>LPNX010578740.1:38703-71962 GCA_001517045.1 Pseudotsuga menziesii | reverse complement strand
AAAAAAAAAAAAAAAAAAAAAAAAAAATGCTATGTAAATATGGCAGATTGTCTCCTTCCTTTCGCGTGCAGCACACAAATGAAATATTTTTTCAAAACCAAGTCACCTTTACCTTTACATAATGGTCTATTCTGGATCCTTCACTGATTTTTTTTTCTTAAACCATTTTTCTCCGCGGAATTCAACAAAAGTTACCACGTGGAAAGTGGTTTAAATTCCGCTACCACCTTTCCAATTTAACCACCTCACAACTTTACTCTCAGGAAACACTAATACCTCTTGATGAGTTTTCACTTTTTACATTAGACATTGGATTAATAAGAGGCTTCTTTTTTACTATGGAAAAAATATGCAAAAGTATATAAGTTTGAATATAAATAAAATAATAGGTTTATAAAACCCATTTTATAAATTTCATTCAAAAGTTAATAAAACTTTTTGCCCCACTTGTGAAAAAATTATTTCTCTTTTTACCTAAAATTCCTTTAACTTCTCTTCTTTTCCAACCTAGAAATAGATTAATGAGAAAACTTTGGAAACCAACTCAATCATCCATGAAAACTTAAAATTTCCAAGGCAATAAGACCAATTTCGACAAAAATAAATTTAGTGCTAACAGATGGGAAGGAGGATTCCTTAGGCTTTAGTGGGATGTCAATCATAAGCTCGTAGAGTTGTGGAGGACGGTTGTAGAATTGGTGATCTAAGTTTCTGCCAAACCAAGGTAGAAATAATGCATGTGGATTCCCCCTCATCCACTATGCATTGATGCACGACCAAATTCTGGATGGATACTGAGGTTTGGAAGGCAATGGTTGAGGGCATGCATGGTTCCTTGTTCTCTGTGTCAAATGTGATCAACTTGGAGTCAGAGGGGTCTACTACCCCTAAAGCAGCTAGTAAGGCTTTCCCCTACGTTGGGAATATTTTAAGTACCTCAAGACTGGAGATGGAAGTTGGCGTTTGGGCCAAATCATCCACAATGCTGTAGCTGACTATAGCTTTAGCCGTGGCGTTATTGGCAATCCTACATATTGGGGGGGAAGGGAATGGGGGTAATTGAACAGGTAGGTTGATTGTTTTGGACATTGATGCCACTGATGTGTCAGCGGGTTCGGTAGTGGCACCTTCTTGATTCCTTCGGGTTTCCAAGTTTACCTCTTTAGTCGTCATGGCTAGCAAGTGGTGAACACCTGTTTCGGCAATGGGAGGTGCCCTTGAAGCATTGGGATTGGCCTGGGGAGGGGGTGTGGTTGCCACCAATCCTTGGACTGGTAGTGGGTTTGGAAGCACCATGGGTGGAGGTCCTTGTGGTGCTGGGTTGGGTTGGGCTTGATTTGCCGCATTGGTGGCCTATTGGGCCTCATTTTGAATGGCCTTCTTAGCATGAGCCATGAGGGGACACTTGAATGTGTAGTGCCCATAAATGTCACAGAGTGTGTACAGTTGGTTTGTGTGCAATGGGGCGTTGCATCTTGGTGCATTTTTGCATGGGGCATTTTGGGTTGGCCGATTTTCCATGGCATTGTTTGGAGGGTTCATTTGTTGACCACCTCCCTGTGGTTGGTTATTTCCTTGGTTGTGGGGCCGGTTATTTTGAGCTTGTCCTTGTTGATTGTTGGGGGCAGGCTGGTTGGGATGGTTTTGTTGTGCAAACACTTGTCCCAATGGAGTGGGTGGAGTGGGGGCAGGGACTTGAACTGGTTGCAATGGCGGTGCATAGTATATTTTTTGGGGTGGTGGTTCCACAAATGTGGGAATTTGCCCCACATACTGCTATGTTGGCCAAGCCATGGCCTGAGCCTTCTACGGTGGCGCAGGCTATGCATAGGAAGTTGTTTCTTTGGAATGAGACATGATTCTTGTGTAGTCCAGAGCTTGGTTATGGTGAGCAACACTAGCAGTGCTGCTTGATTGTGGTGTAACGGTAGGTGGTGTCAGTCGAGGTTATGGCTGTTCAAAGACCGATCCAATGATGACGTCGACATCATGGGATGCCCCTGGTGTATCACGGTAGGAGGTACTTGGATGAGGAGTATCTGGAATGACGGTGTACAGGTATCCATATTAACCATAGATAAGGTCAAATTGTTGCACCTTCAGTATGGCCTCTTCTTCAGATTGGGGATGTTTGGATGCGACGTCCTTTGCTATGTGTGGGAGAAAGGTCTTAAGGAAACAATCCAAGAAGATCCTGTCATCAAGTTTGGTTTTACATAAGCTGCAATGTCACTGCCACTCATGGATATGGTCAGTTATGTGAGTGGCATTGCTTTGACGACAGGATAATAGGATCTCCACACCTTCATCATATCTGACAGGGAGTTAGAAATACTCTAGAAACATGAAGGCTAGCGAGTTGAAGTCCAAGTACTTGGCTTGTGGTAGCTCAATGTACCATTTGGCCGCAGCACCAATAAGGGTGCGTTGGAATGGCCTTAGCCAGATGGAGTTGTCTACGGTGCTATTAGATGAGGACCATAGATGGAATGCCATTATGTGGTTTTGGGGACTTTCCCCTGCTTTGCCTTCAAACTTGGGGATGTCTGATGGTAGCTTAGTTGGCATTGGAGGCCAAAAATCTTGATGGTGGATGGGCTCATTTGTTAATCTAGCCAAATTAGGCAAGTTAAGATGATCCATGAAGGGTAGATTTGACCCCAAGTTGATGTGGGATGGGGCTGTGATGGTGGTGGGGTTTGCAGGTGCATAATGCATCTACATAGCTGGGGGTTCTTGCGGTGGCACCATTGTGGATGGGCCAATGCCCCCAAGTATTGTGGGTGGGATAGTATGAGTGGCAGGAAGATTTCCCCCAAGTATGAAAGTAGGGGCAATGTAAGTGGACGGTCTACTACCCCCCTGTGTGGGCGCAGGAGGGGCAGTGTGTGTGGAAGGGCCATTGCCCCGATGTGTTTCTAATGGACCAGCTGGGCTGGTCACTATAGGTGGTGGCAGCTGACTAATCACAATTTGTATAACTATGCTTGGGTCATTTTCCAGGTTGTGAAGTTATGCCGAAAAATGGATCCGAATTTGCACTAGCCATGAGGCTTGATGGTGTAGTATGGAGGTCTAGTTCAGATCAATATGGGTCTGAATCAGAATCAGAGGCTGTGTGGCCTTCTGATGGCATGGGAGATAATTGAGAGCAACTTCAACGGTGTTGATTAAGTGTTCCAAATGGTGGTGGTTCACCTCTTAGGCATGAGGAAGAGTGTGGAGGATCAATTGTGTTAGATTTTATGTCTGAAACAGGTGGGAATGATATTTGGACCCCGGTCTCAGTGGCTTCCTATTAGATGCAAGTGGTCACTAGGCCACCAATACTACTAGAAGACGACGCTTGGATTTTTCCTCATAGGTGTTTCTACTCAATCGGAAGGGGTCGTTGCTCATTTCGCTTGGCAATTCCTCTCAGCGACCAGCTACTTTGGGGTTCCTGTGGTACTCCTCACAATTAACTTCTAGGAAGATCCCAAGTACTTCCCAGAGTTGAAGAAGTCAGGGACTTAAGCCCTCAAAGACCGCAGAGTTATTTGTACTTAGTGTAAATTGGTAAATTTTAAGGCTCACTCAGCATCATGAACTGAGTTGGGTTAATTATTTGGTATGGTGTATCTGTTTGTTTGTTTTTCTGGTATTTGGTAGATGCAAATGGTTTATGAATTCATCATGGTAGAGTTCATGTCATTGTGTATGCATGCATTTGAATTATCAAAAATTCTGAACAAATACAATTTTTAACCTTGAATGTGTATGGCCTAACTAGATGTCTACCTCACACTGATATTCCTCTTCAACCAAGAGAAGGTGATGGGATCTCAACACAATGGGACTAAGCCCATTCGTAGATCCTTAGGTCACCTCCCGGATGCAAAGTTGGTCAACAGGGAGGACACTTAGCACCATGAGAATCCCTCCTTCTCTACCCCCTCTACCTTCCAGGTCATCTGGTTTTAATGGTTTGGAACAATATAGTGGAGTGCCTAGATCTATACGAGCTTGCCCTTCATCGTATCCCAGAATACCCCAGAGGGTGACGACTGGGTAGAGGATGAAGGGGAAGCAAGACAATTAATTTTAGGTTGATTTTAGTTAGGCTAGGTTCATTTGATTAAGCCATTTAACATTTACTTGGCATCTACACATTGCTTATGAAAGAAATTGCAGAAAATGAAAACAAAAAATGAAATTGACTTGCAGTGCTGGACAGAGGTGGCTGAGCCGCACTGACATTCCTATAAAACCAAAATTTAACTGTTATTAAACTGAAATTAAATTTCTGTTGATAGGCCACACATTTATGATCAAATCTAGTGAGGGGGATGCGAGATTTTTTTAGAAACAGGTGAGGGGGTCGCACAAAATGCAGAGACAGTCACGAACTGAATTTCTGGGTTGAAGTCGCACTTATTGGGGGATTAAGTGTGCCCTAGGCGCACCTGTTTGCCCATTAAGTGTGCCCCAGTCTCTCTTTTGGCCCCGATAAGAACACCCTGGCCCAGATTTGGGGTTTTTTGTGAGGCAAAGTCAGATCTGGCTGATAGTAACTTCTGATGTGGCCAATCTGACTCGATTTTACCTAGCAGAGGATTTGGCAGTACTGAAAATAGAAAATAAACTAAATCTAAAGTGGATTTAACAGGAAATTTTTGAAAACTAGGGAAAAAAATTTAAAAACTTGAAAATTTAAAATTTGGACCAGGGAACTTGTGGGATCAACCTGGTATGGTCGTCAGTTCTGTAGCAGGGATTTCTACCTACTATAGGGGCAGGAAAGGCTCCCTTCTTCCTATAGGGTGGAAGGGTAGGTTCCTACTGGTGGGTAAATGTAGAAAATAAAATGTAGGGTAAATAAATAGAATAGTAAACTAAGCTAAGAACATAAACAAGATAGAAGAAATGGTGAACCCCTCTACACACAAGGGTTAGGGTTCCTCCTCCAAAGACATGCAAATAAATCCTAAGCTACAATAGATTGAAACACCTGCAAAACAATGTTAGATCTTAAACCTGCAAATGAAATAAGGGTTAGAAAGTAAAAAAAACTAAGAAACTAAGAAACAAAACATGAAATATGGTTATACCTTCTCTTGGGTGGAAATGGGCCACCATTCCCTCGCTTGTGGAAGCACCTCTCTTGGATGGGGGAGCAATGGCTCAATAGAAATTGAGGAGAGGGAGTGTGGGTGGCTTGAGAGGTAACGGTCTCAAGGCATCCACGGGCAGCATAACAATATGCAAGGGAGAAGTTGTTTGAGAGTGACCCCCTACCCTCCTTTTATATCTTTTTCAAGGGGTTTTAGGGTTTTAATCCATTGGTCAGGGTGTTAGCCCCTTTCGCCCTAACTTTAGCTCCTTTTAGGGGTTTAGCCCCTTTTTGGGGGTTTTAGCCCCTTTTTGGGGGTTTTAGCTCCTAGGAGACTATTGTGGGCTCCTTTTGGGGGATTTTAATCCCTTTTCTTCATCCTTTAGCTATTTTGAGGGTGTAAGGGTCTAATGGAGTGATATGAGGGTCGTGAGATGGTGTCCTTGGGTGGTGTAGGCAATTGAGAGCTAAGTGGGGGATTTTTGGGTTAACAAGGGGTAAATGTTAAAAGGGAGTAGGTGAGAGAGAGAAAGAAGGATAGGGATTGATTATTTCTAGGAGTAAGGAAAGGGATTTATGAGGTGATTAGTGGTAGGAATACGAGAGAGAGGGGGGTTTAGGGTGAGAGAGAGAGGAAGAGAAGGAGGTTATAGTTGAATATTGTTGGTTGTGGAGTTGGGTGAAAGAGAGAGGGGGTTGGTTATGGATAGGAGTAGGGGAAGAGAGAGAGTGGGGGGGGTTATGGGGAGAGAGGGAGGAAGAGGGGTATTAGGTGTAGAGAGGAAGGGATCGAGTGGGTGTTAATAGGCTAGGGGAGAGATATATTGGTGGGGGTTAGGGGTAGATGGAGAATGGCGACATATAATAAGAGAGGGTGTTAGGAGAGCATGGGATATAGAGAATTAGAGGGGGTGTTAGGCATAACATGGGAGAGAGAGAGAGAAGGAAGGCTAGTGGTAAGGGTGGGAGTAGGGGGTGAGAGATGGAGAGAGGGGGTGTCATAAGAGAGTAGGGGTAGATAAAGAGAGAGATGGTTGGAGGTTATGATTAGGTAGAGAGAGAGAGAGATGTTAGGATGATTAATAGTAGTCACAAGGAGGTAGGTTGAAGGAGAAAAAGAGATATAGATCATGGAGAGAGGGAGAGGGAGAGATAGATAGATAGATGGATAGATAGTGTAATGAGGTTTTTACCCTTGTTACGTGTAGAAGAACTAGCCTTACATCAATGGGAAAGTAAGGTAGAGTTCATGGAAAAAAAATTAAAAAACAAACAATATTAGTAACAATAAATCAAATAAACTTCTATAGCTAAACTAATAAAAGCAAAAAACATGAAATTTATACCTTCTTTTTTTGAAAAATGGGCCATTGTGGCCGTCTCAGAATTGGTCCACCTCTCCACAAACTTAGTCTCCAGGTGGGTATGGATAAGATATCAATGTACTATGTGGGAATGATTTGGAAACACGATGATGGAAAAAGTTAGGTGTGAATTGGAGAATAATGGTTTCTCACCATACTCACGGAAATAAAATAAAGGAAAAAAGGTGTAAGAATCTTTTGATAGAGACCTTCACACTATTTTTATAATGTGTTTTTATCTTTTTTGGCCTTTTATTTATTTAAGGTTTTGGAACCCTATTTAGGGTTTTAAGCCCTCCTTTGCGTTTTTAGCACTTTTTGGGGTTTTTAGGCCCTTTTTGGGTTTTTAAGGCTTTTTTGTGAGAGAATGAGTGTAAACCATAGTTGTGAAGGTGAAAATAAGGGAAATATGGTAGGAATATGATGTATGTATGTGGCTTAATCCATGTAAATATTGTGAGAAATTGTTTGCATTAATAGATATAGATAGATAGATAGAGAGAGAGCTCTTCTAGGTTATGGTTTTGGGGAGGTAGAGGGAAGTTAAATGGAATCGAGGGAGTATAGTGGGGAAGCGAGAGAGACATAGGCATATGTAGGGAGAGATATGGTGTGTGGGTGGTTATTGGCAAGGGTTAGGGGATTAGTATAATGATATAGAGTGGGGGATTATGAATAAGGGGCTTATGAGTTTAGAGAGGAGGAAGGAAGTTAAAGAGAAGGGGGAGTATAAGAGAGAGAGATAGATAGAGTTTGAAAGGATGGTGGTTAGTTGCATGGTGTAGGGGGGTTAGGAGAATCCTAGAGAGAATGGGGGATTTTTGATAGGATTTTTGTGTGTGTATGTCAGAGAGAGAGAGAGAGAGAGAGAGAGAGAGAGAGAGAGGGTAGGGGGGATTATGAGTTTATAAAGGAGGAAGGAAGTTAAAGAGAAGGGGGAGTGTAGGGAGAGAGAGAGTTAGAAATTGAAAGGAGGGTGGTGATTTGTATGGTTTAAGGGTATTAGGAGAAACATAGAGATAATGGGGCTTTATTGATAGGAGTTTTGTGTGTGTGAGAGAGTGAGAGGTTGGGGGTTATGGGTTTCGGGAGGCAGAGGGAAGTTAAATTGAGTCAAGGGAGTATAGTGGGGGATAGAGAGAGATGTAGGTGTATGTAGGGAGAGATATGGTGTGTGAGTGGTTAGTGGTAGGGGTAAGGGGATTAGTACAATAATGGAGAGGGAGGATTATGAATAAGGGGCTTATGAGGGTGGGAGAGAGAGAGAGAGGGGAGGTATTATGATTTTAGAGAGGAGGAAGGAAGTTAAAGAGAAGGGGGAGAATAGGGAGAGAGTGATATATATATATATATATATATATATATAGGTTGAAAGGAGGGTGGTTAGTTGTATGGTGTAGGGGGATTAGGAGAAACATAGATATAATGGAGGATTATTGATAGGAAGTGTGTGTGTGTGTGTGTGTGTGAAAGAGAGAGAGAGAGAGAGAGAGAGAGAGAGAGAGAGAAGGAAATTATGAGTTTATAGAAAAGGAAGGAAGTTAAAGAGAATGGGGAGTATAGGGAAAGAGAAAGATAGAGGTTGAAAGGAGGGTAGTTAGATCCATGGTGTAGGGGGTTTAGGAGAAACATAGAGAGAATGGTGTCTTATTGATAGGAGGTGTTTGTGTGTGTGTGTGTGTGTGTGTGTGTGTGTGAGAGAGAGAGAGAGAGAGAGAGAGAGAGAGAGAGAGAGAGACAAGGCGGGGATTATGAGTTTAGAGAGGAGGAAGGAAGTTAAAGAAAAGGGGGAGTATAGAGAGAGAGAGAGAGAGAGAGAGAGAGAGAAAGAGAGAGAGCTTGAAAGGAGGGTGGTTAGTTTTATGGTGTAGGGAGATTAGGAGAAATATATAGAGAATGAGGGCTTATTGATAGGATGCGTGTGTGTGTGTCTGTGTGTGTGAGAGAGAGACTCAACAGGGGATTTATTAAGGGTAGGGGGAGGAGAAGGGTTGGGAGAGACAAATATATAAATATTAGTAGGGTTAATTGTATTGGGAGTAGCGAATTTATAGAGAAGGGGTTAACATTGAGGAGAGAGAGAGAGAGAGAGAGAGAGAGAGAGAGAGAGAGAGAGAGAAGTGTTAGGGGGAATATGATTATGAGAGAGGGGATTAGGGGAAGGAGGAGTAGTAGGTGGACAAGGATGTAAAGAGTAGCGTTAAAAATATAGATAAGTAGAGGTTATTCATAGATAGAGAGAGAGAGAGAGAGGAGGAGGAGGAACGAAGTAGAGAAGGGGGAGTATAGGGAGAGAGAGTGTGATAGAGGTTGAAACGAGGGTGTTTAGTTGTATGGTGTAGTGGGATTAACAGAATCATAGAGAGAAGATGGGCTTATTGATAGGAAGAGAGAGAGGATAAAGGGGATTTATAAAGGGCAGGGGGAGGAGGAGGGTTGGATGAGAGAAAAATAAAGATATTAGTAGGGTTAATTGTATGGGGAGTAAGGAAGTTATGGATAAGGGGTTAACATGAGGAGTGGAGAGAGAGAGAGAGAGAACTGGCAGGGAAAGAATATTATGAAAGAGGGGGATTAGGGGAACTGTAGTAGGGATTTTTCCCTTGCTACATGAAGGAACAACTTCCTTCCATCTATAGGATAGAAGGGTAGGGTTCCTATGAGAATGGAAGAACAGAATGAAATAAAAAGAAACCGTAATGAAAAACCCCTCTACACACAAGGTTAGGGTTAAGCTCCAAGACCCTACATACAACTGTTAGAAAACCAAAAAATCTGCAAGTAATCAATGGAAACCTACAAAAAAATGTTAAGCAATAAACCTACAAACAAACAATGTTAGAAAACTACAATCTACCAAAGCAAAAATATGAAAAGACAAATATACCTTCTGGTTGGAATGGGCCACGATGCCCTAGCTTGGGAGAGCACCTTTCTTAAGAATGGGGAGCTATGGCTCAATGGAGGAATGGAGGAGAGGGAGGGTGAATGGATTGAAAAGAAAATGGTCTCAAGGCACTCACATAGGTAGCGCAACGATAGGGAGTGAAGGAATGATTTGAGAGTGACCCCCACCCCTCTATTTATACTTTTTCTCAAGATTTTTAGGGTTTTAAGCCCCTGGTTGGGGTTTTAGCCCCTTTTTAGGGATTTTAGCCCCTTTCACTCAATATTTAGCTCTTTTGGGGGTTTGAAGCTCCTTTGAGGGGTTTTATCCCCTTTTTGGAGGATTTAACCCCTATGAGACCTATTTTGGCTCTTTTTAGGGGTTTTTATGCCCTTTTTCATATTTTTAAGCCTTCTTGAGGGTATGGGGGTCGAATGGGGTGAAATGAGGGTCGTACGTAGATGCCTTTAGGTGGTGTAGGTCATGTAGAGCTTATTGTGGGATTTTTTGGATTAACAGATTGCCCCTTGATGTGTGAGGTAAAAAGCTCATCGTATGGACGATGGAGATCAAAAGATTTTTTTGGGGAGAGGTGGTGCTTCCTGGGCTGGGGCATGGTGGATTTTGGTTTTTGTATTAATATAGTTCCCCTCAATGGGTGAGATACAAATAATATGTGACATGTATATGGACGAGGTGGGCATCCCCATGCTCGTAATGATGTCAAAAGAATACTGTGATCTAAGCTCTATAATAGTAGAGTTGATCATGTACCACTGTTGTTTCAATAATGGTTGCCTAAATGAGAGGCTGAATATAATACTAATATAAAGGACTATTAAATTGGATCCATGGAATTCTCATGGAATGCTATATCTTCACGACTGATGTCCTGTTGGATCTGGAACGATACATAGCTGTAGGGACTCACTGATGGAGAGTCAGAGTCTCTGTGGTACAAATATGCTACATCAATCATAAATATATATAGAAGCATTGCTGGGGCTTCTGAACACTGTATCCAATGCAACCCATAAGTCACAAGGGACATGAACCTATTGGGATCCCTCAAATACACTCATCAATGTGCTAGAGTTAGGTGACATCTGGGGTCTTTGACCAAATACTACATGGACCAATACCCTGTACAAATCTCAACAGTACAATGATTTAGCTAGAGTCGAGCATGTGAGAAACAACCATCTCAAGAGGCACTAAGGACTCCTCTCAAGTGGTCCAAGGAACTCATCAATGAGGTTAATGAAACCAAGATATAGGGACCTCTAGGTCTATCCTATGGAATACATGTGTTGTCGTTGATAGAGGGAGACCTACCCCTAGTCAAGGAAATGGTGTTTCCTTAAACAAAATCGTGAGGGAGATAACTGAAAGATGTGAGGAAATCTGAGGACTGACCCACTAAATGGGGGGGGGGGATTGAAGGAGTTGAATAGGGGTAGAGGGAGTGTAGTGGACTCAAAATTCCTTTGTTTAGAGTATGACAGTAGGGTGGACTAAGAAGCAAATGAAACTAACTCATGGGAAAGGGTTCATAGTTTTAATACCGCGAATGTCACTGTAGATGGGAAATACTTGGAGGAGGTAGAGACTTTTGATATTAATGCGATCCAAGGAAGACACATTCCAAAGTAATCTAAACAAAGGAGACCAAAAGTGGGAATGCTACCAAATTGTTATCTATGGGGTGGTTTCTAAAGTCACTGTCATGGTACGATCTCATGGATTTTTTGCGAGCCCAAGAAAGTAAATGCTTGATGGTGCTTTGAATTTTAGAGAGTCTGAAAGCATGAAGAAGACTCCAGTGGGGGATCTTTTTATTTGGTAGTCTCCTATGCAAAAAAAGGGATAAATGTATACACAGGAGAGCTCGCCCATGCTTGAGGGGATGAGAGACTTCTTTACCGTTGGTTTTCTAGTCAGGGTGGAAAAGGTTAAACCCATAGTAACTGGATGGTCATTCAGATACTTTTACGAGCATGAACAAAACCATGTTTGTTTGTCAATATTTTCTTGATGAGAAGGATGGAAAAGAGCTTAATGATAAGCCATGATGAGATTTTTCGTAAAGTTTGACCCCTCTACCTGAGAAATAATAAAAGAATGTAGAGGGGAACAGTCTTGGCTTAAGTGTGCCAAGGTGGTCCTTTTCATATGGTAGTCTACATGGTTCACAAAAGGGGATAAATGAGACGATGTAGATGCAGTTTCCTATAATTTAATGAGCGGGAAAGGAAGTATCTGCACTCTACAATATTTTCATTCTTTTAGGAGTAAAAAAATAGCTTAAAAGAAACTCTGGTATGGTCAACCAATTGTGGTGGCACAGGTGATGCCCCATGTTAGGACAGTGGACAGCGGTCCAAAGGTCATCCATGCAGTATGGATAGAGCAGGTGGCTCTTAAACATACCAATACATGCATGTGATAGATTGCGGTAGAGGAATGTGAATCAGTGTGGCAAAGGCATGCAAACTAAGGTGACTCTTGAACAGAGGTCAGGAGAGCTGTGTGCGAGTTGTGGTGGACAGAATTGACTACATGTGGTGTGAGTGCAAGTCTAGAGGCAGTTATATGCCAAATGGATGTAAAATAAATGATCCATCCTCCAGGCAGTGGCTTGAGGACCCACATAAGGTGCGGTGGATGGATTAGATAGCTATATGCTAAAATAAAGTGATGTGCCTTACGGGTGGTGACTCGAGAACTCACATGAGTGACGAAAGGCGAGTGTGATGCAAGTACAGGTCCGGAGACACTTACATCACAATGTGGTTCACAAATCAAGGTAAATTCCAAGAAGTGGTCCTAAAAATTACTTGTTAAACATAAAATGATGGTCTCATAAGGAGATAGAAATTTGGGCTCGGAGGTGTGAGAGGTGTCTCGAACAGGTTTCAGGTGACTTTGGTTTAGTAGCTAATGGTGTTGCCCCTGTCTTGTGGTAAAAATGTTGAAAAACAAGAAAGGAAAATCAAGCTACTCATTGCTGATGTTAACCATAGAATCTCTTGAGATAGAGCCTATTGTAGGGATTCTCCAAGATTTGTCCATCAGAGTCAATAAGGATGTATGCCCCTTTTTTGAGGCAACGGTGGACGACATATGGGTCATACCACATTGCCTCAAACATGCCTTTTCCCAACTTATCATTGGGTTGGTCATAGACTAGAACCATATCGCCTTCGTTGAAGGTGAGAGGGTGGGAATGGGAGTCATAGTGGGCCTTTGACCGTGTTTTTGCTGCTTCGATGGCTTGGAGGGCAGATCGATAGTCTTCTATGGTTTTCTCAAGTTGCAGGAGTCATTCTTCCAAAGGTGAAGTGTTAGGGAGGAGTTCAACCATGAGGTGGAGGGATGGGATATGGAACTCTATAGGGAGTATTGATTCCATGCCATGTATTAGGTAGAAAGAGGTGAAACCAGTTGTGGTTTTTGTGGATGTGCGATAATCCCAGAGGGTGAATAAAAACATGTGATGCCAGTTGGTTTTATGGTTTCCTACCATCCTTTGGAGAATTGTTTTGATGATTTTGTTGACTGCTTCAACTTGGCCATTGCCCTAGGGGTAGTAGGAAGATGAGTACTGGTGTTCAAATTTCAACTTGGTTGAAAGGTCAGTCCAAAAAATGTCTTCAAAGTGTTTACCATGGTCTGAGACCAACTATTTAGGAACACAAAATCATGAAATAACATGGTTGAAGAAGAAGCATGTCACCATTTCACTTTTTCAGACAAATTTGGGCATTGGCTCGGCCCACTTAGTGAATTAATCAACTTCCATAATGATGTATTTATGACCACTGGCTGAGGCTAGGTTGATTGTCATGAATTCAATTGCCCATTTACAGAAGGGACCGACTGTGACTACGGGGTGTAACGGTGTAGGGGGGGTTCTTGCCTTTGGGGAAAAAAGCTTACAGCTTTGAAAATGCTTGAATACCTCTATGCAATTAGCAAAGATGGGAGGCCAGAAGTATATGACACATAGAATAATTTGGGTGGTCTCCAGACCTGAAAGGTGGCCACCACTAGCTCCATTATGACAAACGTTGAGGATGGTCTCAGCCTCGTCACAGGTGAGGCAACGACATAGGATGGTATCAATGCCTCAATGAGATAGAACATCTCCAATCAATAGGTGGTGAATGGCTTGACTTCAAATGCATCGCTTGTAATCATAGTTTAAGTGCGCTACGAACTTCTTTGTTCATAAATATAGAAGGATGTCCCCATACCATGGGTCCTCCATGGATATGAAAAATAGGAAATCATCAAGGAGGTCATCTCTAGGTGGTGATGATGTAGTCAATGGGGGTAGATCGGTCATGAGCGCAGCAAGCACGGGCTCCTTTGTGATTTTTGGGGAAATGAATTCTAAGTCAAATCCTTGGAGGATGACTACCGACTTAGCCGCGTGACCTTGTATAAGGAGACGAATTAAGAGGTACCACATTGGGATTGAATCAGCCACTACACGAGTATGGTTTGTGATGATGTAGTGGCGCAACTTCTGAGCCGAGAAGATGACATAGAGGGCTAGTTTCTCCTCGGGTGCATATCATAGTGGGGGACCTTTCAACTTCTTACTGATGTAATAAATCATGTTCTCATGGCAAGCATCCTCGTCTTGGACCAAGACTCCAGCAATGGCATTGTCTGAATTCAACACATAGAGAATGAATTCTTGGGTGGAGTCTGGTGCTAAGAGTAATGGTGCAAAATACAGGGCTTCTTTGAGTGCCTCAAATGATTCTTGTGATTTTTGATCCCAAACAAAGGGTATTGTTGTGCAAAGCAGGCAAATGAATCCGTGGGATTTTGTTGCACACTCTAGTACAAAGCGGCGAAGGAAGTTGGACTTTCCTTGGAGTCTCTGTAGTTGGTGCCTAGTTTTTGGTGAAGGAAGATCAAGGATAGCCTAAAAATTGAGAGGGTCTATCATTATTGTTATCAGGAATATTGCACCTTCTGTGGATAGAAGTTGTTCCTCTGGTCTGAATGGTTCATATCCAAAACAAATGAGTGAACAACAAAGGATGAAAACCTTCCCTGAATGTTGTATACATCTAGAATGTTGCTTTGATTGTGAACTCGTGTACTTGCAAATAGATCAAACATGCAAACACATCAAAGCTACCAGAAAATCATCTACTTATCCATGTTAGTGACTAAGGAATCTAACAACATGTACATGTGAAATCAAAACAACAGTAATGTGGGATGGAAATCAGCTTTGCATTAAAGATGTATGGAGAAGCTTACAACCATTTCCTTAGTGTCGATAAGCACCTCCACGAGACAAACACTTCATCCCCATAAGCTCCAACTTTGTTCTCTATTCTCTCCAATGACTTGGGCTAAGTGGTCAATCTAGCAGCATAACAATACCTCTATAGTTCTCCCGGTCAAATATGGATATGAGCTTGTATTTATAAGGCTCAATGGATAGGAATAGTTGAGAGAATTGTGGGTGAGGTGGCTCCAAGATCCTACCATGGGGGATCTTGAGCTCAACTGACCCATAATGATAGGGATAAGGGAGGACATGAGGCTCATGATCTAGAAGCCTCAAGAAACTTCTATTTTTCCCATTTTACCTAGGGTACCGCTTTTCTTCTCTTATGACAAAGCGGTTTAGATGAGAAACGCTTTTGGACCAAATACCATAGGTGGTGGCACCACTTCTTGAAAATAGGATAAAGGAAGTGGTGAGCAAGGTACCGCTCATGGGCCGCAAGGAAAGCAAGGTGCTGAGATTTCTCAAGTAGAATTGACAAACAGAGTAAGTTTCCACTCTAAGTGTTGGGATTAAGGGAAAACATGGAAGTTAAGGGTCTTATCACATGATGGTGATAGGATTTAGGTATAACATAATGCCCCCAAACCATGAGACATACAGGGATATGATAAGCAAGATCTTTGAGAGAACAAGTTGTCACTTCGAGGTGAAAATGTCAGCTCAGTCAGAGAATGTCATCCAGTAGGAATCTATAGTACATCAATATTTTTGACTGATAGACACATGTAACCAACTCATGGCTGCATACCAATACAAGGAAGATCCATGAGAGGAAGAAACAAGCATGGCTACTAGAATACAGCATAGATCCATGTGATAGAGGACTCAAACTTGGACATAGATACCAGACATACAACATAGATCTATGTCATACATATGCAAATTTGAGCATAGCCATGACAATACAAATGTGGATCCATGCTAGATATACAAAACTCCATCGCAACCTAGGGAAAGCAATGAGCGCTAACCAAATACCAAGGGTCGTCGTCTCGTCTTCCACAAAATACGATTCTATCCATGTGATTATTACAATGATCTGAAGTCGAACATGGTAGAAACCACTTTATTACCAGCCAATGATGTGAACCGTTAACAAGTGCAAGGGAGATCACCATTAATGTTAATGATTCCCAAGGTCCCCTAGTACAATCTATTGAGTGTGAATATATTTCTTGATGTCAAACACCCAATGGATTCTATCGATCAAAGGTCAATGATGTGAACCTATGTCGAGAGTGAGAGAATATGTCATTAAGGCATAAAGATCTCAAGGTACTAAGTTTTGTTTCTAATACTATTTCCCAAATGATGAGCTGATGTCGATGGGAATAGTCTCGCCGAAGGAAGGCCATGATGAGTTGCACATCGAAGACATGAAACTTGAAACATAGTTTTGGAATGATGTGAATGTAGTAACCATAATACTAACTCAAAAGTACTGACACAGAGACTATTTTGACTGTAGAGGTAAACTTCTTCAACTTCCCTTTGAACATTGGGTGGCATGACAAAAGACTTGGAAGCATGGCTAAACCATAAAAACACATAGTGCAACAACAGACAATGCATTCTTTTGACAGACTCAAAGGAATGGCATGACTCATGAAAGTGGATCGTCATGGAGATCAACTGAATACCGAATTCGCTGAAATGATATGCAGGAAAGTGCCACATTCAAAGGTAATGACAAACTATTGCCATTTATTTGCAAAATGATTCCTTCCCATTTCCCCCATCATGATTGATAAGTGCCTCTTTTCGGTTTTACAAGTTCAAAGAGGGCAACAAACACTCATTATAGCTCATCTGAAGACAAGTCCAAACTCATATGTTTTATGAATCTCAGAGAGGAGGGGTTCGTCCCCAAAAATGGGTTTGTAAATGTTTAATTTAATGATTCCAATGAAATAAAACTCGGTATCATTCATGTTTAGAGAGTCTGAATGACCATGGAAGAAGACTTTGAAGGGTCCTTTTTCATATGATTTAGTCCCTAAGGCCCAAAAAAGTGTAAAATAATACCTTAGAGAACTCTTCCAGTCAGGATTGGCTGGAATGTTCCTTTTTCATAAATAGTCTATCCAAACCAAAAAAGAGATAACCTACTATCAGATAGATGATCCTTCAAATTCTTTAACGAGCATGAAGAAGACAAGATCACTCGACAATATTTTCGTATTTAAGGAGCCCAAAAAGAGTTTAAAGAAGATTCCATTAGGTCTCTTTTCACAATGAGAGATTTTATGAGCTTGAAAAGAATCAGAAATGGACTTGAACCTTTGATATTAAGTTTTGAGAGTGTGACCAAAGTGTTGCAATAAACACTCAAAGACTTTTTCATTTTTATGGTAGTACAAAAATGTAAAAAATGAACTCCTAAAAATTTACTGCTACTGCTCTTCTATCCTGCAACGACTCAAAAATAGGTGTTAAATTCACCAATAACTGACATTAAGGGATTACAACTAATAGATTTTGATTAATAGATGATTTTAAAACAAAACTATAGCATGTCAAACCCAAAAATGTGTATAAAAGTCATGTAAATAGTGAAAAATCAAAACATTTTACTATTTACCCATAGTGGAGAGCATTTGGAGCATTTTCCTGGCCAGATTTTCAGTTGCTGATATCGAGAGTTTCCACCGTCAGATTCAAGCACTGTCAGTTCTAGGTAATAGCCTAGACCCTAATCTTTCATCTTATGTCTTCAATTTTGATTTTTAATGGTGTTTTGAGCTTGTATGGTGAGCCCTAAAATCATGGGAGTGGGCACCGCTCTTATCCCTTATGGGATAAAAGGTACCTCACTAGAACCGTGCCGAAAACATAGTGCATAGGTAGTGCCACTACCTATCCTCAATGGGGCACAGGCGGTGCCAACCGTGGAGAAATAAAATTAGTCACATAAGAAAAATAGCTCATTTCAATTGATTTGGATGATTAAGAATGATTCTAATGACTCTTGTGATTGTTTTTGGCAAGTTCTTACTGATAAAAAATGGTCATATGGAAAGAGAGATAGCATGATAATGACGACGCCTTTGCTGAACGAAATGTGGGTTGCATAGCCGTATTGAGAGACTGCAGACTCTTAAAATTCTTCCGCACACCTAGTATGGTATCACATGAGCGATTGCTAGAGAATATACTCTGGATGCGGAATTTGGAGCAACATATTTCGAGGTTGGTGCTCATATTTTGACAGTTGAGGTAGAGGACATCTACTTCCTAACTGGACTTTCGAGATGGGGTGCTCCCATCTCACTGACTGGTTCTAGACATTACTACACAGGAGTTGATAGATCATCACTATATTCCTGGGACAAGGACAACAGGGAAAAAAATCCCCATAAAAGTAGTGATGGATGGACCTCTATAGACTGTATGGTTTAGCATGCATATAGTGGTAGGAAGCTAAAGAGTGCACCAGGAATCTAGAGCACATATGCTCTATGCCATAGAGGCCATGGAGCCTACAGTCTTTAACTGGGCGGAAGCCCTACTTCCAATCTTCAAGGATCAACTGACCAAGCGTCAGTAGAGGGAACTGAAGCAATTTGGTTTTGGTTCCATTCTAGATTGCTTCTTATTCAAGAGGGTTCCAAAGATGAGACCCCAAGTGGTCTTTACAAAGCTAAGAGAGTGGGACCCTCACATGCAGAGGTGGGTCTAGATTATGGCTCGTATTGGACCAGATAGGGGGAAGGTAAAGTTCGGTGACTCATTCTTTCGATGGTTGAGAGATCATCTCCTCATGGTGGAGGATTATTCATATGCGGGCACTGACTTCAGCGGTGACCCTGACCTATCGCTCCCACCTAGTGGATAGTGGGGTGACATCGGGAAGAAGAAAAAGACCGTAAAATGGAAATAGTGTTTTTTATGTTTTTGATGTTTAATACTTTTTATGCTAAGCAATGAGACTTGAATATTTTCATGTAGACATCGGAGCAGCATGAACTAGGGGAGCTTCCCCATTGGATAGATGAGCCAGAGCCCATTTTGTACTGCAAGGTGATGATGTGATCAGGGAGTTAGAGGAAAACTTTGAGAGGTTGACACTAAACATCCCTGATGCTTCCATTGATGACCTCCCTCTGAGGTATCAGAGGCCTACAGTGAGAGTACTGGGTCGCTTTAGCAGACTTCTATGTAGAGTATCCCAGGGAGTGATGTGTTACCATGGGCATCATTAGATGATGTGTGCATGATGTATCCACTAAAAGATGATAGCTTCAGGATTTTGTATGGTGATTTTTACCTCAAATCTTACGTGCTTCAGATGAGGTCTCGTGACCTATTTTTTGTAAAACATGTTCATATATATATAGAGAGAGAGACTTTTACTTGGTGTTTATATGTTTTAAATGGTGAATGCATTTTACATGAGTTTTATGTGTCTTTAACAGTTTATTTACAATGAACCATGTTTGATTTTCATGTCATGAATGGGAAATATGCCAATCTAGGATGTAATTATCCAATAAGTCAGCAACTACATTATCTTCCCTAGGGATATGCCTATAGGTGATAGTTTCAAATGACCTTTCTAACAAGCATACCCTCCGGAAGAAACAGAGAAGCACAGGATTCCTAATGGTATAAACATGGTTTAAATGACAAACCACTAGTTATGAGTCCATCAAGACTACCGAATTGCGAACATCTTGAGAGGAAGCTTCAATAATTTTCCCACCTAAGTTGTACTTCGTGGTTTTTTATTCAATGATCCTAGTGAACCGGACAAGCATAACTTGTCCGGACTTCAGAGGACCTTTGGAAGTACTTCTAGGAAGTGCTTAATGTACTATATCACATGTTCATACCCCATAGGGGAATTGTAATAAATGTTCTAGCATGATAGTGTCTGTAAATGACTCGGTCTCTTAGACTTTATTTTTCAATCCGATCATCCCAGGGGGTTTTTTCCCTTGTTTATTATTGGTTGTTGAATAAACGACTGATAATTTCTGAGTTTTTCACTCTATACCTCCAAAGTTGGGGTGGTCGGCTTGGAATTTAGGCATATTGAGGTTATTAGAGTCTATGTGTCAATGTATAAGCATGCTAAACATCATGGTCAAGTCATATGAAAATGTCTAAGTCCCCCTAGCTTTTTTCAATTTTTCAATTTTTTAGTTTTTTTAGTGTTTTTTATTAAAAATTTATTTTTCCCAAAACTTAGGCTATTTTTTAATAGTTTAATCGGACAATTTTATTTTGTAATAAAATTGGGCCAAATAATCAATTTTAGTCATGTAGGTGCTCATTTTCAAGCTAAGAGCACCATGTAAACCCACAGACCCACTATTTTCTAAGTTTTGAGTGATTTTCCATCACTTAGGTCAGAAATCCCCAAAAATCAATTATTGATTATTTTAATTAATAAATTGATGAATAATGGACCAAATCCAAAATCATAGATCAGTGGATTCTCAACCGATCTGATTGAAATCAGTCAGATCTGAAGTAGATTGACTGGATCTGACAAATCCTTGACTGAAGGAGGTGATCAAATCAGATCTAGAGTTGATCTTCGGCATCCTTTATGGGGAACTTTTCCCTCCCTTTCTCCTCAACACGTTTTGGCTCACCTGGATGAGTTTTTGTGGATGCTTCAGTCAACAGGTTGAGGTGTCAATCAGATCAGCTCTCTGATTGACAATTGCACTCAGTGAGACTCAGATCTGGCTCAGTTAGACACAGATCAGGCATTGATGGACTCTCCATCAGCATATTTGTCCTATCTCCTTGATATTTGTGCCCCCCCTTGGCTGGATCTCCTAGTTTTTGTATATATCCAAGCACAACAGCCTCTTCCAAGCTAGTTAGAACTGGGATTGAGGTGCTGCTGCTATTGTATTGTTGTTATTGTTCATTTGAAATAAAGATAAGCTTTGGACACAAGACAGTGTTGTTCCTTTGTATGTGTGGATGATCATTGCCATCTTTTTACTAAGGTAACCTGTATATGTGTTCATGATTTGCTAATTGCTTGTAGATCCGTTGTTAAGATTGATAATAAGCTTATTATAATCTTGATAGGAAAGCTACTTTTCAATAAGTTTATTGGCCATATCTTTCCTTTGATGCATGTTTAGAGATCTAGATTCAGCATGTTCTATAAGCTTATATGCATATTATTTTGAATCTCTGTGTATGTACTAATCAAATCTCACAAGTTTTTCGGCAAGTTTTTTTATTTTAGCTAAGCTGCAGGTTCCTAGATTGGAGAGGATGCTGATCTAGTTTTCTTCTTAAATCTCTCTAAAACCTTCCAAAGGCATATTCCCTCGACATTCCACCTGAAATCTCCACTGTGGATCTTCAAGGCTACCAGCACTTCTCTCCTCCTCTTCCTCCCTCAAAATCAATTCTTTTACCCGGTTATTTTGTTCATAGCTTTGCTATTGTTTAGATCTATCATCTTAAAATTAAATTTAACATAGATCTATCTTCTCAAATCCCATAGTCTAGATATTTCTCTTAAAAGGTTTCATAAGCATTCTAGATCTAGCTTTAGGGAAATCATCTTTTTTGCATGGAATTTCAAAGAAAATTGGTAGCTTGCATGCATTAGATTTCTGTTTGCTGTTATAAAATATAAATATAGCAATAAGTGCACATGATATTGGTTTCCTAAAAGGAAATCCAAGATCCCAACGAAAGCTTTCTTTCCTTGGTTCCTTTTTTTACCTTTTTTAACTAGTTTTTACTTAGCATTTTTTTGTTAAAAGTAAGCTGACCCAAAGGTAATTTCAGAGTAATTTTGGGAATCCTTCAATATAATAATATTTCTATTTTTTAGCAGGCATAACAGAAAAAAGGAGGATCTGCTGCTCGAAAGTGACTTTTGGGCCTCTGAATCCCCCTGTGGGTCTCCCTTTTTGACTGAAATCTTTAATTTTCGTACTTTGTAAGATCTTGATTTAATTCTATATAAGATTAAAAAGGAATAATATCAATTTTTTGATATTGTAACCACTGGTAATAAAAATAATTTTTGAATAGGCTCTTTCGAGTCCTTTCCCCATCCCCCCTGGGGGGGTTTGCGTCAGTGTCATTTTTTGCTTTTCGTTCATCTTTTTCAGTCTAGCATAGTATTAATATACATGGTAGTATACTTTGTTATAAAATCAATTCCATATTCCATTTCTATTGTTTTCAAAGTAACTTTAATACTTACCCCATGACCCTCCTTTTGAACCGAAAGGTGAAGAAAGGTCCATGGTAGTCTAATTAGAAAATTGTGGTGCGCTCATCTTTTTTCATTTCATTTGCTATCATCATTTGTTTCAGTAACTATAATAAAATAAAACCCTCCTTGATTCCCCTATTGAGGTCCACTTGGACCGAAAGAGGTTCCTAGAGGGTTTTCTTTTTAACAAGAACATCCATCTCAAAATTGACTAAAATTGACAAGACTCCGGTGTGTATGCTCTGTACTTGGTTGCGATTCATATGATCAGTCAAGCTGTATCAAAATCATTTGAGTGACTAGTATAATTAGGATTCACTTTACCAAATTAACAAACCATCAGGTGAAAATCCAACACCTAGATCAAACCATTACGATGGCAAAATACCTAAAGGAAGCAGGAACTTCTGAAAAGTGACCTCAGGGCACTGATCTCTATCACACCCTAACGGGTGCATTATGAAAAATATCCCCAGAGACTCCATTCAGCCCACATATTCCTTGCGAGTATCCATGAAGGTTTAGTTTTGGACATACTCCAAGTACTCTCAGGTATATCTGGAGTCCACCCCTTCGCCTAATTTTAATCAACTCACACCTCATATTAACTTAAAACGTACCAAGATACAATTGTAAAACATTCACTCCAAGCACATGCAAGTACATTGATTTTATTTTTTGACTCCATTCTAAGGCATTGGTTATTTTCTTGCTATATATATATATATATTGTGTCTTAGCATTGTGCTTTCGTGCGCTCATTTTTGTATCTTGTCATCTTTGATTGTTTATGGTTAAATTTCAAACTCCTACATAACTCATTCAGTTTAACATCACCATACTAAGTAATTTATCCTTAGTAACTTAATAGGGTCTACCCCCCTTGGCTTCGTTAGGAGTTGAGCCTAAACGAAGGAGTCAAGAGCAAGGTGATAGTCTTGACTTGAGACTTTCCCCCAAGGACACACCGAGTGGCTTGAAGATTTTTGCCACATGACCCAAGTGTGTGTAAGGTGGCAACATTTTTTGGCACCATTGCCGGGGATAAGTCTTTTTATTCCTGAGTATGACTTAGATTAGATTTTTTCTAAACAACTAAAAAGATAAAAACTTTTGATTGATCTAGTCTTTAAAAAACATAAAAATTAAAAATCGATCCATCTGGCGACTCCACTGTCTAACATCCCTTCAAGAATTTCTACTCGAAGAAATCGTCGACAATTATTCAATCCTCTCCCTGATCCTGAAAGGTTTATTAGGGAAATATTGAATAGGTAGACTTCTCATAGAAACCTTGAAGATTTAGGAGACCAATCCCTCTCAGATATCCATCACATATTTATAGAGAGTCATGTTCACCAATCTCAAGAAATGACGGAATTATTCAAACCCCTTGAATTTTCTCAGATAGCAGGTGCTCCCCATGCCATTCCAAAAGATTCTATCAAGAAGCTCCCCATATTTTAGGGCAATAATTCCATCACTGTCAAGTCTCACCTTCCAAAGTTTGAAAAGCACCTGGTCAGTTATTGCAATGATGCTGCCCATGACCATGATGATATCAAAATGACGCTCTTTGATTTATCCTTGGAAGATGATGCTGAAGAATTGTACTTCAACCTAGATGATGATTCATATAAAACTCTTAGTGAATTCCTAGAGGGTTTTGAGAAGAAATGGGGGGAAAATAAAGAACCAAGACATATGCTTGCTGCCCTCCGTAACATAAAGAAGATGGAGAATGAAACCATTGATGAATTTAATACTAAATTTAGGCGCGTGGTTGTGGACCTCCCCAGATAAATCAAGACAAGGGATGCCTCCATCCTCATATCTTACATCGAAGCTTTCACTGGTGATTTGAGGTACCAGTTAAGGGACAAAGAGCCGATCAATCTAAAAACTACTCAGGAATTGGCCGAGAAAATGGAAAAGAATATGCAGTCTTCAGGAAAATCCAACATTCCAGGTTACACTAGGGGAAACACTTCATACAACGAAGAAAAGGGAATAGCATTTGAACCAGAATAAAAGCGAGCCTATAAATATCCCATGGAAAAGGTAACAGACATGATAAAAGACTTGGTTACTAGTCAAAACCAACTTATGGCAGATCAGTTTGCACAATTGAATCTTATGCACAATAGAATAATCGCAATGGAAATAAATAATGGACCTAGGAACTTTCAGCCTAGGCAGAATCAGATGTATCAAAAGAAGTTTCCTCAACAAGAGCCTAGGATTCCAAACCAGTTAGACTCAGCTAACATGGTAGAAGAAGTAATTCCATGGTGTAGACCCTATGAACAATTCCACCAAGAAAGCACTTGTTATGTTGCAAATCAAGTCATGGAACATGTAATTCCTGAGGTTAGTAATCAGGAAACAAATTCAAGTGATCCTGATCATATATACATGGTAGGCCAAGCCTACCCTTTGTTACCATCTAAACAGTACAAGCCTGAGGATGAAACCATTGCAGAATCTTATAGTTAAACTTATGATGAAAACTGTAATATACATTATGGGACTCCTATGTGTTCTCCATATAATGATGACAGTTTGGAAGGTTTACTACCTTGTGACCTTTTCTCTCAAGAATATGAGTATGAAAATGAGGACAAGTACAGCTTGGATCATGATACAAGTGACAAAGACTCCCTTATCCCCGATAAAGATGTTGATGAGGAGTCCTGGACATTCATGGAAAATCTAGTCTGTGACATGAATAAAGAAGAAAATAATGAACCGAAAAATTTTGATGGTTTTGTTGATTTTTCTGTCTAAGGAATATCTAAAGGAGAGAGCATGGACCATGTGGCCTTGGAAAACTTTGATATGAAAAAGGAGCATGCAGTTTATCCATATGATCATTCAGAGTCATATCATGCAGAGCCACACAAAGGTATCAATAATGAAGACATGGAGAAGTAGTGTTGTGAAAAGACAGATGTGATGCCGTTATTAGAATATCAGTCTCAACTATCATCTTCACATATAGAGTTTCCTCATGACTTGGAGCCACTTGGGGCTTATATAGTGAATTATCATCCGATAAGCCTTGGTGATCAATATGATGGTGTAGTCAATCTGCCTTATCATTCCGATTTGTACATCAACCCTATCCAATCATGGATAGAAGAATCCTGCGCAAGAACTTACCAGTTTGGGAGGAAGTTTGATTACATTATTCATGCCTATGATTTCCCATCCGTCCCGCCCCTTCTGGATCATCATGCAAGTTTGCATTTTATGAATAAAGTATCCTTACTTTGGCTGGTAACCAAAGACAAGGAAATTTTTTTTTATGTTAATAAAATTCTTAGGTGATTACATTGGATTTCTGATTACACTTAACCCTTTTTATATCATGCTTAGAGTAGGAAAATAATCTCCTTGAAACAGAGCATTTAATTTCTACATTTCTATTTTATACTTGGCTATAATAAAAATTTGCTTCTTATAGTTAGTTACATTTATGTTGTTTAAATAAATCAGCTTAATGGTTCATTTGGTTTTTTATAAAATTTGTGCTACTGAGGTTTTTCTTGTCAAGTTGAGATGTTTTTACAGGGCATATAAACCAGAGATTCTGGTGTTCTCATATCCTATGCTTTCCTTAAAGACCAGATCAAGCACACATCCCACAGTTGGAGCCAGAATGTTACCACCTAAGTTGTACTTAGTGGTTTTTTATCAAGTGAGCCTGGTGAACCGGACAAGGATAACTTGTTCGGACTTCAGAGGACCTTTAGAAGTACTTCTGGGAAGTGCTTGATGTACTATATCACATGTTCATACCCCATGGGGGAATTGTAATAAATGTTCTATCATGATAGTGTCTGTAAATGACTCGGTCTCTTAGACTTTATTTGTCAATCCGATTAGCCCAGGGTGTTTTTTCCCTTGGTTATTATTGGTTGTTGAATAAATGACTGATAATTTCTGAGTTTTTCACTCCATACCTCCAAAGTTGGGGTGGTTGGCTTGGAATTTAGGCCTATTGAGGTTATTAGAGTATATGTGTCAATGTATAAGCATGCTAAACATCATGGTCGAGTCATATGAACATGTCTAAGTCCCCCTAGGTTTTTTCAATTTTTCAATTTTTTAGTTTTTTCAGTGCTTTTTATTAAAAATTTATTTTTTCCGAAACTTAGGCTATTTTTTAATAGTTTAATTGGAAAAATTGATTTTGTAATAAAAGTGGGCCAAATAATCATTTTTATTCATGTAGGTGCTCATTTTCAAGCTAAGAGCACCATGTAAACCCATGGACCCACTATTTTCTAAGTTTTGAGTGATTTTCCATCACTCAGGTCAGAAAGCCCCAAAAATCAATTATTGATTATTTTAATTAATAAATTGATGAATAATGGAGCAAATCCAAAATCATAGATCAGTGGATTCTCAACCGATTTGATTGAAATTAGTCAGCTCTGAAGCAGATTGACTGGATCTGACAAATCCTTTACTGAAAGAGGTGATCAAATCAGATCCAGAGTTGATCTTCAGCATCCTTTATGGGGAATTTCACCCTCCCTATTTCCTCAACACATTTTGGCTCATCTAGATGAGTTTTGGTGGATGCTTCAGTCAACAGGTTGAGGTGTCAGTTAGATCAGCTCTCCGATTGATAATTTCACTTAGTGAGACTCAGATCTGGCTCAATTAGACACAGATCAAGCATTGATGGACTCTCCATCAACATATTTGGTCTATATCCTTGAGATTTGTGCCCCCCCTGGGCTGGATCTCCTAGTTTTTCTATATATCCAAGCACAGCAACCTCATCCAATCTAGTTAGAACTGGGATTGAGGTGCTGTTGCTATTGTATTGTTGTTATTGTTCATTTGAAATAAAGAGAAGCTTTGGAGGCAAGATGGTGTTGTGCCATTGTATGTGTGGATGATCATTGCCATATTTTTATTGAGGTAACCTGTATCTGTGTTCATGATTTGCTAATTACTTTTAGATCCGTTGTTAAGATTGATAATAAGCTTATTATAATCTTGATAGGAAGGCTGCTTTTCAATAAGTTTATTGGCCATCTCTTTCCTTTGATGAATGTTTTGAGATCTAGATTCGGCATGTTCTATAAGCTTATATGCATGTTATTTTGAATCTCTGTGTATGTACTAATCGGATCTAACAAGTTTTTCAGCAAGTTTTTTTATTTCAGCTGAGCTACAGGTTCCTATATTGGAGAGGATGCTGATCTAGTTTGCTTCTTCACTCTCTCCAAAACCTTCCAAAGTCATAGTCCCTTGACATTCCACCTGAAAGCTCCACTGTGGATCTTCAAGGCTACCAACACTTCTCTCCTCCTCTTCCTCCCTCAAAATCAACTATTTTACCTGGTTACTTTGTTCATAGCTTTGATATTGTTTAGATCTATCATATTAAAAGTTCTAGATTCAGCATGTTCTATAAGCTTATATGCATGTTATTTTGAATCTCTATGTATGTACTAATCGGATCTAACAAGTTTTTCGGCAAGTTTTTTTTATTTCAGCTGAGCTGCAGGTTCCTAGATTGGAGAGGATGCTGATCTAGTTTGCTTCTTCACTCTCTCCAAAACCTTCCAAAGTCATAGTCCCTCAATATTCCACCTGAAAGCTCCACTGTGGATCTTCAAGGCTACCAACACTTCTCTCCTCCTCTTCCTCCCTCAAAATCAACTATTTTACCCGGTTACTTTGTTCATAGCTTTGATATTGTTTAGGTATATCATATTAAAATTAAATTTAACATAGATATATCTTCTCAAATCCCATAGTCTAGATATTTCTCTTAAAAATTTTCATAAGCATTCTAGATCTAACTTTAGGGAAATCGTCCTTTTTGCATGGAATTTCAAAGAAAATTGGTAGCTTGCATGCATTAGATTTCTGTTTGCTGTTATAAAATATAAATCTAGAAATCAGTGCACATCATATTGGCTGCCTAAAAATCAAGCCAAGATCCCAACGAAAGCTTGCTTTCCTTGGTTCCTTTTTTTACCTTTTTTAACAAGTTTTTACTTAGCATTTTTTTGTTAAAAGTAAGCTGACCCAAAGGTAATTTCAAGGTGATTTTGGTCATCCTTAAGTTGAATAATATTACTAGTTTTTAGCAGGCATAACATAAAAAAGGAGGAGTTGCTGCTCGAAAGTGACTTTTGGGCCTCTGAATCCCTCTATGGGTCTCCCTTTTTGACTGAAATCTTTAATTTTCGTACTTTGTAAGCTCTTGATTTTATTCTATATAAGAATCAAGAGGCACCATATCAATTTTCTGATATTGTAACCGCTGGTAATAAAAATAATTTTTTAATAGGCTCTTTCAAGCCCAATTCCCCATCCCCCTTGGGGGGATTTGCGTCAGTGTCATTTTTTGTTTTTCATTCATATTTTTCAGTATAGCATAGTATTAATCTATAGGGTAGTATAATTTGTTATAAAATCAATTCCATATTCCATTTATATTGTTTTCAAATTAACTTTAATACTTACCCCACGACCCTCCTTTTGAACCGAAAGGTGAAGAAAGGTCCGTGGTAGTCTAATTAGAAAATTGTGGTTTGCTCATATTTTTTCATTTCATTTTCTATCATCATTTGTTTCAGTAACCATAATAAAATTAACCCCTCCTTTATTCCCCGATTGAGGTCCACTTGGACCGAAAGAGGTTCTTGGAGGGGTTTCTTTTTAACAAGAACATCCATCTCAAAATTGACTAAAATTGACAAGACTCCGGTGCGTATGCTCTACACTTGGTTTTGGTTCATTCGATAAGTGAAGCTGTATCAAAATAATTTGAGTGGATAGCATAATTAGGATTCACTTTCCCAAATTAACAAATCATCAGGTGAAAATCCAACACCTAGATCAAACCATTACGGTGGAAAAATACCCAAAGGAAGCAGGAACTTCTAAAAAGTGACCTCGGGGTGCCGATATTTGTCACACCCTTGTTGGCTGCATGAAGACTTGGGCTCTTATACTTATATTTACCAACCAACAAAGAGACCCACAGTGTTGTCCCTTTCGGCAACAACCTGCGAACAGGTTGTAGTCTCACCCGAAACAGCTATGGGGTGCCATAGAATCAGGTTTTTGCAAGCAAAAGAGGGATATTACTGTAGCTTTAGCCTTAACAAAGTATAGTTACACAATACAGAGCTTCGACATACACTTAAATAGCTTCGCAATTTATATAAACAGACAGTTACTTGCTTAACCCTTAACTGGGAATTCACAGTGAAGTTTAATTCCTAACAATATATCTTGCTTATCATTCACTTACTTATCAAATGCATAAGAACATAACAGCACAAAAAACAAAAAGGAACCACCACAACATAATATATACATGGTTCACCCCCAGTGTAAGGGCTACGCCCATAGAAATGTGTTTATATTCAACTCTTTACAACAACACAGTTTTGATCTGTGCACTTAGCTGCAGATCCTTTCAACAACCCAAAAGCTGCACACTAAGTTGCAATACTTTCCTTCCAAAAACCTCTGCGCACTTAGCTGTAGAGGTCATCCACACACACAGCTGGGACTTAACCTTAACAAAAACCATCTGCGTACTCAGCTGCAGAGGTCATCCACGCACATAGCTGGAAATTAACCTTCAACCCCAAAAATAGGTCTTAGCTTCTTCGCATCAAATTATCATCATACAAAAAAAACCATCGAAAAAATCCCTTTCTCCGTTACATAAGTGCCTATTTATACTAGTGCACTATTACAATACCATGTGCTTAAACCATGGGCTTAAAAACCATGAGTTTAAACCATGGGTTATTTACAAAAAGAGGGGGTTCGACCCAACCCCGAAACCCCTAAGACTATTTTGGACCACAACTCAGCTTACAAGCTTTGCACCAAAACTGCGGAGTTGCCAAAATTAAGGACCTTGAAGATCTGCACCCCAACAGGCCCCTAAGACTCACCAATGTCCCGTCCCGGGACACTGCTACTTTTTCGGAGGGAGAATCTTATTGGAGAAGATAGTGAACTGCTTGTTGAGGCTGCGCATGATATCTTCGGCTACTTGGTAATTCCAGGCTTTCCTGACATAGGGGCTGTAATCTGAGCATATCCTTTGATGAATTTTCTGTAATATCCAATATGACCAAGCATAGTGTGAAGTTGCTTAACATAATTCCAAGGTGGTGAGTTCACAATAATGGCTATCTTCACAGGATCCACCATCAATCCTTGCTTGCATACAATGTGACCTAACAGAATTCCAAAAGGTGCACAAAAGATACACTTCTTCAGGTTCAAATAAATCTAATGCTGTCTACACTTGTCCAGCATAAGTCTTAGACTGGCTATATGATCTTTCAATAAACCAAAGATAGTCCAATCATCAAAGTAAACTTCCAAAAACTTATGAATAAATTCCTTAAATGTAGATATGACTACTCTGGAAAACATAGCAGGTGCATTCTTCAATCCAAAAGGCATAAAAGTGTACTGAAAAGATCCCATTTCTGTAGTGAAGGTTGTTTTATGTCAATCCTCTGGAGCAATTCTGATCTGATGGTAACCTAAAAATCCATCAGTGAAAGAATACACTTCTTGACCTCTGACATTGTCTAAAACTTCATCTGTAAAGGGAGTAGGGAAAGGATCATTTAAACATGCATCATTCAGCTTCCTCATATCAACACAGATTCTGATTTCTCCCTTGGTCTTCTTTTCTTATACCACCATAGGGCTGACCCATTCAGATTCTTCGACAGGCTCAATGATTCCTGCTACGAGCATCTTATCTAGCTCCAACCTAACTTTTCTTTATATTTAGGGTTCAGCCTATAAGGGCACTACTTCACAGGCTTCGCATTAGGCTTCAAAGGTATTTTTATTACTCCTATATCACCAAGGATACCTTTCATTTCTGAAAAATTCATCGAAAATAATTCCTAATACTCATGGAGAAGTTCAATCACTTTGCTTACCATTTCTTCGTCCCAATAATCTCCAATGGTAGCGTACTTAGGCATTTCTTCTGATCCAATATTTACTTTCCTTGTTTTCAAGGGTTGAGTTACTTCAAGTGCTTTGACTGCTGGTCCATGTACTTCACAGTGTCCTTCTATCTTAGGAATATTAATGTTGTGAGGATCATTGTCTTCATCAATGGTGAGGTTATAACATTCTACTACATTAGCTTCTTGTTCCTTCCAATTAGGTTGGTGCTCGGTTATTTCTTTATCATCAAACACCTTAGTATTTATCAACCTAATAGCTACGTCCAAAGTAGGGAAAACTTCATTACTAGAAAATGTGAGCACAAAAATATCAACAAGGTTATCCCAAATTACAGTACCATGGCGAAGCTCTACCTCCACATACCAATTCTTTGCTACAGGTTCCAGAGTGTGTACAAACCTATGCACCCATTCTTCATAAGGTACATGCTTCCATGCTTCATAACACTGCTCCAAATGTTCCTGAGGGATAGTCTTACCATTAAATATGCTGCACACCACCTGAGGTTGATCCATGAATCTCAAGTGAAGAAAATTTTGACAAGCTCTCCAACTATGAATATACTTTTTATGACCATTCCACCATCTAGTAGCTACGACTCTGAATACTGAATCTAGAGTCTCCATTTTCTATGAATATGGTACTTGCTCTAAGAATTGTACAATAAAATCTTTTGGATCTATCAAGCCATCAAAAGTAAGTAAGATATTCGGCTGTGAGCCAACCCATCTGAGATACTTGGTAATTCTTGCACATCGATGTCCATTTAGCTCATAAAGTCTATTATGCCAATTCTCTAGGCCTTCATCATAATCAGTCATGTAAGAATTGTCACACTGCCAATCCATTATACCTAGGGAAGTAGGGTTAACATAGTCTTCTTCTTTAGCTGTGATGTTGTAAATATGATCTAAAACATCTTGATCTTCATCTCTGATTGGCTCTTTATACCTTTATCCTTGAGAAGGGTCCAATGGCACTATGACTCTCAAGCCTTTTCCTTCAAAAGTCATCTCTCTGTTCTTAAGGTTGATTACTGCATCATTGTTTAGTGCCCATTCAATTCCTAGCAATGCTAGATAGGGGTTGTTATCATCAATTATTTCAATGACTTCAAAATATGCTAAGGTACTGACTCCATCAATGTCCACTGGTACACTAGGGAATCTTCCCAAGGGCACAATCTTCTATTGATTAGCTAATCTCAGCTGTATAGGGGACCATTCAAGTGTAGGGCTTCCCATTTGTTCCCATGTCTACCTAGTTAGGACATTCACTTATGATCCTAGGTCTAGAATAATATCAGTCATGTCATAGTCTCCTATCTGAGCATGCAATCTCATTTCTCTTCCAGTCCTTCTAACTATATTAACAGTTTTTCCTCTATCAGAGCTTTGTTGAGGTTCGTAAGACGCAATAACTTTCTGTAACTCATTCAAAGCATTTGGATTTCTTAATAGCTTCATAAAACTCTGTAAAAATGATGTTAGTGTACTTACTTGATCCGGCGAAGCTTCTTGAGACTGTAGCTGCTGTCGATGCTGTTGCGTAGTTTCTACTAATGTTCTTGGATCAGCAAAGTATTTTTTAGCTTCCATAAATGTTCCTTTTTCTCTTCCAACGTCGAAGGCTGGGATTTTCTCTGGGATATTGTGGAACCAAGCCTCATCAAGCTATTTCTCCTTATTCTGCACTTGTGTCGTAGCTCCACTCCTTATAACAATGTTAACGGCTTGGACAGGTCTTTTCTCTATAGAAATCATCTGAACATTCTGAGTAGGAGTGCCATTTCTTTCTTGTATCTTGGCGATAAATTGTGGGAATTGCTCAATCACATGATCGACTGCTCTGCAATATCGACATGTCATAGTTTGGTTTTGACAGTCTCTAGATACATGTCCTGCCTGATTACAGTTATAGCAAATAACCTGGCCTCGACCTCTTCCACGCATACCATCATGACCACGACCTCTAAAATTACCTTGACCTGATGTACTAAACACATATTTCATTAAATTTGGAATTATACAAGGGATCTAGAATTTAGAACTTCAACAAGATTGAGTTTTCAAAAAATGAAAAACCAAAAAATTACTTAATTCACTCATTTCAATCTTTATATTCACCATTTTTTTATAATATTATCAATATAAGCTATATAAAATCAAATTTATATAAAGTTGAAGCATATCTTCCTAATATTAAACTTAGATTCCTTACATTATTTTATTATTATAATTTTTTAATTTGTATTAATATTTGAGTTGATCAAGGTTTACCTCATCTCATGAACAATAGATGTTGCAAGAAATTTCTTACCTATTAAGTTATCTAATGGCATTATTTGTATGTTGAAATTATTAACCATTTTATTTATAATTTGATAAAGCATATACTG
>LPNX010578740.1:3820-28651 GCA_001517045.1 Pseudotsuga menziesii | reverse complement strand
CCCAATTCAAGGAATCAGTTCCTTATCTTTGCAATTACTTTTCCATGTTGATGTTCCAATTAACTGAACCAGATCCACATTTTTAGGATCTGGAAACTATTGTGTAAAGGATATAAAGCCTGAGAACCAAGATTTTGTAGGGGTTCGAGCTTGGAGACTTTGGCCTATGTCTGATTGCTAGTCTAATAAAATCACAGTTTTCTCTTGTTGTTGTACTCAGATTTTGTTACCCACTGTTATTCTGCACTCTGTTGGATTATTTTAGCTCATGCTCATGATTTGATGGAGGAACTTCTTGATGCTTAGTATAGCCCTGCATGATGTATGTACTTGGTTGTATAAACCCTACAAATTTGATGTATTTGGTTGTCTGAGCATTATTCTATATGTCTGTTCTATTATTGATCATCTGATGTACAGTTTCTAAGAGCACTGGCTCATTAAATTATTTGGATTAGCAGTCTTTCATTTGTGCCATTCTTGTATCCCCTCGATCCACTTATTGAAAGTAAATGAATTTCTAAGTTACCAAGCATACTCAGCCATAACCACTGAGTAGTTTCTTGGAGAGCTAACACTTCCCTTCTAGCATAAGAACACATGCTTATCCTACAAGGAAAACTAGCAGTCGCTAGCTTTCCAATAGAAAAACTCTGGCATGGTGATTGGTGGTTGCTAGCTTATACCTTGATATTGTGCCATGTGCTCTATTTCTAAATAACCACATGGCACAAGATCAAGGAAAAACAGCAACTGTTAGCTTTCCTTCTAGCATAAGCACACATTCTTATGCTAGAAGGAAAGCTAGCAATCACTAGCTTTCGATTAGAAAAACCCTTGGCATGGTGATTGGTGGTTGCTATCTTATACCTTGAGCTTGTGCCATGTGCTCTATTTTGAAATAAGCACATGGCATCATATCAAGGAAATCTAGCGACTGCTAGCATTCCTTCTAGCAAAAGCATTTCCTTCTAGGATAATAACACATACTTATGCTAGAAAGAAAGCTAGCAGTTGCTAGCTTTCCAATAGAAAAATCCTGTCCATGGTGACTGGTGGTTGCTAGCTTATACCTTGAGCTTGTTCCATGTGCTCTATTTTGAAATAAGAACATGGCAAAATATCAAGGAAATCTAGCGACTGCTAGCTTTCCTTGTAGCATAAGCATTTCCTTCTAGCATAAACACACATGCTTATGCTAGAAGGAAAGCTAACAGTCACTAGCTTTCCAATACAAAAACTCTATCCATGGTGATTGGTGGTTGCTAGCTTATACCTTGAGCTTGTGCCATGTGCTCTATTTTGAAATAATAACATGGAAAAAGATTAAGGAAAGCTAGCGACTGCTAGCTTTCCTTGTAACATAAGCATTTCCTTCTAGCATAAACACACATGCTTATGCTAGAAAAAAGCTAATAGTCACTAGCTTTCCAATACTAAAACCATGTCCATGGTGATTGGTGGTTGCTAGCTTATACCTTGAGCTTGTGCAATGTACTATATTTTGAACGAATGCTACATTTCCTTCTAGCATAAGCATTTCTTCTAGCATGACACACATGCTTGTGTTAGAAGGAAAGCTAGCAGTTGCTAGCTTTCCAAGATGTAATTCCTATAATGACATTTGATAGACATGTCATATTTATTTTTGCCAACATGTAATTCCTATAATGACGTTAAAGAGAGATAGTACAAAGCAGCGGCCTATCCATAAAATAATGATAGTTGTTCTGAGTCGTCATTGTTACGTATGGATATTGATCAGTGTATTGTTTTGATGATCCATTTAGATGAAGTTGTAAAGACAATAGTTTGATATATGGGCCACGGAACTTGTGAGAAGTGCCCTAGTAAAACAAGACTATTTAACTTGAGACTGGACTTTGAAGGTATATGGCACGCTTGTCTGACACCAGTAAGTATTGTTCCCTTCAAACTTGAAAATTTTCTATAATTAATTTCTTTTGAGTGCTGAACATATATATGCAGATGAATAAAACTCATCCGTTATATATTCACACGAACTATTGGTTGTCCTATGATCTATCAATGGGAGCGTCAAGTACCATGATCATTCTTAATGGTCCCATTTCTAAGATTTGAAAATCTATTATACAACAATATTTAATCTACCAAGAGCTTGAAATTCAATTCATGCTCTATGCCGGGCATTGCCAAGCATTATTAGTGCACAGTTCCTATGCTGACTATTATTCGACCTATGGCCTGAATTTATTATTATCAATCTTTGTATTACAAGGCGATGATCACTAGTTGAAATCATTGTTTAGGGAGTACTCAAATCCTTTCCTTTCTGTCAGCGTACTCTGTCCAGAACTGAAATATGTTATTTTTGCTTTGATCTAAAAACTTTCTTCCACAGGGATGATTGATTTCTTATGCAGATTGAATATTTGTTGAACATATATATAGAATATTCAATTTTCTTGAGCACACTGGGAAATAAAAAGATTTAGAGCATCTTCTTTAGGTTTGGATATTGCTGTCAAAATAATAATGCAATGATCAAACTAACTTGCAAAATCAGATCGTTATAAGCCCAAAATTTAACTTGTAAGACCAAGACTATATTTGTGAATGGTTGCTATGGATGTTTCCTTTTTCCTGCATGTTGAGAATATCATTACTAGGATTTACGAGTTTGTATTGTTATTTGCACTCAGACCCCACATTATTCCATTCAATTCAACGCAGTGACTACGTTTATTTTCAAAGTAAATAATTAGTAGACATATTTTCTTTCGTTTGTACTGCCAATCTGCTAGAAGATAGACCACTGCTCACTGATTCTTGGGTACATTCCTGGTCGAAAAACTAAAGAGATTGAGCTGTATTGGAAGATGAGAAACCTAAGTACTGTACTTCCTTGAATCCTGTACCAAGTCGCTTAAGTAGTCCTAGTCCCCTTGTTGTTACAACTATGTTTGAAATTCATGCAGGCAAGCATTCTTTGGCATTGGTGTTCGTGGAAACAAAAAAGGGATCTGATTCATTGGAATACTGGTTGTGTTCCAATAGGTTTCCACTGTTCCAGGAACCGGTATTCATGGAGACAGAAGCCAAAGGAGCGTGAGAAAACATTGAGGTCTTTCAATATTGGGCTCACTTCTATTCTTGTTGCTACAAATGTTGTTACTCGTGGTCTTGATTTTCCACAAGTTGCTCATGTTCTTAGTTTTGATTTGCCAAATGACATTGATGATTATGTGCATCGCATAGGGCATACAGGTCGTGATTTGTTTATTACCTTCCTCCATGAAGGTAATTTTAATATAGCTAAGTCTCTTGCTGAGCTTACGCAAGAATCAAACCAAGAGGTACCTTCATGGTTTTCAGCTTATGCTTCAAGATGTGGAATTACAGAGCTGAATGGTTGGGAAGAGAGGGCTGGAATAGTAGAGCATAATAGTTTACAGAGAGGCAAGGTGTACAGAACGAAACAGCACAGATGAAACAGAGCAGAACAAAATGGAACAGGATGGGATGGAACAGAGCACATAGCTCTTCAATTTAATTCTCATTAGCATAATCAAAATGAATATAATACAATCATACATAAGAGATGTCTCGTTAAGCGAAAGACTCAACAATTACACCTATCATATGTCAGTGATGCAACTTCATGCATTCAATGCCGATAATTTAGAATACCAGAGAGAAAGATCCAGTGCTCTTACTAAAGAATCACAGAATATCGTAGGCATGGGAGATCATATTTGTTTCCTTACGAATCTGATATTGCAGAAAGATGGATGTCAAGTCATTTCCCTTGTGGGTATGGGGGGGCTCGGTAAAACCCTTCTGGCTCAAAATCTATTCAAAACAGAAAGGGTCCAACATGGTTTTGACTACTTGGTATGGCTGGCTATATCACACAGCTTTGTAGTTGAACAAGTGTTGCTAGAGATGTGCAGCCAAATCAAACTTTGAGTGAACGAAAATCAAGATCAGACAGAGGATGTTATAAAAAAAATTCATCAACATTTAAAAGACCGCCGTTGTTTAATTATTCTGGATGACGTGTGGCACAGGGATGTTTTCGAGAAAATTGGTTTGCCATTGGAAAAGGAATCTAAAATGAATATCCTGCTCACAACACGTAATAGAAAATTTGTAGAAGCTATGCCGCCTCCTTATGACATCCAAACCCTAGAGTCTTTATCCTCGGAAGACAGCATGAAGCTGTTTTGTATTCATGCTTTCCCTGAACGGTGTGTAGACAAGAGTCCTCCAAATGAGATGAGCAGCTTAGCCCTCAGAATTGTAGAAAAATGTGCCAGATTACCCCTGGCTATTAAAACAATAGCAGATTCTATGGTAAAAGTAAGGAGGCTTCCAAATGACTGGGAAAGGACCTTGAATTGTCTACTTGTAGTAGATGCGATGAGCGAGAGCGTTATGGCGTCCCTCAGGTTAAGTTATCAAATTTTGCCCAATCATCTTAAGCTTTGTTTTTTTTACTTCTCAGTCTTTCCTAAAAATACTCAAATAAAGTTCAACTATTTACTGCATGCTTGGACATCTGAGGGGCTTACTCCAGAAAGAAGAGAAGAAGCATTCGATGTAGCACACTCATACATTGACGAACTTATTGATCGATGCCTCCTTGAGGTTTCAAAGGTTAGTGGGGATGGGCGAGTGAAATATTGCAAAATGCATGATTTATTGCACGATTTAGCCATTTTCGAATCCCACAAGCAAGCCAAATGTCTGTTAATGCCAGGAAAGGAATTTTGAATGAATTTCCACCAAGTGAGTGCATGGACCTCCGTAGGATTTCATTGATTAAAAATAGTATATCAACAATCAATGGAACCCTCCAGCGTCCAGGGCTCCACACTCTTTTGCTATGGAATAATACCCATCTTAGATCAATTTCTGCAAGTTTTTTAACTAATGTGAAATATCTAGCTGTATTAGATTTAAGCCAAACTTCTATTGCTTCATTGCCGGAAAGTGTAGGGAATTTGAAACATTTGAGATTCTTGAATTTATCCCAGACAGAGATAGAGAAGTTACCTAAATCATTGGGTCATGTACGAAGCCTCCTGTTTCTTGATGTTAGTGGGTGAAAACATCTATGTGAGCTGCATTTGGGCATAGGTGAACATAAGTCTATGGTATATCTGAATGTGAAGGGCTACAAAAATTTGAAGTCGCTGCCTGCTGGAATATCGAAACCCATATGTCTAAAGTCGTTGAAAGGTGTTGTTCACCTAGAGGATGGGACTATTGGGGCTATGACAGAGATGCGAGACCTCTCCTTCAAATATATTGATCCCTTCAGCCTTCTCCGTCTTCCCAAAGACATTGGTGTCATGAAATGCCTTGAAATTCTTCATCTAGGTGGCTGCGAAGTCCTGAAATGGATCTTTCACCTCCAAAACCTCATGGAGCTGAAGTTAGTTGGTGATAACGATTCAGAACATTCACCTCGAATTTTGAATGTTCTGAAGCGGGGAAATTGAAAATTCAAAACCTCATGGAGCTGAAGTTACTTGGTGATAACGATTCAGAACATTCACCTTGAATTTTGAATGTTTTGAAGCGGGGAAATTGAAAATTTGAATTCGAATTTTGAATGTTTGGGGGGAAATGAAAATTCGAATTTTGAAGGTTTGCAGGAAATGCAAATGCAAATTCAAATTAATGCAAATGCAAATTCAAATTTTGAATGTTGACTACCATTCAAAAATACACAAAATCTTTTTGCAGCATAATTTATTAGAGGAGAATTGCATAGATGATAATGATAGATCTGTAATAATATGAAATAAAGAAGAATCATCTCAATCCATATATTTCAGTTACCAAATTTAAGTATTTTTTAGATTATCCTCCATGAGTTTTAGCCTATTATGCAAGTTAATAGAAACTATTTAATTAAATGCTTTTAACATAAAATGACTTTTTATACATTATAAAAAAAATTAAAGCAAAAATTAAATCTTTCATAGCTATAGCTACCTCAGCCTAAAATGTTTAATCTCAAATGAGAAAATTAATTGACCTATCACAGAATAACATATTTAAAGGTTTTTGTGTTTTTGTTTTTGTAATTCTGTTTGATTATTAAAATGTTTTGGGAGGAATAATTTGGTCATTAAATTCAAATTGTATCATGGTATCAATGATGATTGAAATTTGTAAAAGGATGAAATTGCAATTTTTTTAATTAATAAATTATAATTTTCAAAATTAAAATAATATTTAAAAATAATTTAAAAACTGATAAAAATTATAAAAGTATGAAAACAAATAGAATTAACTTTTTTTAGTTGAATATCTTAATAAAAAAACAACATGCATAAAATAAAGTTAATAAATGGAAAAATAACATATAAAATTAGAAAAAAACCTCATTGTAAAATTCATTTAAAATAGTTATTATTATTATTTTAACATATTGATTAGTAAATGAAAAAATGCACACTTATGAACGCGGAAAAACACTACAGTTATCTAATAAAGGAATGGAAAAACACTATATTCAAAGAATAAGTTAGGGAACTTTTTTTACTTTATTCATTTTGGAAAATTCCATTTTGATTTATTAAAAATTTTAAAATTTGAACCATATAAGCTATTTATTTCTTTTGACAAAATATTTAGTGGATTTGGGGAATTTTTTTTATGAGAGGGGTTAAGTGAGCATTGTGAGAGGCACAAGGTTTATAATTAAAAAAATATCCATTATAAAGCATTGTGGGAACATCAATTGTGTGGTAGGCTTAGTCGTCATTCATGGCACATCAATGTTGTAGATAAATTTTATTTCCTAAGACCATATATCTAAATTCTATACCATGAATTAGTTCTTTAGAATCACCTGCAGGTTTCTAAACTTTGAGCCATGATATATTATTCAAATGTAAAATAGTTGTTATGTAGGGATTTTCAAGTGGGCTTGGGCTTTGAGCATGGCCTATTAGTGGTGTAAACAAATGTTATGGATTGATACCTAGAGTGATTTTCCCCTTGACCATGCTGAGATCAAAATAACCATCAATGGTGTGTTAAAATTCAAAATTTTCAATATATCTTTATCACATGTCAAATATTCCTTATGGGGAGCTTGTGTGGCTTCCTTGGGCCCCGATATAGGCCATCAACCTTGTAGCATTAGTTGATTTTAGTAAACCAAATATTTGATATTTGGAAACCAAATATCAAATCTGAGAATACCAATATACTTATGGCGATTTCTCAATTACTGTGGGTATTCTCTCATACGAGACCTTCACACTTCTAGATCTGGAACAAAGTAATCAATCCCAGGTATTCCCTTTGGATATTGTGGTCAAAATAATGAAGGCAACGACTTCAATCAACCAGCTGGGATTGTGGGTTTGGGACAAGGTCCTCTCTCGTTCGTTTCACAGCTTTCTTCATCAATACCCAATAAGTTTTATTACTATTTAATGACAATGGAAGATTCTCAGTGAATCACGAGCCCTCTCATATTCGACTCTCATAATCCAAAACAACCAAGAATCGGTCTTCTATTATCTTGCTCTAGAAGGAATCAACCTTGCGGAAAATTGTTGAATATTCAGAAAGTTACTTTCAACCTTCAATCTGATGGCACTGGCGGTGTTGTCATTGACTCTTGGATGACTATAACATAGACTCCTTGGACATTGGCTCTTTAAACAATTTAAGGACACAGTGATTACTGTTTAGTATGGTTTGATCTGGTAATGATCAATTGATACGTATAATGATCACAGAATGGCCATGGTATTTTCCTCGACAGAAGGTGGAGATGTTCCAGTTACCATAAATGATCCTAGCTATAGCCCAAAGACTTTCCCAGATTATTTTGATGTTTTGATGCTATTATCTTCTGACAAATTAAACTGTATTATTTCTGGAATGAGAAATTCAACTGTATTATTTATGGAATGGGTTAACGTTTAAGTCTAGATTGTTTCTGGACTGGCTAACAAGAGATTAGAGGATTCTATAAAAAAGTATTTGGTTTATTTACGATATTACAGTTACGAAAGCTTGGAGCAACGGGTCATGGCCTTATAAGGCGCATTGGACAGTTGAAGCACAAGCTAATGCAGAACTTGAAAAGAAATTGAGGAAATTAGAGTTTCATTGTCAAGATCTAAAGAATTCATTGAATCAGAGAGTTCAAGATGGGGATATGGCCCAAAAACTTCCCAGGGAATTAGAGCAATAGCCGAGCAGTGTAGAATCAACCGTTGAATCGAGCTATTGATAATGGGGATTTGGCGATTCTCCTAAACAATAGGTGATTTCCCTCCGTCAATCCCTTGAATTAAGTAGTTGAGCCACAGAGTCAGTAGTTTCTTCTTGATAGCTTCAATATCTTTCACGATTTTGTCAATTTTAGCAAATAACCTTCGCAAAGCTCATAATTGAAAAATGGGAAATTTATAGTAGTCGTATGGTTTGTGGAAAAAAAATGACAGCTACAAAGAGAAAACCTACTATTCGAAAAAGGTAACGCTTATGAAGGGGTTTAAAAATGAAATTGTTTTAGAAAATGGCGTTTTCTGTCTCTGTTTTTTACTATTTTTAGATCGTTTCTGCTAGAAGAGCCAGAAACCCATCTCATGAGCATAGTTTCTGACAAGCTCTTGGAGAAATTGCAGGCATATGTCGAGCAGAACTGCCGAAAATCTTTTCGAGAATTTGCAGGAAGACATCCAATTTTTCAGGAAGACATCGAATGTTCCGAGAGAATTGAGATTAAAATGTGGTGATGGTTTTTTTTTTTGGGTTCATCTTTGGGTTATGGCACCGTATACAAACTGTCTACAATAAAAAGGTTTTTTTTCTCTCATTTTCAAACCAGTCTACCTCTGGACTAACCAAGGAAAATTCTCCTCCGAGGTTCAGATGAGAGACATTCATACATAAGACAAACCAGAACAAATTCAAACATATAAAGCAAGTATAGATAATTGATTCCCAATCTAACATACTGAAGAGTATATGCTTGATTTTGATATGAATTCCAATAGAAAACCAAGAGGCGAATCCAACTTATAGTGTAACCACAACAAAGTTGATATTATTGCAGGTGACACCTCTCGAGTAGCAGTGATCAGTGGAATCAGCACCAATCCAATTGTATAGAGCGGTATTAGTATCACTGGACTCAGCACCAATCCAATTGTATAGAGCGGTATTAGTATCACGAAACCGAAAGACGAACCTGGCGATCCAGCAAGCACGCTTGAACTCTAACAATCGCCTGCATCCTGGGCGGGTTAGATTCATATTTGAAATTCCCCCTCGCGTGGGTTGAATTAAAATTTCAAATTGATGTGGATGGTCGGCAGGTTAGATTCAGATTTGAAATCCCCCCTCGCGCGGGTTGAATTCAAATTTCAAATTTATGTGGGATGGTGGCATTGGGCGAGCCATATTCAGCATGTGTGGGTGGGAGTACGAAGATGCATGGCCATCTCCATGACTTGACCACTCTGACATCTCTGCAGACTTGCCCTCACTTATTCAATGCTGTGCCGGTATCTGGTCTTCTTGGCTGGAGCCTGGAGTTGAGTTTTTCGCTCACACCGAAATCCGATGATAATGCCATGGTTGCCATTTCATAAATTCTACCATCCGATGATAATGCCACGTTTCTTCTTTGTTAACCACATGACGATATACTTTTCTTCTTTGTTAACATGGATGGGAAGAAGTGAAAGTTATTGTTTCTTACCGCAAACCTATCTTCATAATTATGAAGAGAGTGTTTATTATTATGTTTGATAAAATATAATTTGTATAATTTATTTACTTTAATTCTATAACATTATGTTTGGATTTTTGTGGAGTACGTTTACACAATTTATTGGGTTGACCATGAAGCTAGTGTGTTTGAGTATCTAGGCAATGTGATGTTTATGTTTATGATTATGTTTATGTTTATGTTTATTTTTTATTTTTATTTTATTTTATTTTGAGTAGCATTATAGTAAAATAATTTTGAAGATTGAGAATTAATATTTTGCTAATCTAAAAGTTAATTTTATGGTGTAAATTATTCATTAAAGTCTTCTAATTAATATGGTGTGTTATGAATAATTCTACATTTTGTGAATCTAGGTGGCTTTAGGATCTTTAATTTGATGTGATGGTGTTCTCTTTTACTCCAATAATATCACATGTGGTTTTAGTATACATATGTTCATGTTGATGTGATAACATATTTCCTCACTCGAATATTAAGATTATTGCCAATTTCCATGTCCTGCTTCATAGGGCTTTTTTTGTTTGTGTTATTATTATATATAGGATGTTGCAAGATATCTAGCTACAATGGCATATTTGATGTTCATATTTCATTTAACATTCATTTTTCTTTTCTAAAATGACACATGTCCTTGATGGTGTGCAAAGTATATGATGGGCTTATAGATCCGAGACATAGGAATGAAAACTTACTTTGTGTTGGAACTAAGACTTTTGAAGGTAATGTCGCTATCTAAGCTCTTCAAGCAATTGACCAAATAGGTCAAATATAATGTGTGTGTTGGGTATATGTGTTGTGAATAATTCTACATGCGTTATAATTGTGATTTAAAGGGATGTGGTGTATTGTCTCACCCACACCAAAAGTATTTCCAATATGAACACTTGCTTTGGGTGCAAGTTTCCACATTGATGTGATAGCATCCTCCTTCACTGATGATATTAGTATTGTGCCTTGTGAGCCATCTTAGGCTTGTGGTTATAATCTATTTGATATAATATAAGCTAAATTTCTATATAATTTGGCGTCTTATTTTTATGGTGATATTTCATGTTTGCTCAACTCATTAAGTGTTTACCTTAGGTTTGATTCACAATGCATTCTTGTATCCCACTGCATGAGAATTCTCAATATAACATGGATAATAAGCGGGAGACAAAGGTGGTTTATGATGCATTACCCATATTAAAATGTTTTTTTGACTGAGAAGTTGGTTTTGAGAGATATCATGTCTCATAAACATTATTATCTTGTGGTTGTTATCTATGTGATATGTATTCTGAACTATTATAATACAATAACATGTTCTAATGTTGGTATATCATCCTAAATTTTTAAAGTTTCACACGCATTATTTGCATCAAAATTTTTGTTGATTCAAATGTTAGTTCCAATAAGGGCCATGATTTACGTGGCCTCTCTAGCTTGTAGTTGTTATTTATGTGATATGTTACAAGGTATTACTAAAGTGGAATATATCTTTATGTCAAGATTTCAGTCAACATCAATACTTCCTCCACTATAGTATCTTTGACATACTAGAAGTACCATACAATGGCATATCTAACATGGATATCCATTGTGAGGCAAATAAGGATTACAAAGCATTACCCTATTTTAAGCTTTGTCAATTAAAAGGTTGGTGCATGTAGGTGCTATGCCTTATGGGAATTCTATGATTTGTGATTGTTATCTATGTGATGTGTTACAAGTTAAATCATTATAGTGGCATATCAATATGTGGGGAGATTTAGTTCCACTTTAGTACTTAGTCTAATTTTCTCTACTTGTCCCACAAAAATATTTGAATTAAATAAGAATTCTATTTTATGGTGTTCTTTTCAAAATCATCTATCAATTTTTGAATACATTATATTCAATGTCTATTTAATTTAATTTCCAATGCTAAATCTCTAATGTTATCATAACCTATCTCAACTTGATATTGATTAGACAACAAAAGAAATTAAAAATAAAAACTTATTTTCACTTAAAAATCCACCCTTGAGATGGATATATACTATTTCATTTAGATTATGATAATTTAAATAAAGATAATTATATACTATTTTATTTACATTCTCGTAATTTAAATATAAAATAACTAAAAAAATGATTTGTTTATTTTTTTCGTATATAAATTTATTTTTTTAAGTCTTTAATTAATATCTATCTATACTACTTTTTAAAAAGTGATAATTTAATTTGAAGATCTAAAAAATCAACGTGGTTGGCATCATTTGTTTTCACATTAGATTTTAGATGTTTGAAACTTTCTTTTCATTTGACCTTACTAACATGTGACACACAATATATATGACATGTCTCTTCCACATTGCAAGTTTATCACTTCCCTCAATGCATTTATCTATATTTGAGGATTTGTGTTGATTGTCAAGTTAAATATCACCATAACCATAGGAATAATGGAATTCATTGTTCACAAAACCATGTTCATTTTTATGTTAATGTTGATTTTTGGTGCAAATTAAGAGAAATGTGCAACATCCATCAAATTTAAGGTATTGCATTGATTAAATTGGTGAGATTTTATCACAATGAACTGATGAAGTTTGAGTTTTAGACATCGTAATTTGGTTCTACTTAATTATGCTCACTAGTATGGCATTCCCTTCCTTCCTTTGAATGCCCTCTTCCTTCCTCTGTTTGCCTTGTAAATGTATGTATGTGTGAGTAATAATAATAAATAAATAAAGATGATACCTCTATCTTGTGGCTTCTTGGCATTGTTGTTAACCATTAGCAAGATTTATGTTTTTACATCTCACTTTGGTTACATAAATATTGGTACATGTATTGTTAAAAGTTCCAACATATCGTGATCATTATATCGATAGGGGAATCCATAAAGATAATGGTTCACTTAGTTTAACATAATCGTTGATTAGTTGTGGGGTGGTTATGCTTTCTTGTTTGACTTGCCCCTCCCTACTTTAAGTGCATTGATATTATTTATATAACAATATGGGGATGTCCACATATGTCCACAGAGGATTGAATGGTAATGCTTCTAGATTTTCCACTCCCCCCCCCCCTTGCCATGTCCCACTTTGGTTGTGGAATACGTGATTATACTTGTAATTTGCTCAATTTGCCAATCCCGCTCTTATGCCTATGTTTGTGAATATACTTATTTTTCATAAATGAATCTAAATTTTTGACGATTTGAACCTATATACCACTAAAAACAGTCACACCGCGACAAAAAAATGGAACATAATACTAATATGAGTCCAAATTGTCAAATGTTTAAAGACAATCTCATTTTGCATTGTCTTGAAATTGTTGCTACTTTATAATAAACATGAATAGGATGATACATTTTATATTTTCATCCTTTTTTGTTTTCCATTACAAGAATTCGTTTAGGCAATCTTTGCAAAAAATACAATTTTAAATTTAATGAAACTGCCACTTTTAATGCATAAATGGATTCAAACACCTTTGAATACATCTATTGTAGCCATATTGTGCAATCTTAACATTTAATATCTACAATTCAATCAATATAAAATTATTATGCCCTTATTCTAAATCAAAAATACTGATTTTCCTTTGTAATACTTTGAATTACCATAAAAAAGAACAACCCTTAACATGTTTAGAGTATAAACTCTTTTCAATTGCTAAACATTCTACTCTTTTAAACTGCTAAACATTCTACAATCAACTCGACTCTTTTGTATCCTATATTAATTATAAAAAAAATCTACTATGATTTCCAAAAACAATACATTGAAGTGACGACTATGGGTTTATTCATCATTTGTTATTTAAGGAAAAGCATTGCATGTGAAATAACCTTGATAGTCCCTAAGGAGTAGACTTTTATTCCTCTCATATGCGTATGAGTCTTGGGCCATTAACCTGCTTCCTTACACAAGTTCTTAGCCAATCATAACTAGGATCTTACTCCATACCAAGAAAACCTGATCTAAGAGAGTTGCTTTTCCATTTGAGCCAAAGCTTCCTAGCTTCCCAATTGTCTCAATTTATTTGTGCTACCATATTATCCTATTTCAAACGGTAACACTGTGTTTTTTCTTTCTTGATTTTAGAGCTAGAGGCCTCACAAAAAATCTGGATACAAGCCCGAGTATTGTCCAAAGAGCATTTATCCCTCTTTCTTTCTTCTTTTTGACTTTTCAAATATTTTACTTTCAACTTTTACGCTTCTCTCTCCAAAAGTTCCCTTTTATAAAATAGGGGGGCAGAGGATTGAACCCTGGTCTCCTCCCTACTACAAAAGAATCTTACCAACTCTCCGAGAGAATTTATGAAGCGATACATTCTTAACATTTTTTCTGCCTTTTATTTCCCTCAACAAATTTGAAAAATATGTGAATCCCACTAGTCATGTTTTCACATCAACAGGAAGGGAAGTGAACTGTTGTAGGTGACAGGGTCATTTTTGTGCACAATCCTGCTCAAAGAATGTGCATGAAAATGGAAAAATGAGCTCTAGCACCCCCTACCACCCTACCACCCTATAGAAAATCCCCTGCCTCCCTAAATATATGCAATATATTGGCTTGAATTTTGATACTTTTAAATCCCCCTTTATGAACTCACGTGGTATGGTATTGGTTAACAAGTGAAGCCCCCGTGCTTTTCACTCGTTTATTGACCATTACTCTCTCGACGTCTTCCATTACTCTCTCAATGTCCAACTTCACTGCCTTCTCTATTGGTGGACTATCTGAGACACTATAAGACATAAGGAAGAAATATAGAAAAAAGATGAAGGAATTACAAGAAGAAGAGGATGAAGTAGGACGGTAGGCTGCCATTCATCATTGGTAGAGGAAGTGTGATAATGGAAGAAGTCCGGACAATTTTGAGTAGCGCCTTGGTTGCCTTTCAACTTTGCCTTGGATTATGGCAGATCGGTAAGCTCATTATATAAATTGTATATAATTTATATAATAACTTATACATACAAATAACATTTTTAAATGGACTTGTATAAAAACCATGGTTAGCAATATGAAATCATGGTAAACCATGGTCAGCCATAGGAAACCATATTCAATCACATGCAACCATGGTTTGACCATGTAGTTTAATCATGGTTTCAACATGGTTGAACCATGTGGTTTGAACATGGTTTGACCATGGTTTTCCCATGATATGACCATGTGCTTAGACCATGGTGTGACCATGTGTTTTAACCATGACTTGATTATGATTTTAACTATTATTTGACCATGTTTTTTAGTGATGGTTCAATCATGTTTATCGATGTGTTTGATTTTGGTTCACCCTATTTGAACATGGTTGACAATTGTTTCATCATGGTTTATGATGAAGTTTGAGCATGTGGTTGTCAATGAGTTGACCATGGTCGACCATGTGGATAACCATGGTTGATCATGTGGTCAAGAATGTGTTTTCACATGTTGTTTGACCATGGTTCAACTCTATGGTTGACTACGATGAACCACGATTCAATCATGTTTGACCATGATTCAACCATGGATCAACCATGTTAAACCATATGATTAGTCATGTTCACCCATGGTTAAACATGAACAACCCTATGGTTGACCATTTTGTTTGATTATGTTGACCATGCAGTTGATCTTGTTTGATCATAGTTGTCCATGGTTGACCATGTAGTTGAAAATGTGGTTAACAATGTTTGAACATGTGGTTGACCATTTTTATGTGGTTAACTATGTGGTTGACCATGTTCGACCATGGTTGACCATGGTTGAGTATGACTCACCATGGGGTTGTTGATGTCGTAGACCATGTTCGACCATTGTTGACTATGTGGTTGACCATGTTCGACCATGTGGTTGACCATGGTTTACCATGTTAGACCATTTTTAGCCATGTGGTCAACCATGTTTGACCATGGTTAAGCATAGTTGAGCATGGGGTTGAGAATGTGGTAGACCATGTTCAACCATTGTTGACCATGGATGACCATAGGTTTGATGATGTAGTTAACCATGTGGTTGGCCACATGGTTAAGCATGGTTGACGATGTGTTTGACCACTTTTAACCATTTCAAACCATTTGTTTAACCCCGTGGTTGACCGTGTTTGACCATATCATTGACCTTCTTGACCAAATTTGACCACCTTTTACCATTTAAAGATTTTTAACCATGTAATCATGTTTGACCATATGGATGTCCATGGATTGAATCTATAATATATTTTATAAATTATATAATTTAAAAATTATATTATAATTATTAATATTCATTATTTTTTAAAGATTATTAAATTTGGAATTGATTCTACAAATATTATAGAAACTAGGGTCAACATACATTGTTCAATTTTAATTTAGATTACAAATATAAATAATGTAATTTTATTTAATGTAAAATCCAAAATAAAAAGTTTCCACTCACAAACTATACACACTTTACTTCCTATACTTTTAAGGAATTTCTTAAACTCAAGTATTTGAGATTGTAATTTATCTTTTTTCTTATTAATATTTTGCAAATAAAATAAAATTTGATTTTAAACATTTTTAAATAATATATATTAATATAATAATGGATACAAATCATATTAACGGGAGAAAACAATAAAATTAAACACTAAAAAAACATATATGTGTTAAAAAAATTATGTTACCTTTAATATTAATGACTTCCTCTCCAAACACTCTCAAAAATATTTAAAATGATAAAATCATACCAATTTAAAATTTTAATAATAACATTTTATATAATTTTCATAACCTAATATTAATTTAGAACATTTTAATTAATTTTATAAAATTAATATTTAAAAAATAAAATATATGAAAATTATTGTATAAATTATATATATAAAATAATTCCATTTCAACTTATATTTCTTACATGGATACTTTTTATCTTTTTTCATTTATTATAAATGAACCTTAAATACTTATTTAAAACAAATATTGCAGTCCATGATGCTTATGCAATTAGGGGTAGTCACAAGAGAGTAATGCTTCACACTGTTAAGATATTTCCATAGTTACATAAAAAAATGTTTTTTAAACTCACTTAAAAAAATAAATTCATGAACAACAATTTAATAAATATATATTACATAATTATGTCCATCTTTTCATTAAAAATTTAATTCTAAGGAATGGAAGTATTTAATTGGTTTTAGATAGTTTGTAATTTTAAATTACTTTAATTTTTAATTGGTCCAATGGAGATTGAAAAAAATTATCTATTTTTTCTTTTAATTGTTTTTTTGAAATAATTATAGTGTTGATTTAAAATGACACTAAATTGTATTACCAAGAAATTCTCAAATATACAATAACATATAAAAATAAATTATAGATATTAAAAATTTATATTTCAACACTATAAAAATTATACACCTAAAATTTATTAGTAATAGAAATTCAGAAATTATATATCCAAAATTATTTTTATTTAAAAATGAAAAAACATATTTTTAATACACTAGTTATACAATTAAAAAACAAACTATAAAAAATATAAAACACAAATTATAAATTATATATAAAAGAAATTAACTAAATATATAAACTAAATTAAAATACTTAGGTGGCGTAATGAACTCTTTGTATTTGTATATAATAACAAATTAATTGGATATAATATAGATTTCGGTGTATTATTGATGCATCTATTTTTTGTGGATTTTCTCTATTTTGGATGTCTAATCATAATAATTATGTATCTGTATTTCAAGTTAACATTTGTATTAATTAATAGAGTTTATTACTGAATAAGCATTACCCATAAAAAGCTAGTATAATGAACTCATATAAAGCATGAGTATTGTTACCATATTATGATAAGGTGGGTTATTTATATTTAGCTTCATTGAACACAAACATTGACTCGGCATTGAATAGTGGGCTTGATTGGAATATTATCCTGGAATTCAAATTTATTTTTTAACCAATTCAGACATGATTTTTCGTGTTAATTTTAGCACTTTTTCTCTCCGTATTTTCCCAAAACAATAATTAGACGTTGTAAAATTGAAATAGGGTTGATGCTCGTAGGATATGAGGCCTATTATTAATATTAAGCAAGGCCCAGTGTCTAACAAAAACTGAATGCATTTGTAACAGCAATTGGAACCGAAACTTGCAAAGATTGGAATAACCCTGTCATCTCCTTATTTAAAGCTTCCGCACAGCCTGGTAAGGAGGAGTTAAAGCTCTTAAGAGCTTCGAGATGGCCTGATAGGAAGGAGACGACTGGATAGGTAGGAAATATTAATGCCGAATGAGACTCGGCCATCATTGATATGATGTTTACGTCATGGGTCTCTGACTCACTCTGGGCTCAATGATGGAGGTTGAGTTGCAAGCTGTAGCTTTACAACTTTACAAGCAACTTCCAGTTTGAAGTTCGTTGTCCAGAACTCCAGTGTCCATACTCTTCACTATTTCTTCCAGTTCAAAGTTAGTTGTCCAGGATTCCACAGTCCATATTCTCCACCAGTAGCTAAAAACAGGAGCCATCTAGTTGACACTTGCAAGTTGTTACTGTTGCAAACGGGTTACAACAAAACAGGTTACCGGGTGAGTCCGATTTTCTAACACCTTTACATAAATTTATAATGGTATTGTTTGAATGGTGATCTTGTTTTTTTATCTACTTTGAAGTCCTCTATTTTTCTTTCATGTATGAAGCCATCTATTTGTCTGAATTCATGTTGGTTACAGGGGTATTGTTTGAATCGATTTCTCCCCATAGCCCCGACTAAATGACCCACAAAATGGAAAATTTATAGTGTAAACTCTATGGACAAAACCACTCCTTTTCCATCTATCAAAAATTCGGTCTTCAAATACTACAAATACAGGCTGAGAAAAGACCAGCCATAAGACATGAGAAGTAACCCAGTGGAAAATGAATAGTAATGATCAAGATAAACGTGCAGCAATACCAATATACCTGATATGCAATGTTAGATCAGGAAGAGAAATTGAATGTTGAATTCACGAATTCAGTGAAAGTAGAGAAATATGTTAGGTTGGATACTGTATGGTAGATCGACTACTGAATGTTAGGTCAGCTAGAGTCAGAGATGGAGGGTTTACTGCAAAAAAAGATGGCTGGTACCTCAATTGTGATTTGAACAGAAGGATCTGTCCTTCACGACCTCAAATTGGAGAAGCCTCTGTTAGGATTCAGGAATTCTGTAAAAGGGAACACCGAGAAATTCTTGCTTCAAACTAAAAACAAATAATAGGATAATATGTGTGAATAATTTTCTATGAGAAGTGCACCTGGAGTAATCCAATCATACACTTGCAATCCTTTGGAACACAGGTGGGAAGAAATAACTATAGGTGAGCAGTATGATTCCTGAGGAAGATGTAGATGGACAGGGCAGGGTTTACCTACCTCTCTCGTGGGGATGCGCATGCCCCACCCTTTACCCATAAGCTTCGTGATGGAGACATAACTTGTTCAACTGTAACCCTTTAGACATCAACTCCGTAATCAACAAATTCACTGAATGAATTTGAAAATCCTAAATGCTCTGTTCCGATTTACTAAATGATTTTGAAAATCCTAAATCCTTGTATCAAGGTTTGACCACTCCCTGTTGGAATGCTACTTCACCCACTATATATGCTTGAAAATCCTAAATCCTTATATCAAGGTTTGACCACTTCTCATTGGAATGCTACTTCACCCACTATATATGCTTGATTCCAGCATTGTCTAGCTTCCTACTCTCAGTCAACACTCGTGACTCGACTGGATATCACATCATCATCACGAATTGAATTTAGATGTATTGCATTTCTTGGAATTATGAATTGTGAATCTCACCAGTAACTTGTTCAATCATAACCCTTGAGAAATCAACTCTGCAATTAGCAATTTCAACCGGTTCTCCTCTGCTCATATCTACTAAATGATGGTCAATTTTCTTTAACCATTAGGTCTAGTGCTGGGAGTTCATTCTTTATAGGATTGGATTACCATTATGACAAGCGTAACCCTTGAGAAATCAACTCTGCAATCAGCAAATTCATGCCGGTTCTCCTCTGTTCCGATCTACTGAATGATGGTCAATTTTCTTTAACCCCGGTTCTCCTCTGTTCCAATCTACTGAATGATGATCAATTTTCTTTAACCATTTGGTCTAGTGCTGGGAGTTCATTCTTTATTGGATTGGATTACCATTATGACACGTATATAGCAATTTGTCTTTGAATTGGTGGTTTTGTTAACACGATAGTTTCTAGATGTCGTCATAGCCTCGAGCATTCACCACTTTTTCTATACAGTGGTTTGATCCCTATGCAATGAGGTGGGAAATGGAATTGGGAGGTAGTGGAATGTCTATTTGTCCATTCACCACCATTTGTTGCACATGCAGCTCCACGTTTTCTACTCTGTGGTTTGACCCCTATGCAATGGAACGAGGTTGTGGTTATATATAGATATAACATGGAAATTTGGAATGTACGAGGCAATTGCCTATTTGTCCATTAATGCAACCCTTTGATCAGGCCATAGCCTTGTATTGCTGTGGTTGGAAATTTAACCTGTAATCCATGTGTTTGCCAACTCATGTATTTTTAAGAAATTGTTTAAATGTCGAGTTTCTATTTTTTTTTTCAAGCATGTGCATTGTTCCTATTGTATATCGTTATGTTAAGCTACACATCTTCTTCACACTGAGTTGTAAGTGCACTTCTCAGCACCATGATCATTATTGCTTGTGTTTTTCAAGCAATGAATCCTCACACTGGGTTGTAAGTGCACTTCTCGGCACAATGATCATTATTGCTTGTGTTTTTCAAGCAATGAATCCTGCAACCATCTTCATCAGGATGAAAACCCTTTTCCAGATTCTGAAATGTTTCCAGTTTCTAAAACCTGTTTTGAAAACTACTCAGTGGTAGCTATAAATTGCTGAGCTGTTTCCAAAAACATATGTGACAATTGCCCAGGCATTTCATGAAATTTCTAGCAGTTTTTAGCAATTTTATACTGAAGCTCCAAAACGGGAAGAAAAAAAACTTCTACACCTAACCCTAAGAGTGGCCTATAGACCTATAGTTTTTTCCGAAGGATGCCTTGAGTTCTATGGTTCTTAGTGCTTGATCCTATTTATGTTCCTGCTTTTGATACTTATTGTAGAAGGAGCAAGTCGACATAAGTCGACTTGAACGAAGACCGACTTAGTCGATCAGCCGACTAAGTCGAGAGACCGACTACGTCGGTCGGCTGAGTAAACACAGTAGTTAATCTGTTAACTAATAGTCGTGTCGGTTCGGTGAACCGACAGGTAGTTATGATTGTAACTGTTTGTAACCTGTATATTAGGCTGTTGAGCCACTCAAGAACGTAGTTCAGTTCTTGGCTTTGTATGATCTATTGAGAATAATATAATCTGTTCATCTTATCAGTTCTTATCTCTTGTATCTGTGAATGTTCTGTGTATTTTAGTATGTATTATTGGTAACCTTATGTGATCTGTGAGATTACAACATTGGTTCCGTTGCCGGTAGTACATAACTGGAATATAGGCTCACATATGATACCAGAGCAGGAGATCAAGGACTGGTGGGAACGAAAACTTGCTAACTACCTACAAAATTACGCAAGGAGGAACAGATTGACAGTCGCAGAAGCCAAAGCAATATTTTTCACTGAAACTCACGAAAAATTTGTCGAATCCGTGCCACATCTACTGAAGCAGCTTTTGGATGAGAAAACCGGACAAGACTAGAGAAGCACAGTTACTCCAGAAACTGATCCGAGGAGGACGTACAAATCTCTCGGAGTGGTTCGAAAAGATAGCCGACGACTTCTGTGAGGAAAAAGCAGTCGAAGACAGGACCTCTGTGGAAACTGTCCACCAGAAATTTTTCACAGACCTTACTGATCAATTCTTGTGTTCCTTACCGGATTTACTGTTCAAGTTTCTGATAGAGAAAGGAGCAGGGCACATTGTCGAACCTCGACCTTTATTACGTGAACCACCCTCAAACACTAACTGGGTGGAGAAGCAGAAGCAGTGGGAAAAATTCATTGCTGAAAGGGAGTGGGAATACTTCCTGAGTAAGTAGACACCATCCGAGCTTTCTAAAAAGCGTCGGGTAGGCTATGGGGGGGTAGCTGTTCGTGTGTCGGACCTAGAGCATAGTGGATCCTCGTCGACCAGAGTCGTCGTCACCAGTAATGCATAATCAACCGAAGAGGAACTGAAGGCATAGTATTGTACTACAGTATGTCGGACATTAAGAGAATCGAAAGGGATGAAAGACAGAAGAAAAGGGAAGCCAGACGCGAAAGGGCCGCAGAGCTGCAGCAAAACCCTAGGGCGACCGACCATGATGAAGTACCGCCAGAGTCGGGTCATGACCGACCCAGAGAAGGCGAAGAAGAAGAGGTGTCCCCTGAAGATGGTGAAATGTGGATAGAGCAGCCAGAAGAACTCCAACTAATTGTTCCCGACGAAGGAGTAACCCTTTCCACAGTAAGTCCGCGTACCAGAATACAAACTATTATTGAAGATGACCTTCGACTAAGAGCTGGTGACATTACGCTCTGGAGCCGACTAGGTGATGAACCATACCCAGGTTGACATCTCGTCATACGTCGACCGATCGAAGGTAATTGGGTGACCTTTCAAACGGCACCCTCCTTTCGTAGTATCCACTTGCTCCTGCCGACACATGAAGGAGCACCCCCCCTGCCACACACAACTTTAGAAGATACACAAGAGTCCGACTTGAGCACGCACAGTGACAGTGGGTCATTAAGAAGACAAATTATCAATAAGCCGCTCTTCGACGAAAAAGAGACGACACCTGACGGGAGCACAAGTTCCGTCGACCAAAACCCCATCGTCACCCCGACAGATTCGTCTGACTCAACAACCCCACCTCTTACAACACCACCTCCCCCACACCCTCCTCCACCTACAACCCCGACATCATCAGAGAGTAGTGACAGTGACTCCGACATGGGTCACGGATCTGCTCAGATTCCCCTTTATGAGGGTGACGAAGACCCCAGATGACACTGGTTTGTCTGCGAGTCGATATGGGAGGCTAATAAAGTCACAGAGGAAGACCGACAGATAGCCCAGTTCGCAGGAGCCCTTCGGAAAATAGCTCTCACATGGTACATGACCTTTACTGAAAGGCAGCCTAGAGCAACAAAATCAGAGATAAAAACACAATTCCTCTCCTTCTTCAAGACTCCCGATGCTAAACACCTGGCGGCCAAGAAGCTGAAGACGACCCAACAGAAGCCAGGAGAAATAGTCCACGATTATGATAAAAGATGGAAGGATCTATTGAGTCAGTTGGACTATGTCATCGATGAACAATTACTCATTCAATGGTTCCTTGCAGGACTTGCACAGAAAATTCACCGACACATCAGTCTGGAGACCTTCAAATCGTACGAGGATGCGTTGACAAAAGCTTTGCAGGTCGAGATGGATGAAGACATACCTGCCTGCCCGAACGACCACCACTTAGAAGAACAGTTGGAAAATATGCAGAAGTCCTTGAAGGAGCTCACACTTAAGAACCAAGACATCTGGTGTACTAGCTGTTCAACAGCCGGACATACAAAGGATAACTGTCGACAGCAATTCAGTCGACAAGATGTCCGTTTTGTACAGACCAAAGCGTTTTGTGACATCTGCCAGGAACGGGGAGACCATTCCACCGCCGACTGTCCTTACAATATGAAGAATGGAAAAGCCTCCTGGTGTGCTATATGCGAAACTGCAAATCACAACACGGCCAACTGCCATCTCAACCTCAAAAATAGACAAAACTACCAGGTCGTCTATCAGACAAATGCTGTAGCAAAGAACACAGAGCAGAACAATAACAATAATCAGAATGGGAAACGAAATGAGGGCCGACGCTACGACCGTCGAAATGACAATCGACGACCAGGGTTTGGAAGAACAGGTCGATTCGTTGGAAGTCGAGAAATACGAAGTCGTCGACCTACTCAATGCTTTATTTGTTACAAAGAAGGGCACAGATGCGCCGACTGTCCGTACAAGGACAGGACTGATCTGAAATTTTGTACACATTGTGGGGTAGGCGATCACTCCTTGGAGGATTGCCCTACAATGTTGGAAAAAATTAGTAATAAAAAGAATGTTAATGTCTTGTCTTGTGTCCAGAAGAATGATGTCATAACTACTAAGAACTTGCATATCGTCACTCGACAAGGCACTAAAACCGGGCCTGACAATCCTCATATTAGTAAGATCACAAACAAAAACACATACCCTGACCCTTGCAAGGAACAACACACATATCAGGAGGCCACAAACATATTTTCAAAACTTGCACAGCACGAAGACATTAGTCACAGTCGACACGTCTCGACCCAGCATCTGACCCATCTCGTTCAAACAGATAAATCCGTAGGTCAGTTCATTGATTTATTACATCAAATCAAAAGCACTAACTCTGAGAAACAAACGAAGAACATCTGTAGTTTAAATCAAAAAGACAAAAATGATGTCGACCCCCTTGTCGACCTGGAAATTGAAGGTTTCCATGTCTGACAGGTGGTGCTTGATTTTGGGTCTCAGGTAAATATAATGACCCGAGATACCTGGGAAAGGATGGGACGACCTCGACTCTATGAGTCAGGCATTTATCTGAAACTAGCCGACCAAGGCCTTATTGAACCCATTGGGGTTTGGAAAAATGTCGACACATCCATTAAAGGCATATCGACTAAGGTTGACTTCGAAATTATTGACCCAAAGGAAGGATCTAGCTCCTTCCCAGCCCTTGTAGGTCGACCTTGGGGTAGAAAGATGAAAGCCTCTATCTCTCTCGATAAAGAACATATTAAACTTAAAGGAAATGGTCAAAAGGTCATAGTACCTATTAACCCCTCCCAAGGCCAACCCTGGGTTGAACCAATTGATGAGGAAGTCGATATCCGACAACTTTATCAGGTCCAAAACAATACTGACTACACAGAACCAAACGCCCAAGGGGAGCTTTACTTAGGTAACCCTAACTCAGTTGGTTACAATTCAGATGCTGAACTATATGACTGGGAAATAGAAAACTATGAAACACAAGCAAGGGGGTC
>LPNX010578712.1:583435-654717 GCA_001517045.1 Pseudotsuga menziesii | reverse complement strand
GATCTGATCCCCTAGCTCTCAGTAACCGCTCGAACCCACAGGAATCACATGGGTTAGCGGTATGGGCCTCAAGGCCTAAAAGGAAGGGGACATTACAATTGCGGTGCGGTTTTGTCAAATTGTTGTGGGTAGTTTCCACACGTATTGCATTTTTTTAGAGCAATATGAGTACTATTGGTGTTAAAAAGGGGTGTCCTCTCTTCCCAACTCTCTTTGGAGTCTACATTGATTAACTAGAATGGTTTGTCAACAATTTTACTAAGGCAAAGGATGTTTGTTTACTTCTTTAAGTCCTTATCTCAATCCTCCTATTTCTAGATGATGTAATTTTGTTGGTCTCCACTCCAATGGTGTTACAAGGCAACTTGATGCTTTGGGTTTCTTTTGTGATCTATGGCAATGGTAGTCAATCTTGGGAAAAGCAAGATCTTGGTCTTTAATACAACTAGTGAGGCCCTTTTTATTTATTGTTTTACCTTTCAGGGGCAACCTATGGAGATAACCACCTCTTATTTATGTAGGGGTCCTATTCATAGGTCCCACCTTTAGTATGAACCTTGCACCCCAACCATGGGTTTGCCTTCTAATCCTTTTATAAGAGGATGCTTTTAGATTCATTTTGAGGGCATATCATTGAAGATGCATGTCTTTGATGTCCTCAACAAGCCTACTATTCTGTGTGGATTTGAGATTTGGTGTCTTAACTTTGGTCACGTAGAGTGGTCTTGCGTTGAGAGGGTCTAGAGGATCATGTTTTGATATCTTATTAGGTGTAGTTGTTGTTCCGTAGTATAATGTATAGACTATATACAATGTGTGGTGCATACTCCCTCGCCCCAAGACAACCTGTCGGCTTGTCACCTATCTACATAGAGCATGACAACTAGTAGATTCCTCTAATGTACACAAGATTTGCCCCTTTATGGTGGTTTTTTCTTTTGAGAGACTTTTGTCTTTCGGTTAGTCAGGCCGACGTCCTTGTTTTTTTGGTAGTGGGTATAAATAATGATTTCCTTTCTCCCTACTTGATCTTGCTTGATGCCCCTCCCCCCCTCTTGAGTCCTTCTCCAAAGGAGTAAATTAATTCTACCATTGGGGGGGGGGGGTATTTGTAGGAGCATCACTTGAATATTTTTGGACTGGATCATTCGTGCTTTTGAGACCTTATACTATGAACACTTTCTCCAAACTATGAACACTTTCTCCAAATTGTTGTAGGGCTTATTGTGCACATGCGCTATCTTTAGTTTCACCTACTACATGGGTTTTGTTGCCGCCTAATTCACACTTTAAGGTGCAGGAAAGTCACAACCTGCTATGTGTGTCCTTGGGGGCAAGTGAGAGCTGGGGACCACTGTCACCACAGTCCACCACTCCTCCGTTTAGGCAAGATCCCAACAGAGCCAAGGGGGGTAGTCCCTATGGAAAGACTATGTTCCAGGTTTATTAATTAATTGAAGATTAATTAAAGGGATCTTTTTACTAAGATTACAAAATTACAAGACCAATGCCTATATTAAATGGAGTCAAAAGATTACAAGTTACAACAATAACAAATCAAGGTATTTAAGTAACGTACAGCTGATCTAAACTTATCTGCATAAAAAAAAGATAGCGGAATAAAATGCTTTAATGTGAACTTATTGAACCAACAGGAAATGAAGGAAAGAAAGACTTTAAGTTTGATTCACTTGAAGCAAATTAAACAAATATTAAGCATTCACCGTATGAACAAATATAGAACTGAAAGTAAATGAAACTGAAAGTAAATGAGACTGAAAGTAATGTGTTGGAGTGCTTGCAGTAAAATAAAGTGAAAATGCTTGTAGTAAAACCTTGAACAGCAAGGCAAAGATAAACAGTAGTGATCTGTGTTTGTAGGACGTTTTGCAATGCTTCTTGGTGAATTTTAATGAATTTTATTAGAGTTGTTCTTCTTGGATTATGTTTTAGATCCGGTGGTGTGACTACCCCGATCTAGTTCTTCTCAAATCGAAGATGGAATGCTGTTGCGCTCAACAGGCGGGAGCAAGCCCACCCCTAGCTCACAGGTCAAACCCCAGTGGCCCGGTGCTCACAAGGAGGACGACGAAGCGCCTAGAGACCCCCTCGTTCTGCTACCCCTTGCAGCTTTCGAGTCACTGTTTTTAATCAACTTGAAAATCTCTAGATGGATGCCTATTAAACTAGGACTTCCCTTTCCCCTGGTCGTATCTCGGAGTAGCCCAGAGGGTGATAACCGAGTAGAGGAGCAGGATGTTGGAAGTTGTTGTTGGTAAATTTTAATAATAAATTTTTATCTTGATGGTTAAGATGCAAGGTTTATTTTAAGTTATCAACAAGATCACCAAGCGATATCCCTTATGGGAGGTGCTGGTATTCGATCTTGGACTGAAAATTTGAATGTGAAGATTGTAGATTGTAGTACAAGAAAAGGAAAATTAGTCTAATTACCTAAGCCCCCACTTCCCCTGCTTTTCATATCCAGCTTGAATTCCCTAAAGGGAGATGACAAGTGGATAGAGGATAGACAGGATATATGGGTTGTATGATTACTCTTTAACAGGAAAAAATAAAAATGCTGAACTTGAAAGAAACTGTAATTTGCTAGAGTAATGCTTAACCGCACAGCAATCTCTGTGACAGAGATGGTAGTCTGTCACAGAGATAGGTGGGTAGAAAGGAAACTGATTAGGCTAACCTCACAACAATCTCTGTTACAGAGATGGTGGTCTGTAACAGAGATAGGTGGGTGAATGAATAAAACAGTAAACTAAATGTTACTGAAATAAACAGTGAACTAACCTCACTTCAATCTTTGTGACAGAGATGGTAGTCTGTCACAAAGATAGGTGGGTAAAAGGAAATAGAACTATTGATCTACTTTACTTCCTAATCTATTTATGTGTATATTACAAATGCTTTATAAATTTTGCAGAATACCCCAAGAGGACTCCTCTTTGGGGTTTACAAATAATAGAAGAGGAAGGAAAGAGTTGAGGGCTTGAACCCCTTTTGGAACTGGTTGAAGGTTGAGGTATTTCTGTGTCCTTTTGGGCAGCAACTCTCCTTTAAATATGCACAACCTGTTAAAAAACAGCGAGCTATTCTTTGCTGCAAATCACATGAAATATTAAAAAATTTGCTGTTATAATATTAGTACAAAATTTACAATTTTTTACATAAAAATCTGAGCGAAAGTATGACAGAAATATGAAGTTTAGGGGGCTGAAAACTGAGTTTCCAGCCACCTAAATGATGCTAAAACAGTAGCAAATAAAGCCTATACTAATGTGCTAAGGGTTAGGGCCTTAAAACCAAGGTTTTTATCACTATACAGTGATAAAAACTGAGTTTCAAAACCCTTTTTACAGAAAGTGCGAAAATGAAAAACTGTTTTTTAAAACAATGGAAGGGGCACTCCTTCGCTTTGGATCCCTGCAATAAACTTATAGAAGCTGCAAAATATGAGCAAAGAGGTGAGTAAACAAATAAACCCTACAAAATACTTTGTAGAGTCTTACTAATTTACTCACAAATGTAGGTAAAAACACTTCTACCTACAAGTTTTTCCACAAAATACTTTGTGGAGAACTATCCAAGCTAATACAAATGCAAGTAAATAAAAATAAAACAGGTTACCTCACAAGAAGCACAAATGTAGACAAGAGCCACCAAAGTTCCTCCAAAGCATTTACTTGTATTATGGCCCAACTAGGGCAAGAATATTACAATGGCAAGAAGAAAATGTGAGAGAAGAGTCGAGAAGTAATCCGACAGCATAACAATAGCATGAGAGAGCATGAGAAATGAGGGAGTGAGGCCCTCATTATATAGTTGAGGAAGACCCCAACCCCTTGAAGATCAATGGCTGAGATTAGATCTAGATCTAGGGTTTAATCTTCACCACTAGATCTAGGTATTTGACTTGACAATCCTCTCAATCAATCTCAACCCTTAGATTAACTCTTGATCAATGGCTTAGAAGCTTGATCCATGTCTCAGCATTCTCCACCCTTAGATCTAGGTCTTTGACTTAATATCCACCCTTAGATCTATTGATGGGTAAAAACGTGGGCCCAAGGTAGGCGCCCCTCCAAATCTAGCCTTGACTTTACCAAAAATGGCGCCCTTCCTCTATAAGTAGCGCCCTCTATTCCTTTAGCGCCCCTCTAAAATGCATTGGCGCCCCTTTAAACATGTAGCGCTCCTCTAAATTTAGATTGGCGCCCTCCAATGCATGACGTCCTCCTTTATTTGGCTAGACGCCCTCTAACTTGGAGCGCCCTCTCTATATTTAGTGGCTTCCCTTTATTTAGTGGACGCCCTCCCTTTATTTAGCATGCGCCCCACTAAATTTTACATTGGACGCCCCACTAAAATGGGGTTTTTTACTTGGACGCCATGTTTAGAGGGGTTTCTAGGATGGCCGTCCCCTCTAGATGCCTTTTATCACATTAGCGCCCTCTCTAGCAAGGGTTTGAGCACCACGTTTTGCCTCTAGATTTGGCTTTGACCATAGCCTTTAGTTTCAAAATGACATTTAACCTTCAAACTTAGGCTACATTTAATATTCACCTTAGATTAAAAATTTTCGATTTAATTTTTAAAATTTCCCAATTTTTTAACTTAGGAAAAATTAAAAATAACTTGAAAAATTAATATCTAGGCCATGGGGGGGTGGAAAAATTTGGAATAAATTTTTCCTAGGCTTAACAACCCCCAAACAAAATTACCATGGCATTATTTGATTTTTTCCTTCAAAATCAAATAATGTGAATTTTTAACTTAGGAAAATTAAAAATTTCCCTAGGGGAGATTGACCCCTCTTGACCAAAATTGGTCTATCTCCTCAACCACTAATCATAAAGTCATGGGACTCGAAGCAGTGGCTTAAGGGGTTTCATAGCAATTTTCTTTGCATTCATAGCCCCTATTACAAAATGCCATGCTTGAGCAATTACATTATTACATCAAAATTGAGTTAATTAATCACCAAGGGGTGAAAATAATTAACTAGGAAAAATTAATAAAAATACAACAACATAACGAAACTCCGCAAGACTCTATACAGATGTCTAGCATGGTCATGAATCACACTTTGAAGCCTTAGCCACCTCATGGAATTGACTGGTAGAACGCCCGTCACCACTTTGGAGGATTTTGAGTGAAAACCAAACCGATTAAATTCGTTTGTTCAACAAGGTCAATTGGAAAGGGAAAAACACTCGATGAGGGGACTTCCCTAACAACCCGTTCCATGGTGTGGCATCCATATCATATGACCCATACCAACACATTAAATTACATTAATTTTCCCACGCAAGGGAGCGGACATTTCGTTTTACAAAGGGGCAATAGCCCTGCAGAAATGAAAAATCCTCATATTTTTCTAAGGTACAAATATGTACAACTTCGTGTACATGGAGTTGCCACCTAGTCGAAATGGGTGGGCAACAGGTTTCTCTTCATCTCGGCTTAAATGAAGTATGTTGACACTAGTTGAGGGTTGAGGCAAAATTACCATCTTCCTATGTTAGAATGGAAATGCAGATTTCGCTCTTTGCATGAGGACCCAGGTGGAGATCAAGGGGCACTTTATCTTTAGATGTCCTATCTATTACGAGGCAAGAGGGAGGTTTCATTTTATCTTCAATGGCTCATGCAGATCTTTATTGACATTAGGGATGCCTTTTATCTCAAACGACATTTGCTTTAGAGATCTTTAGTGACAACTACCCAAATTACCTTCTCCTTTCGTTTGGTTCGTGGCCTTGGGGCAAGCTGAGGTAAAGTGCCCCACAACTACTCAACTTGACAACATTAGGACTGTTCAACATTGCTCCCTAGCCTGCACCACGTAAATAGGGGAAATATGTTACCAAGAAGTGTAAAAGTTTCTCGTTAAACAACCAGGTCAAAAGACTAATGGAGATGAAACAAAAGAACAAAGGAACACACCAACGCTAAAAGCAAGAACAAAGTCAAACTACTAAAACCAAGCAAACTTATAATAATAATATATTTGCAGAAATCTTCTATATTTGCAGAAATCTTCTGTCATTTGGTAACAAACAAGGACTATTTACTGCAATCAGAGCTGCTCAGGAGAGTTGACAAATTATATTATCATACAAATATGGATGACAACAATTTTGCAATAAATTGTTGTCATCCATATTTGTATGATACTATAATTTGCCACAAAGTAATCTTTAGGAATAGAAAAAGGTTCCAGGGAATATTCCAAATAAACCAAGAAGTGTGCACCATTGACTGGTTTCTTTTGTAAATGGCTGTCTCAATGCCAATAGTATTCTGACCAACTAGAAAGGCATAATCTTGTTGCACTTTAATTCCAATTTTCAAGGGTGGGTTTAGTGTTTTATGTTGCATGTTGGCATGTTTAGAGGGGAGGAGTTTCGATACAAGTTATAGATACTGTTAAATTTGGGATACTATCTATTTCAAGATCGTCTTTGTTTGACACTTTTAAATCAACTATTTTTACAGTTTGTGTTGTCTTTAGCAAGTCATCTCCAGTGCATTGGAATTTGGACTTCAAATTTTTTCTCATATTCTCATGTATATTCCAATTTCCATTGTGTTTGAATGACGAAATTCTAAATACATGAATATTGAAGTCTATAATATTCTATATTTCTTTACTATTTTTCTAATCTTTGTAAAGATTAATTGTTTATATATTTACAATCCTGTCATTTCTCCGTTTCTTGAAAAATGCAAAGGAGTTGCCTCTGAAACTGTATCCATTTTGCAAATATTAGTTGTTTCCCTGTTTCATGTAAAATAAGTCCACAGTTAAATGCTTCTTCTACAATGAAAAGGCATCCTGCAGAATGCAACCATACAATTGCTCATTTCTCCGTCCCTTCCACACAAAAGGATAACATATTTTTATCTTATTAACTATCAATTACTAACTGTCTGGTGAACTGAATCTAGCAACCTACAACTGCCATATTATCCCTAATCTGATGATGCCATTATGTCTCTATTGTTTTCCATCTTCTTCTGTGATTGAGTTATCACGAATATAACCTTAAAAAATATGGAATGAATGCATTTTCTACACTAAAATATGCATGATGGAATTTCAAATAAATGGCACACATCAAATATTTTTGCAACACAAAATAAAAAGAATTGACTCTGGAATCTGACCAACTTTAAAGATCCAAGTCTGGATCTCTCCTTGAGTCATCCTGGAGAAAATGGGGAAGTAGTTGATAGGTAGGGGGAGGGACGACGAAAATAATTATTTCATATGTTCATAATATATTAATATCTTCAATAAAATTTTGATAGGCAAATATGAAATGCCTGACATATTCACTGGCCACTTTCAATGTGTTATTTTAATAGATTATAATATTATATTTCTTTGACTATAAACAGGGAAAGTAAACCATATTTATCCAATACATGATTCTCTATCTTGTGACAGGACTTTGGCTACCCACAGAATACTTCAACTGAAGTGTTGAAGTCATTTATCTTCAATGAACCAATTGTGGTAGATGCAGGACGGGTGCCATCACTTAGCCCTGCTGCAATGTTCATGGTAATACTATCCTGAATTTGAAAGCTTTTTCTCATTTAACTAGTTAACTCTTTTAAATAAGATATATCATATTAACGTGTTCTGAAAATGCATTTTAATTTATTTCAAAGAAGTTACATGAATGTAGCTTTCACCGTTGAGCTTTGAGGTTATACAGCAAGGATCAAAGCGAATGCCAGGAACAGCTGTGACAAAGTCAGTTGTAGCGAATGAGCCTGGAGGCAAGAAGAGGGAGGAAGTTTTTGTTGATGTCATTGAAAAAATAAGCGTAACGTTTAGCTCTAGTGTGAGTATTTCCATATAAGTTTTTAATACATATGGAGCTGTGGATAGCTGTTGCACATAAATTGATGGCTTTAGAATTCCTCATTTATGGAAATGTTTTCTGTTTTGCTTTCTTTCATGTAGATTGTTGTTGCTTTAGAGAATAATGCAAAAGTCATATGAAACAGGGCTATATTCTTACATCTGAGATTGATGGGACCATTCAAATGAAAAGTTATCTGACAGGCAACCCTGAAATTCGACTAGCGCTAAATGAGGACCTGAGTATCGGGCGAAATGGCCATTCTAACTATGGTAGATACTGCTTTTAGTTTCTTAATAATTGGTCAATATTCATTTTGAATTTATTTAAGACTTTCTCTTTTAAAATTTGTGGAGCTTTGCAAGCAAAAGCAGACATATTCAGTTTCTTCTACAGTCTATATATTTAGTGGATGTTTGAATTTTATTAAAGTTACTAGTATGGATCAATGATCATATATGAGTGCTTGTTTATCTCAATTACCACGAACATGCCCATGTCCAAACATTTTAAGATATGATTCCCCTGCTGTAACCATTCTGCATTTTGAACTCTAGTTGTGGTTCTTTCTGATCAAGGTTTTAAGAACCATCTTTTAGTTGTATTTCTGACCATTTTTTTTGAAGCAGCATTAGTTGCTTACAAGTAGTTAAGATACTGATATAAACGGTCATGCATATCAGATTATAGCAGCTCATCTGGGGCAGGCATGGTAATTCTGGATGACTGTAATTTTCACGAATCTGTCCGTCTTGACAACTTTGATTTGGATCGAACACTGACTCTGGTAAGACCAATATCAGGTTTTTCCATGGAAATAAATGCAATGAAAGAATACAGTGATTGCAGATAAGAAGATAAATTCATGTTTACAGTTACATCCATACCATTTGTTTATTAATCTATAGGTGCCCCCGGATGGAGAATTTCCAGTCATGAATTACCGCATGACTCAAGAGTTTAAGCCTCCATTTCGTGTCAACTCTTTGATTGAAGAAGCTGGTTCTTTAAAGGTTGGGATCCGTCTAACCAGATTTCTTGATAAACATGTATTGTTAATGTGATTAACTTACAATGATCATGGTTGCAATTTTAGCTATATTGCATGATATGTCAAGAGTCAGGAGTTCAATGAACATGGAAGCTGATTTTGTTTATTTGTTGAATACTTAGGCAGAAGTTATGCTGAAAGTGCGTGCTGACTTTTCCTCGACAATTACTGCTAACACTGTTGCATTGCATATGCCTCTTCCAAAATACACAACAAGGTATTGTTTTCTGTGTTCTCAATGTTTAATAAAATTATACAGTACATTCTGTGGCATGATAATCTAGGAAACTAACAAGAAATTATCTGTAGAAAGCTTTTATTCAAAAAAAGAGTAAACATATCAAAATCCCAGTATCATTGCCACTGCAGTACATTCTAGTTTCTATGTGAATAGAGGTCATGGATACCCAGTTTGAAAATCCATCTGTAAAAGAGCTTGAATAAATTATCCACTTCAGTACAGTTGAGTACAGATGTGAAACTGTTTTGCTTATGGTATAAATTTTGTCAAAGGGTTTTCTCATACTATAAGCTATGAAACCGGATTCGTCCAAAAGGGCCTGCGTGTCCCGTGTCCGCGTGTCGGACACGGACACTCTGACAAAACGTGTCCGACACGTGACCTTCGTGTCCCGTGTCCTTCGTGTCCCGTGTCCTGTGTCACGTGATGCACAACAAAATATTTCCTTTTGCATCTGCTGTTTCTCATTCTCATCAACTGGCTATTTTTTGTATTGTTTACACTATATTTCACACCCTCATATTTACCTAAATGTGATAATATCTTTATTGAAAGAGTGAGAGCACCATCAGTGTGATTAATATTCTACAACATTCTTCATGTGTCCTTTGATGATTAGTTTGTGTCATTGCTTATTGGCTTCAGTTCATGTGCCTGTACTTGATCCAAAAAATGGCTCATGAATACAAGTGAAAGTGTTGTCACAGAGCAATTATTGACAAGGCAAGCACTAGCAAGAGCTTTGTCAACAAAGCAACAATGGACAAGCTTGTTGTCGACAAGGCCATGTAGAACTTTCCATAAGTCTCCACTCGCTTTAGAAATCGAAGATCTCAACACGGCTATAGATCTCTCTAATCCCAGATGTATATAAAACTTAATCTCAAATCACAGATAAGCATATAAACAAGACTATAATCAGTAGCACATGAGATCTCTACAACTTCTAACACTAATGGCAGTCACACCCATTAAGACTCAGATTTTACCCTAGAAACCTCAATGGGGAAAACCAACATCTATGGGGCTTTCTTCTTTCTTGAGCCTAAGCAAAATAATAGAAAGAGAGTACAATCAATATTCAGAAAAACAATAAGAGAAATTGATGGACCAAAGCTTTAGATTTGCATGCAGCTGCAACTGCTGCTCTTGGGAAACGTGCCTCCAACTGTTTGCTTGTTAAAATAACAGCAACAAGGAACGTCTTCCTGCATGCATGTGTCCTTGCATGCAGAAGACTTAAATCAGGACACTAGTTGTATTGAATTTACTTTTCTTAAGTTTACTTTGGAAAATAAATTAAAATAATTTAATTATTTATTGACTTTAAGTGAAAGTGAAATTAGGGTTTTCGCTTTACCTAAAGTTATAAAAGAAAGGTCAATTGGCGGAGATGACAGACACACTTGTATTTTGATAGAGACAGGATACCGAGAGAGAGAAAGTCAGATAGAGGATTTAGCTGGGAAGACAGAGGAGTGAGCAAACAGGATTACCGAGCTACCAGGCAGGACAAGGGCCGTATGGATTGACAGGGAGCAACTACAGAGGAAGGTCGTATAGACAGTACATATTTCGTACAACTGTCGTACAGGCCTTACAAATTCCGTACAGCAGTAGTACAACCGTACGGATCCGCACGTGTGGGAGACCATACAACGGGCCGTACAGTCATGCAGAGGGGTGCTGGAGTTTTAACTGGGGTTTGTCAGTGATTCTACCGGGTACTGCTTGACCAGGTTTGGATGATTACCAGTGATTGTAAAAGTTCCATATTTTCTCATAATAAAATCTGTATCTGATTGCTACACCAATTTTCCCATCTTGGGATTTTTCGGGGGTTTCCATACCCAAAATAATAGTGTCAATATTATGATGTGATGTTGTGAATTATTTCTCAGTACTTTATATTTTGCTGCATATTTGTAAAAGATATTCATGTGTGGTTATCAGTAGAAATTTTGAATACACTGATTAGCCAGAGTTTGAATTTTAAAGGGAAATTTACATGGTATCAGAGCTCTGGTGAGCTAAAGTTGAGAGATTTGCAGCAGCATTGATAGATCAGGGGTAGATATATTGAAGACACAAACCTAGATTTGATATCTAGGGTTTGACAGGTACACTTCAAAATGGCCGTACAGTTGAGAGTTGTGGATAGACTCCAGGGGGCTCATAACTTTCCTACATGGAAAGAAAGGATCACAAGGATCTTGGATGTCAGTGATGCAGAGGAGCACATTGACTCTGTTGTCCGTCGATTGCACACCAGTAGCAGAAATCTTCCGAAAGCTGTCTCCTCACTTAGGAAAGTGGGAGAGGTGTGACCTTGGGGGCAAGCACAGAGCCAGGTACTATCACCTACTCTTAGCTCTTTCGTTTAGGCTAACTCCTAACGAAGCCAAGGGGGGTAGTCCCTAACAAAGAGTTTTCTATGGCTCAATGTGTTTAAGTTAAGTTCTAATGTTTGAACAATGCAGATGGGTGTCGTTTAGGAGTTATTATGATGAGAGATGATTATAATGATAAGAATTTGAACACAAGACAAAGCAATCCACGTTGCTATACTGGTATTAAAAGATGAACAGTATATCAAGAACTTGTAAATAAAGATGCATTCACATAAAAAGATTTTTTATAAGCCAAAGACAAACGATCCAGATTAATAATCATACATAAAATAACAGACCAGTGCCTTATGGAGTCAAAGTACTGCAATGCTTAAAGAAATAGCAACAAGTCTTGAAATAAAGCTAGATAATGTTATGCGAGTGCTCTTGGTACGTTTTAAATGTTTTAGTGGTCTTGCTTATTATGGCTTGGAAACGAAAAGGTATCAGAGATCAACCGGGAAAGTGTTCAAAGTCATCCCGTTCTAGACATGACGACCCGTCTAGTATCTCGGGCTGGTATCTAGGAGGATTAACCACCTAGCCGTGACTCTGAGACAATGGGGAGTTTCGGCGCCCTTACTGAGAATAGACTTGAAACTTTCTACAACGCCGGTGCGTTGGTTAAGGGGTAAAATTTTAGTTGTGTTGTTATTGCGGTCTTAGCAAGCCCGTTCACCGTTCTGAGTATGAGCCCAACTATGAAGTCGACAGAGCATACTAGGTGAAGGATATCAACGAAATAAATTAATCAGAGGGGAATGTGAGTTGAGAATTTTATTAAAAAATTAATTAAAATCCTCCGACAGAGAGTGCTCTTGACTTTGTCTTATGACAAAAGTTCAAGAGTCTTCGCTAAACTATATGCTTGATGCAAGGAAATGCAGTGGGAATGCTCTCCGATAGAGAGTGCTCTCGACTTGGATTCCGGCAAGTTCAAGAGACTTAGAAATTAATTGATTAACTTGCAAACAGTAGAATGCATGAAAATAAAAGAAAGACATTAAAACAAACTCTCCGACAGAGAGCACTCTTGATCAACCTTACGGTGAGATTCAAGAGATTTTGGTATTTTTTAGGTTTTGCAATATTATATCAAAGAAAGTAAATGAAACATTGAACTAACTAAGTAATGAACTAAGCAACTTTCCTATCCAACTTTAATGAAAGCAAAATTCTAAAAATTGAAATTATTCTTTCCTATTTTACTTTAGCAAATTATTAAGCAAAAAACATGAAAAAGTGAAAGAGATGATACAAGCTTCCCCCAAATGGGGAAGAGGGGCGTGAGAGCCTTAATCCCACTTGCTCTTTATTTTTATTTTTTTTACAAGCTTTTGAAGTTGTGGCTCCTTTTGTGATCTTGAGAATTTCTTCAAGGCAACCTGGAGAAAGGGGATGAAGAAAGGGGAAAAATGAATGTTTCTTGGAGCTTAAATCTTCATTTTTTCGCCAACATTTCCGTTTAACCTGTCATGAAAAGAGAAAAACCAGTGAGCTATTTTCCTGCAAAATGGTGGATTAGACAATACAATACACTAAAAAATTACACTTAGTACTTAAGCAAAGATAGGATTTTTTTATGCTACTTCAAGTACTCACTAGATCTATGTAAAATGCAAAATTCTGACACTTCCTAGATCTAGAGATGAGAGCAAGTAAAATGCAAACGATTAGCCTTATAGATCACAGATTTTTACTTGCAAACATAAATTGGAAGAATTGAAATTTTAATTTTAGGGTGAATAAAGAAGATAAAACCACTTGGATCTTGAATCTTTGAAACCACCCTGGATCTCAAATAACATGCAGCTGCTAGGAACCTATGCTTGGCTCCAAGAAAAGGAGATGCAACTTAGCTCAACCTTTTGTTTGGTGCAATGAAATGATCTGCAGACAAAGACTTATACACTTGCCAAAACGAGGATTAAATCATATATTATTTACTAAATGAAATCACAAAAGCATGAAATATAACTGAATAGAACAATGCTCTTTTAGATTTCTGGAAGCAAATGAATAAATAGATAACTTGAAGGCTACAAATACCTATTCTTACGTGCTTTTATAAGCCCTCTAAAGCATGCATTAATACCCACAAATTGGCAAAGCAAAGAACTTGAAATAATATCACCTACATAGCATGAACTTGAAATGAGCATCCAAGATCTACACAGCATGAGCCTCCAAAGCCTTTCTTTATTCAAATGGATTGCATGAGAGCAACAAGTATTACAATATTTCACCAGAGGTTCTCTACATCAATCATCCACCCTGATAGAGCTGAAAGAGCCTCTATTTATACAAAGAAAGAAGGATAAAACCCTAAAACCAAACCCCCATAATCTAGCTGGCTCGGCACATAACTGAGAGCCCAGACCTAAGAAATAGTTGGTGTGAGTGAGGGTTGGCCTCCACCTAGGCAAGGCGCCCCCACTCCCAACCCTAAAAATCCAAATCCAACCACTGAATGGCCCACACGTGTGAGGGCGCAACTGTCAAGGAGAGAGGGGCGTGAGCATTGGATGGAGGCGTGAGAGCTTGAAGAGGTGTGGATTGGTAGTGCTAGGTGCCAAAACCCTTAGGGTTTGCACCAAAATCCTTTTGCAATGAATACCCAGCTCCGTAATTATCACCAGACCAATCACAGCCCTCCAAATCATCCAATTCGTGAGTTTAGCTGGAGATGACATGTTTGCTAACTGAATGTATCTTTAATGCTCTCCGATTGTAGACTGAAGAGGATTTGTGCTGAGTTTAATCATCATAAATGCCAAATGCCATGTCATTTAGCCTTTTATTTTATTCAATTTGGTTAATTTTGGAGAGTTTTTGATTTTCTCCAAAATATTCATTTTTAATATTTTAATTAATAATTTCTCAGTAAATGACTTTTTTGAGAAATTATTAATTATGAGGTTGAATGAACTTTTGAAACTTGGAGATAGCTGCCTGGCTGATCATGAATGATTTTTGGCTTAAGGTTAGAGCCTTCAATCACTAAATTCGGGTTTCGGATGACTGACATATTACAAATTTAATTTTTCCATTTAAATTATGGAAAAATTTAATTAAAAACTTAGGAAAAATTAAAAAATTAAAAAATAAAAAATCCAAAATTTGACGCGTCTAGTATATTTTTTTCGGAATTTTTTTGAGGGTCATAGTGATTTAGGACATGACCATAGTTTATTCTAATAATGTCTAGTAGGTTTATACATATTCAGTTGGGCTCTAATAACCCCCCAAGGCCCAATTAATTCAAAATCGGGCATTCCAGCTTTGGAGGGAGCAGGAGAAAACCTCGTCGATTATACTCGGCTATAGGCAAAGCATAATTGTCAAGGGCAAAAAACTCCCTGGAATACCTTAGTTGAAATTCTACGTCTTAGGAGACCGAACCACTCAAAAACACCCTACTAGCACATTTTATTATAAACCTCGCGGGGCCATGGTCATAATTACTTAAAACAAAAACTGACTAGCCAAAACTGGCTAGGCACAAAGGCGGATCATCTGATACACCGAAACACAAACAATTATCATGTTTGTCAAATGGCGGCTCCTCAGGTAATCCAACTATGGTACAAATAAGTTGGCAACAGACTCCACAAAAGTTGCACCCACGGATTCGACAGATTTGTTAACCTGGAAGAAGATTGATTCCAGAGCCATGTTGATTATCATGGATGGAGTGAAGGACCATATAGTCCCTCACCTTTCTGGGAAGAAGACCACAGCAGAGATGTGGACGTGTAATATCCCAAATATTGATATTCTATTGTTTTCTATTCTAGGGCTCACTCGTATACTGATAATATGCAAGAATACTGAATAAAACTTTTCATGCAAGGTGCCGAAACAATGGCCCTAAATTATAGCTAAACTAGGGCAGAGATTTGTAGAGAGAAGATCAACACTTACCACTGATAATCAGGCTGATAATACTCTAGAGATAATACACATGCATAAAGAGCTGAACTGATGAAGAACTGGTGCTCCCTTCCTGGTGTTACCGCCTAGCAGCACAAACCCCTTCCTCCACTGAAGGTGACGTTTTTGGTGAAGGAGCTGCCTGATGAAGATGAGGTTTTTCGGGATGAAGGTCTTCTCGTGCAGGAGAGAATGACTAGAGCATGTAGAGGTTCTGACCCCTCTATGCAGGCTAGTGAATTGGTTTACCTGTTTAGTTGCTCACGCCCCCAGCTACACGAAACCGATGAGAACTGCTTCGGATGAGCAAATTAGATGCTGATGATGACCCAATACCGTAGGATGATCCTGTTGATGAAGATGATGCCAATGTTCAGAAGATAAATTGAGATTCAAAGACCCAACGAATGCTTTGGGGTTTTCCAGCTAAATCCCCAGCTGCACGTGTCCCTACAAACAATTTCCCGATGGATTCCCAATAGCTGTATATGAATGAATAAAGATGAAGAGCTAATTGTAGACCTGAATGGCCTACCCTGAAGGAGACTAGGGCAGATATCTCACTGCCGAACCCTCGTTGGCTGAAGACTCTGTCTTCAAATCCAACTATTGTTGCTGCACGTTGTGCTGCTGCTCCAAGACTCCAAATCAACAACAATAATAATAGATATAGATTCTTTAGTCCAATAACCCTTCTTAAATAGATAATCATGTGCTTTTAGGGTTTGCATGTCACTTTTAGGGTTTTCGCTTGACTTTTGCATGCATGCAATTCTAATTTCGTGTTGACTTTTAAGCCTAAGAAAACAAGGCTTCTTTCTCCTTACTGATGACTTTAATACTATAGGAGTGTCCCGCTCTTTTCTAAGTATCAAGGTCCTCAGTCAATTCCCTCTTATGCGATACCCGCTCAAACCTATGGGAATTGAGTAGGTTAGCAGGTGTTTTGGTGCCTAATTGGAAGAGGACATTATAGGACGACTTTGGAGAGTCTGTATCAAAGTAAGAACGAGAACAGGAAGATGGTGTTGCAAGAGAGGATGCACAACACCAAGATGGACAAGGGAGAAGGAGTGGTGCCTTATCTCACAAGGCTCACACAGATCAGTGATGAGCTTGGAGCTGTTGGCTCTAAGACTGTGGATGAGGAGCTAGTTCGGATTGCCCTCAATGGCTTCTCTAAGCCATGGGACACCTTTGTGAAAGGTGTGGTGGCTAAGGTGAAGCTCCCTGATTGACAGAGATTGTGGGATGACTTTGTGCAGGAGGAGAACAACATGAGTCAAGGATCAGGCTCATCCAGCAGTGCCCCACAGATTGTGGTCGAGGAGGCTCTAGCCCTTACAGGGAAGAGCAAAGGTAAGGCAAAGAGGAAGAAGGATGGTAAGAAGAACCTTTACGTATCAAAGGTCAAGTGTTTTATCTGCCACAAGCAAGGACACTTTGCCTCCCAGTGCCCAGACATGAAGAGGAAGAGTAACACTCAGATGACTGGATCTATAGAGGTGGATGAGTTCAATAGGAATTTTGATGAGGAGTTTTGCTTGATAGATTGCATGGCAAGCACCATAGGGAGCAATATATGGTACATCGACAGTGGAGTATCTAGTCACATGGCTAGACTAAATAGATTTTTCAGAGACTTGCAGGAGGGTGGAATAGGGATCCACGTTGAGCTGGGTGATGAAGCGCGGTATCGGGCGCTGGGAGTTGGCACTATCTCATTTCAGAGGGAGTCTGGAAAACCCCTCAATTTTTCCGATGTGTTATATGTTCTAGGATTGACCAAGAACTTCATATCAATCTCCACTCTAGAGGACAAGAGATATCAGGTAAAGTTTCGAGACCATAGAGTGTATATCAGGCCCAAGGGGTTAGATAGGAGCTTGGATCGGGTGATTGGCATCAGGAGCGGGAAAGTGTATAGACTACACTTTGAGCCTGCAAAGGCTCTAGTCAGCAGCAACAACAGTCAAGGTGAGTTGTGGCATAGGAGGATGGCACACTTACACCATGGAGCACTAAGGTACTTGAGACAGGCTGTCATTGGAGTTCCTCAGGTATAGGAGGAGAAGCATAACCATAGCAAGGGTTGTGCTTTGGGGAAGAACATTAGGAAGCCTTTCCCACAGAGTGAGCATAAGTCTAAGGAGCCCTTGGACTTGGTGCATTCGGATGTATGCATACCTATGAGTGTCCATTCTTTCAGTGGTTACAGGTATTGTGTAACCTTCATTGATGACTATTCCAAGAAAACCTGGATCTATTTCATGAAGGCCAAGTCAAAGGTCTTTGAGAGGTTCCGAGAGTTCAAGACTCTCGTGGAGAACCAAACATGAAAGAAGATTTGGGTGTTGAGGACAGACAACGAGGGTGAGTACGCCTCCAATGAGTTCATGGGGTATTGTTTGGCAGAGGGGATCAAGAAGGAGCACACTGTGCCCCATACCCCACAGCAGAGTGGAGTTGCAGAGCGGAAGAACAAGACTATGGTAGGAGCAGCCAAGGCCATGCTATTTGATCAGGGATTACCACTATTCCTCTAGGTCGAGGCATACAGTTATGGAATTTACATTCAGAATAGGTGTCGCAACACAACTTTGGGGAGGAAGACACCCGAGGAGGTCTTCACAAGCACTAGGCCAGATGTGAGTCACATTCACATATTTGGCAGTGTCTGCTATTGTCATGTTCATGCTAACACTAGTCAGATGCTGGACCCTTCTGGAGAGAAGGGGTTACTTGTTGGTTATAGCGAGACTGCCAAGGCATACATAGTTTACATTCCTACTCGCAAGAGGATCATTATGAGCAGGGATTTCCAGTTTGATGAAGACAAGGCCTTGTGGAGATCTATGGACTTACCAGCAGAGCAACAACCAACACAGGATACGGGGATCAAGTTGGAGGAGCTAGATGTATAGGTACACGTACAGATACAGGGCACAGGTTTTGGTAGTCAGAGGGAGTCAAGTGGACAGGATCCACCTATCTTTGATGGGGAGGATGAGCAGCAGCAGGATACAGACATCCAGCAGCCGCAACAGGTAGACATTGATTCAAGGCCTAAGTGGTTCAGGTCCATAGTACAGGATTCCAGGCAGGTGGAACTTCCATAGAGATCTTTTAGACGAAATGTACCACCAAAGAGACTCAGTTATATGGCACTGATGGCAGAGTTGATTAAATTTGAACCTTCCAGTTACGAGGAGGCTGCATAACAAGATGTGTGGCTGGAGGCCATGGTTGAGGAGTATGACTCAATCATGAAGAACCAGGTATGGGAGGTTGTGTCGAGACCTGAAGGTAAAAAGGTGGTGGGATCTAGATGGATCTACAAGGTAAAGCATGCAGCAGACAGAAGCATGGAGAATTATATGGCACGTTTCATGGTTAAGGGGTTTTCACAGAAGGTGGGTATTGACTATGAGGAGATCTTCGCCCTTGTAGCCAGGTATTCTTCCATTCAGACCATTATCTCACTAGCAGCTGAGATGGGTTGGCGAGTCCATCAGATGGATGTCAAGACTGCCTTCCTCAATGAAGTGATAGAGGAGGAAGTATATATTGAGCAGCCAAAGGGGTTTGATGTGGACAACAGGGAGCCGCATGTATGCAGGCTGCATAGAGCTCTTTATGGGCTCAAGCAGGCACCTCGAGCATGGTACTCGAGGATAGACAACTATCTACGAGATATGGGATTTCAATGGAGTGAGGCTGACCACAACTTGTACTTCTTGATAGGTGAGGTGTCTCTCATACTGGTCCTATATGTGGATGATCTCTTTCTTACAGGAGATGAGAGGTTGATTGGAGACTGCAAGTCCAACCTTGCAGTTGAGTTTGAGATGAAAGACCTTAGGTTGATGCACAACTTTTTGGGCTTGGAGGTTTGGTAAAGAGATGGATGCTTCTTCATTGAACAGGGGAAGTATGCAGTAGAGATCTTGAAGAGATTCAGGATGGAGGACTGCAAGCCTATGGCCATACCTCTAGTTTCCAATTGGAGGAAGATTGATGCATCAGGGTTAGACGGATTTGATCCTACCTTGTATTGTCAGCTTATCAGATCGCTTATGTATCTGGTCAACACTTAACAAGACATTGGCTTTGCAGTCGACTCTTTGAGTCAGTTCTTGGTGGACCCTCGGAGAATGCATTGGATGGCTGTGAAGCACATACTTCGCTACGTCAGAGGTACAGTGGAGTATGGATTGGTTTATGAGCTTAAGGGGAGTGTACAGTTAGTAGGATTCACGGATGTTGACTAGGAAGAATGTGTAGAGGATAGAAAGAGTACTTTAGGTTGTTTCAGCATTGGGTTAGGGGTTGTCTATTGGTTCAGCAAGAAGCAGAAGTCAGTTGCATTGAGCTCGACAGAGGCTGAGTACATGGCATCCATCATGGCTGCTTGTGAGGGTATGTGGCTGAGGAAGTTACTTTCAGGGTTGTTTGAGTGTGAGCCAGAGGCTACAATAGTTCACGGTGACAATCAAATTGGCATCATGCTATTTGAAAATCCAGTTTTCCATGATTGGAGCAGACACATAGACATCAGGTACCACTTCTTGAGAGATTGTGTTTAGAGAGGAACCATTTGGATGGAGTACATACAGACAGATGAGCAGGTGGCAGACATTTTCACCAAGGCACTTTGCAGACAGTTTTGATTTTGACTCAGAAACACTAAGGGACACTTCTCGTATTACTGTCATTTGGCTAGATGTAAAACCCTCTCTTTCATAGATTTAGGGTTCCCTCTCACAGATCTGATGTAGGATTTCTATAATATGAGCTAGAGAAATTATGAAATGATCACAATAAACTTTATCATATAAAGAAGAGAACCCAGTGCCTTGGAAGGCGTGGTAGATATATGGAAGAAACTTCAACTCTCAACAGTTGCAACTGTCTCTGAAGGAATGCGCCCCTCTTTGTCATGAGTGACCAATCTGACAACTGCACCCTTTGTTATGCTTTGACCTCTGATGGAATCAAGTTTGGATCTTTGTAAAGGGAAGTGCACCCCCTCTCAGTCTTTAAAAGGTGTGCCCTTCTCTTCCTTGACTATCTCTGCAATTGAAGAATGTGCCCCCTCTCTTAGGGATACACTCCTATGATTGTGTCTATGTTGTCTCAATAGAAATTCTCTTCGGTCATAGATCTGGCCTTTACTTGCATAGATTTGATAGATCTATCTTAGATCTAGTTACCAATCTGATAGATCTGATGTGACTCCGCACAGATTTGGTAATTACTATCCAAATCTTAATCTTGATTTCATAGATCTGATAGATCTGACTTCTACTCTCATAGATCTGAACCCTACTCTTCAGATCTGGTAGATATGGTTTTTATCTTCATAGATCTGGTATACTGCTCATAGATTTGGGTGTGATTTCCCCTTGATACCATATAGAGTTTTCCTGAGGTCTCCACTCGCTTTGGAAATCCAAGCTCTCAACACGGCTATAGATCTCTCCAATCCCAGATCTATATAAAATTTAATATCAAATCACTGATAAGCATATAAACAAGACTATAATTAGGAGCACTTGAGATCTCTACAACTAACATTGATGGAAATCACACACATCAAGACTAAGATTTTACCTTGGAAACCCCAATGGAGAAAACCAACATCTATGGGGATTTCTTCTTTCTTGAGCTTGAGCTAAATAATAGGAAGAGAGTGCAATCAATATTCTGAAAAACACTAAGAGAACTTGATGGGCGAAAGCCCTAAATCTGCATGCAGCTGCAACTTTTGCTCTTGAGGAATGCACCCCCAATTGTTTGCTCTCACTCTGAATCTCTGAAGAATATCATTGCCAATATCTGGTAGCCGTACAATCTCTCTAACCTTTGATGAAGTGATCCCTCTGCCCTTCCTCTTAGTATTGGTTTGTTTGAATGAAGATCTGTGCTCTCAATCTCTGAATGACGCCCCCAGTTGTACAACTGCACCCTCTCTGCTCAGAAGTACGCCCTAGCTGCCTCTTCCTTAGTCCACCTTTGACAAAGGTCTCTATGTGCCCACCTCAATCACTGAAGAAGGATACTCAAATCCTCTTGGCCCTCCTGGCCTCAACACGTGTTGTTGCTCTCACACATGTGGTGTTGTTAGAAATGTGTTCTCGCTGGTCAGTGACACGTCCCATCTCCTTTGCTCATCAAACTCTGAAGGAACCCCTGTGAGATAATCTCTCTCATCTCTAAAATGAAGAACCTCCTCGGTCTCAGAAAAAATGCCCTCTCTCCATAGGAATGTGCCCCAACTCTCTCAAATGGATACGCCCTCCTCAACTCAACTGATTTGCTCAACTCTCTTGATCACTTGAAACTCACAAGCAACACTAACTTCTATCTTCCGAATTTACTTTTATAAACTTCCAATAAGATTAGGGTTTCAAAACCCTAATTCGATTTGCATACAAAATTCACTTTAGTGTTAAAAATTGTGTATCAAAATAGTGTAAATTGCATGCATGCACATTTATGCATGCAACCTTCATGCACATGCATCCTCCATGCACTTGAACACCTCCATACACACCTCCATGCATACTATGCCACCATGCACATGCATTATGCATCTCACTCATCAAGAATTGGTGCACTACTGCACTCCACTCATCCAACTTAAGAAGTCACTGCATGTCTTCAATCACTAAAGCCATGACTACCTGCTGAAGTGCATCTCACACTCCAACCTACTTTCTATACGGATGGTGTACCTCCATGCTAGGCAGAACCACATGGAGGACATCCCGAGATATCATTACCTCTAACAGGCCGTTGACGACAACTTTGTTGATAGAGAAACCATTGACAAGCTTATCGTTGACATGGTCATCACTAACAAGAACTTTGTTTATGAGACACGTGTCGATAGAGCAAATATTGATAAGCCTATTGTCGATAAGGATATTATTGACAAAGAACTTCATTGATGGGACCTCCATCAACAAGGGCTTCATTGGCCGAGCAATCGTTAACAAGCTTGTCGTCAACAAGGTCATCATTGAAAAAATACCTTGTCAATGAAACTTTGTCAACAAGCTCTTCATCAACAGAGCAATCTTTGACCCATTCATTGTTGACAAGGCCATCGTGGACAAGAACATTGTCGATGAGACCTCATTCGATAGAAAAACTATTGCCAAGCTTATCCTTTGTCCCCAATATCCTTCAAGCCCTTGATCATGTGGGTAGTGGACCATCCAAGAATGACCAATCCCCCAATACATTGTTTACCAATGCATAAACAGGCAGGCAATATATGCCATCTAACTAGTTAAAGAAGATATCAAAATTAATTAAGATGCATTAACCTAAGAAAAATGATTGCATTGATCACAGTTTGTACCTTGTGTTTATTTCTCCAAGAGGGGGCAACTCCATGGAAGATAATGCCTGACATTAATGTGAAGCCACTTGCTAGGTATTAAAGGCGCATAATCGCTAATAGAAGACTTGTGCCATGTGTCCTTTGTTGATTGGTTTGTGTCATTGCTTGTTGGCACCCACTTCATGCCCCTATAGTTGATCCAAAAAATGGCTCATGAATACTAGTGAAAGTGTTATCATATAGCAATTGTCAATAAGGCTGTTTGCAAGAGCTTTGTCTAGAAAACAATTGTGGACAAGATTGTTGTCAACAAGGTCGTTGACGACAAGAGCTTTGTCATCAGAGAAACCATTGACAAGCATATCATCAACATGGTATCATTGATAAGAGCTTTCTTGATGAAACCATTGTCGATATAGCAACCTTTGACAAGAACTTCATTGATGGGACCTCCATTGGCAAGGGATTCATTATTAAACTAATCGCTAATAATCTTGTCTTCAACAAGGTTACTATTGAAAAGGGCTTTGTCATAAAAATTGTTGTAAACAAGGTCTTCTTCGATAGAGCAATCTTTGACCCCATCCATTGTTGGCAAGGCCATCATCGACAAGAACCTTGTTGACGAGACCTAAGCTTATCTTTTGTCCCCAATATGGCAATATCCTTCATATAATACCCCAGTTTTGACCCCATGGTATTTAATTGTACATGATGTAAATATTGTATGAAAATCGTGGCGAGGAGCTCAAGGCCAAGGCCCTGCCATTGTTTGATGTTTTTTGGATAGGAGATCAAGGTTGATACCTATGGTTTTGGTGCTAAGTCAGACACTGTATATTTTGATATATCATGGAGATGTACAAATTAATATAATACCACAACTAGCTATGGGACTGCAAACGTTAAAGAGATGGGGGCATGATTCCACAAGGGATAGGGAGAGGGAGTTAGTCAAACCCCTGAGCCAATACGGTGTGACCAAATGACAATGGGGAAACCCATGAACCCTCAACTACCCTCTTTGTCCTCTGTCCTCAATCATCAATTTCTTCCAGAAGTTGGTTGAGGCAGTTAATGCCTTGGGCAGAGCAAGACATGGTAGTATGTTCGTGTGTTTGAGCAAAACCTGCAAGTTTGCAGTCTGGGAAGCCACATTCTTGCTTCTGCAACAAGAAAGCACGTGAAACGTGCCAGTCCGTCCTTTCTACCAGGCGCAAGAAGGTTTTGTGTTTTCCGGAGAGTGGGGGTTGTTCATTATTTCCCGACCATTCTACCATTCAGTTGTCTCAGACCATTTGATCATTCTGATCAATTTGTTCATGCGCGTTGTTGTTGGTTCACTACCTTGAGTAGTGGAAGAAGGGTCTCGTTGTGTTTTGCTAAGTGACTAGGCAGTGGAGATCTCTCGATTTTATGAGAGTGTGACTCTCTGTAGGTTCTCGATTGCCTTGGAGACACGCAATGTGGTGGTTCGACCATCTTGAGTTGTGGACTTGTGGGTCTACAGTGTTTGTCTGTGTGACATTGTGGTATGAGACCCTGTTTTCTCTGTGTTATAGAGTGAAGCTGATGTGGCTGAGTTTCCTTTGTGGATTGTTGTGTTGTGCATCCTTGTTTTGGTTGGAAGACCAAGGAATGGAAGAGGCCAGAATTGGTTGATAAACCTAGTGAAGAGAGAAACCTCATAGATAGATCAAGAGGGGTTGGAAAATCCTTTATGCACACCTAGAAGAGCACTAGAAGGGAAGGTATGGCCTGAGGGAACTGTGTAGTAGTGAAGGTAATACTTCCTTGTGTTGGGTGGTGCAGGTATTGATGAGGTCAAGCCAGATCTTGTGTAGGTGTCCTTGGCTCTGTGGTTGAGATCACTAGCTTAGCAATTCTACCTTTCCATTGCTTTAGCAGCTTGATAAGCCCAACTGTTAGTTGGTTTGGTTGTGTCTTGTTGTGTTTTGGTTGTTACTTTGGATAGTCTGAGAAATCCAACTGTAGGTTGCTTTGACTGTGTTTTGATGTGTGTTGGATGTGTGTAAGCCTGTTGTTCCCTAATTCCTTGTGGAAATCATGCCCAGCTCAGGGGTGGCAATGTATTGAGAGATTTATGAACACACTGGCCTATGGTTGGGTGGAACGTTGCAGTCACCTAGCTAGTTGCAGAACAACTCCATCATCCAAGATAAGTATTCTCTGTTATTCTTGTTTATGCATTGAAGTTGCTTATGAATGAATATGATGAATTGAGAAAGAAGAATGCTTGCTTGAATGAAGTAGGGTTCACTGTTGCATAAGTATCTTTGTTATGCTTGTTTATGCCATGTATTTGTCTATGAATCACTGTGTTCATGTTGAATGTTGGATGATGACTAAGTAGTGGTTTACTTGTGTATATTTCCTTGCATTTTACTTCTGTATTACCTTGTATGTTCAATGCATTTTGCTCAAGTCCTTGGGGGCTAGAGAAGCCTGGTTAAAGAGTTAGTTTGCAGTTGATCTAAGTATTTCCGCACCCCGGGATCCGCAGCGGAAGGCGAAATGCGGGAGGCGGGAGAAAGAAGTTTAATCGGAGCAGAATGTGGGATTTTCGACTTTCGGGATCCACCTGCGGAGGGCGGAAGGCGGAAAGTGGGTTTTCCGCACCCCGGAATTTGCCCGCGGAAGGTGGAAGGCGGGAGGTGGAGAACTGGAAAAAGGTTAAGGTAAAGAGCTAGTCTTTCGATTCTCGAGTTCCGCACTAGAGGGCGAAAAGGCGGAATGCGGAAGGCAGGAACGAGGATAGAGATTTCGTCGCTTGTTAGTTTTTTGACTTCCGAGCTCCAAAGGTGGAAGGCAGAAGGGCGGCAGGTGGAAGGCCGTTAAATGATTCCGTTGAAAGGTTGTGTTTCCGACTTTCGAGTTCCGAGGGTGGAAGGCGGGAGGGAGAAAGGAGGAAGACGAAACGGTGGTTGAAGGACTCCATCGAGAGTTATGTTTCCGATTCCCGATTTTCGAGGTCGAAAGGGTGGAAGCGGGAGTGTGGAAAGAACAGGTTCAGTGTGGAAGAAGGTTTTTTGTGCATAGAATGGATTTGTTAATGGCAAAGCGACTGTTATAGTGATGTACAAGGATTCTTAAGCCTGGAAATGCATGTTGAAGAGTGTGTTAACGTCTATGCCCTGTGTTTGAAGGGAGAACAAGTGTTGTTGAAGCAATTTTTTTTTAATAATCTGCATTATGGAGTATGTGGACGTGACACTTCAAGCCCTTGTTTGATCTATATGATTCTCTTAGATTTGTGACGCATGCATGAAAAATGAGGGTGAAAATCTAAGCATGAACAAGTGTGCAAGTGTTCTCATTATATTTCCTTGCTTTTGGAAATTAATTTATGTTACATGTAGTTATCTGTTTAGTTACTTCAATAGCTGCAATAGTAATTCCTTTTTGGGTACAAGAATGTTACCAAGTTGATGTTGTAACTTCAGTGGATCTTCCCTCTAGTTGAGTATTAAAGAAAATAAAGCAGAGCACTAGGGCCCAATGTGTCTAAGATAGAGCTAGATGAAAGCTCCATGAATTTTGTAGAAGAAATGAGATAGAAATCCCTAGGAAAATGGCTCATGGAACTCAATCTAGATATCTCATCTTAAACCTATCTTTTAGGAGGAAGAGGAGGATATAGACCCTTGGGGAATAGAAGGTAACACTTCTCATAGTTTGTCAATGTGCACAAACCCTTATTGACCCAATTTCAACTCGTAGCTGAAGATCCTGCAATATGGATTTGGAAACAAAGTGGAAGTGTACACTGTATACATTGTTAAGCACGGTCAAGCCAGGGTGCGACATATGCACAACCATGAGAATAAGTTAAATGTGTCCCTACAACATCTGGATGGGGTAGCGCATACTAGGGTGAGACATTGATTGCTGAAAACCCTAGAGAGGACTTTGGTGAGTTTGCAGATGTTAATAATTGACCAAACTCACATCTCTGTTCACATAACATCCACTGAAGTCTGAGATTAATGTCAAACACTTCACAAATCTCTGATATTAACCTCAACAGCAGTAAATAAGCATACACACTTATCAAGCATTAATTAGGAGACACTGTAGGTGAATATACTATTCAGGAAGCACACACTAACAGCAGACTGTAAATCAATAACAGACTCAGAAAATTTTGGTCAAACACAGACCCTGGAAAACCCCCCACCCCCTGGGGGAAAACCAGTTGCAAGATATCTTTATTGAGCTGAGAGTGAAATCAATAATACAAAACAGCAGTACCTTACAGCATTAAATGCACTGTACCAACACCTTGAAAAGTGTGCCAATCCCACAACAGCAGTCTGCACATTCTCTGTACAGTCAGCTGAACAGGCTTCTCACTTTGATTATCTTCCTTGAAATCTATGTACAGAAGCAGCCTCGAAATCATTGCACAAGAAAACTAAAACATCAGCAGTAAATTTGCCTTGATTTGTGTGTCAACGATCAGCAGTACAACTCCTCGATTTCTGTCAACGATCAAGAGTACAGCCTCCTGGGAATGCTGCACGGACAGCATTAAATGCTGTTATTGTCTTGGGAAGCATGCAGACTCCATCTGTATTGGGAAACATGCCTCTCTTCTACTGTTCAGACTTCAACAAAAGCAGCAATCTCTACTTGGGAATGCGTGCCCACTCTGCATCCACTTATCCTTGGATTGCATGCCCACCTTTCAGCTCAGCACTGCTCTCTCTTGCAATGAGACTCATGCCCTTCCAACTCCTCTTGGAAGGCATGTCTCTTAGTTCCTCACTTTGGAATTTGAGCCACCTTGGGATGTGTGCCAAAAAGATGAATCTTATGTCTTTTTTATTTACTAATTAGGGTAACTGCTCATGCCTTTTCGTCCTCCATTGGTGAAATTAGATCTTGGCCACAAGATTTAAGGCTGAGATTTATTCTCAAGATGACTTGAAACTCCTAAGTCATGACTATATTAAATCTTTCTTTTCGAAAAGTTACATTTAACCCTAAATATTTATGAAAGTCACTTTATAACTTAAAAAGTCACTTTATAAACTCAATAAAGTACTTCTCACTTTTAAAATAGAAAGTCACATCATAAAGTACTTGTTATCACAATTCTTGTAATTGCCTTGTAAGGTGATCCTATCCATGATGGCAACTAAATTTATCAACTACGGAAGCTAAGACCTCTGAATTAATTAGTTGTCACACCAGCCAAAGCTACCGACACTTTAGACTAGGCGAATGAGTCCCTATAACCAAGAGGACTCTATAAAATGTAAAACGAAGTGAAAAATATTAGGGTTCTTGATTTGAATCTCTTAGTAATATGATTAATTAAAGATCTAAACAGTTACTAAAAGGAAATGAGTGCCATATGAAAAGCCCTAAATTACCCTAGGGTTTTTAGGATGAAAATCAGATCTAAAGGTAATTAGGTGAAATTAGGTGAAATTGGACACAAGAATTAATTGCTAGATCCAATATGAGACAAATGAATGTGATTCTAGCAATACCTAGTTCATGGATTGAGAGATACCTACTTCTCCCAAGGACGACGTCCTCTTCTAAATGATAGACTAGTGCGTTGAGTGGGAAAATGGAGTCTGATGGCCGCAAAAATTTAGATCTAGAGGTTTTAAGATATTTCTAAAATGGGTTTTAAATATTAAAGCCAGCCACAAACTAGAACCTATAGATCTAATAAATGAGGTTTTTAAAGTTAGGGTTTTTATCTATGTTGCACGAGTTTCCGGAACTCGAGAACGTTGGGAACGCGAGTACGAGTGTTCGATATGGCTAGAAGTTTTCCCTAAATTTATAGGAAACGGCAGGTTGGGAGCGACAATAATATATATTAAAAAATATAAAAAATAATATAATTAAAAAACAAAATTATATTAAAAAATATAAAAAATAATATAATTAAAAAACAAAATTAAACATATGGCATGCTATTTAATGATTGTATTATAAAATTAAAATCTCATGCACATTATAATTCATTGATAAATGAATCCATACTTTATAATACCATTTTCACCCTCCAATAAAATTAAAATACCATAAACTTTAAAGTATAAAATTAAAAATGTTGAAAGTAATATATAGTTCAAAATTTGGCACAAATGCCTAAGTACTACATAGTCCAAAAGTGCCCAAAGGCCAAGGCCCAAAATGTATTAGAGTTACAATGAAGATGATCATAAAGTATGATCTTCAACAACAAGGCTATCCATATAAGCTTGAGCCTCACTAGGCATTGCACCTCTATGGTCACCACCATCATCATCATCATCACCAACAATAGATGCAATGTCATCTAAGGGTATGCCAACCAAACCTGCATTTGGTGGAGGATTATCATCATCATCATCAATTTGGGTAGCATCTTCAACATCCACATCCCATCGTGTTGCAGGGCCCTCTAAATACTCAGGTAGCTTCCTGGAAAAAAGTCGAAGACTACTGTGCACATAAACCAGTTTCTCTGCTCTCTTAGAAGTAAGTCTATTACTCTTAACAGAGTGGATGAAACTATAAGTAGACCAATCCCTTTCAGCTGCTGATGAACTGGAAACTTGAGATAGCAAGCGTGCAGCAAGTTGTCGAAGCTCTTCGACATTCCCCCCATACATTCTCCACCATCCTATGGGATTCTTTTGTGCATAAATCTTGATGTCCCGCCTTGCATCTTGAGTGAATGAAGGACTTAAGGTTCCAAAATCAATAAATTGCCCACGCAACACATTTGCTTCATCTGGGGTATACATCTTGTTTACGGCATCAAGAAAGCTATGTTTTACCTCTTCATCATCAATGGGTAGAACTCTGTTTTGTCTCTCCATATACCACTTTGTATTAAGGGCATATGCAGCCATGTGAAGAGAGGTATTGAGTTTGTTCCATCTCTTCTCTATTATCTTATGGATTTCTTGGAAAATTTCCAAAGAAGGGTTTCTTTGACGAATTACATTCCTTACCTTTCCTACCATACAATCCATACATTCATATATTTCCCCAAGATTAGGGGAATCTGAATCTGCATACCTAATCAACTCCACAATTGGAGATGTAAAAGAAACAATATACTTACACTCACACCACCAATCCTCATTAAGAAGCATATCTTTTATCTTCTTTGCTTGAGTTGATTTAGACTTGAACCATGAATTCCACTCTTCTGCAACGACAGTGGCTTGTAAGGGTGCAGACACCTCAACCATACGCTCAAGAAGAATGAAGTATGTTGCATACCTTGTTTCTGCACGCTTCAAAATTTGTTTCCGTGATTTCATCCTATAGATTGCCAATGAGGCATGGTGGTTGCAAATGAACTTTTGTGCCTCTCTTGCCTCTAAAATGATTTTTGAAATCCAGGATATTTTACCAATGTCTTTGAGGACATTGTTAAGAGCATGTACACAATAAGAAGTCCAAAAGATATGCTTGTATCGGCTTTGGACCATCAATCCAGATGCTTTGCAAACAGGTGATGCATCTATGATAATCTGTACAACATTTGAAGGACCAATCTCATCAATTGCATCTTTCAACATTTCAAATATGAAAGTAGCATCTTTCAATTTTCCACTACAATCAATTGCTCTTAAGAAGTAGGGTCCTACAGGAGATGTAACAATAATATACAACAATGGCCTATGTTGAATGCCTGTCCAACCGTCCATGACTATTGAACACCCTGAAGAAGTCCATGTTTGTTTGAGGTTCGCCATACGCCCCTGCATTCTTGTCACCCCTTTGTCTAACAATGATGTCCTCATTTTGTTGTAACCTGGGGGTGTATATCCTTGCCCAACAGCTAAGATTTTCTTCACCATTTCCTTGTAATAGGGTGAACGGGTGCCATTAAATGAAATCCCATTTGCCATGAAAAAATCAGCGACAACATCGTTAGCCTCATCCCTATGTACAACATTGTAGAATTTACGAATTTGTTCAATAGCAGCAGCACTAGCAGACTTCTTCCTCTCAGGAGTAGAACCAGCTTGAGACTCAACTTGGTTTAGTTGACTTTGATTCATTGAATCTTGGACATCATTGGAGGATGATAAAACCCTAGGTATCTTAAAATGACGATCATTGTTTAAGTCAGTTTCACAGACACCTGTGGCAGCCATGTGCAGCTTTGTCAACTCCATTCTTTTTTCAACATTACATGTACAACCCTTAACCCCATCACCAGCTATGCACAAAAGATGATGCCACACTCTAGTATAGCACCCCTTAAACACATGATTGCACAACATGCACACCCATTCTTCACAACCCCCACTGTTCTTTTTCTTATTTTGAGTAATTTTCTTCACAAATTTTAACAAGGGTTTCTTGGGGTCTGTTCTTTAGCTTGGGCTTGAGCTTTCAATTGGACTTGGAGTAGAATTAGTGTTTTGCTCAATAGATGGTATGTTCCCACTCTCCATGACTTGCTTGAATAGTACACAACATAGCATGTTTAAAATTTAGTTTGATGCCAAATGTGCATAGTTAAAACTTAAAACTAAATATAAATTGAAAATTAATCTGATTTATAATTTATTTATTGAAAAGTGTGTTCATTTATACATGCCAAATTGACATAAATTATCATTGATCAATGAACATAAACTTATAAAATCATAAATCATACCTACACATTGATATTAAATATAGTTTAACTTGAAAACTTTAAAAGTGTCATTTGTTTTAAAATTTTAATTAATATGGAATTTGAATGAAAGTAAAGTTGTAACAATGTAAAGTGAAACTTGGCATTGGAGATTGAACATAAATGGTAATAGAAACATAACTTCTAAACTTAATTGTAACTAAGCTAGATATATAGCTTATAAAGTTATATGATATAATGATTGTATTGTATCCTTGCTTCTTTGAATATTTAATAAAAAATTAAAATTAAAATGATTCAATTAAATTATATTATTTTGATTTTGAATGTATACTCAAAATTTAAAATTGTAATAAGTTATAGAAAAAAAATAAAAACATACATTAAAAAAATTCAATTGATACAATAAAAATAATAAATTAAAATAGCTAATTAACATTGTGATTGATATAACTAAATATAAACATAAATTACAATTGTTATTATAATTTAAAATTCAATTGATTCATTCATAAAAATTAAATGCAGCCAAATGCATTACCATTCACTTAATAAAAAAATTAAAAAGTTAAAAATATAATTGAATACTTTATAAAAATTAAAATAAAAAATTGAATATTAAAATTTTAAAAATTAAAAAGAAACTTTAAAATAAATTAATAATAAAATTTAGAACTTTAAAAATATGTAAATAAACCATAGGCCATTGAAATTTAGCTATTGAAATTTAAAAAAATAAAAAATAAATTAACAATAAATTTTAGAACTTCAAAAATAATTTAATAAACAATGGCAAAATAAAACAAGTTATATAATTTTATAAACCATAAACCATATAAAGTTTAAAGTTTAAACCATTAGTTAAAATTAAAATAAACTATAGTATATGCTATAAATAAACCATAAACTAAATCCAAGAACTATAAACCATATAAAATAAAATAAAATCATATAAAATAAAAATAAACTATTTTAAATTAAAATAAACCATCAACTAAATTAAAATAAACCATAATTATAAACTTAAACCATTAGTTAAAATTAAAATAAACTATAGTATATGCTATAAATAAACCATAAACTAAATCCAAGAACTATAAACCATATAAAATAAAATAAAACCATATAAAATAAAAATAAACTATTTTAAATTAAAATAAACCATCAACTAAATTAAAATAAACCATAATTATAAACTATACAGTATAATTGATAAACCATATTAAATAAACTAGAAACCATATTAAATTAAAATAAAGTTTAAACCGTAAACCATATTAAATTAAAATAAAGTTAATAAACCATAAACTATAGTATAAAATTATAAATAAATTGAAAAATTAAAAATTAAAATTAGACTTTTGTTAAAATTTAAAAACTTAAAACTTAAAATTAAATTTTAACTATAGTTTATAATGTATATTATTGTTTACCTGCGATTATATGTCGTGTCGTCTGCAACTGTGTGTCGGTTGAAAATTGGAGGATGTGCGACTCTGCCCACCACCCACGATTTCTCTGTCGGTTTGATAAGGTTGCGAAGTGCGAACTGTCTGCCCACGATTCTCTGCCGACCGATTTCTAGACTGATTGCCGATTTCTATGCCTCTTGACGCTGTGGAGGGTCGAGGCCGATGTCCAAAGAAAAGGGGCAAGCGTCCGCTCTGAACTCTAAACTCGGTTCTCACATGCGGCTTGGCTCGCACCCACAGCCACACTTTGCTCTCTCTGCTCTCTCACAGCCACAATGAACAACGAATTCTCAAGCTGAACAACGAATGCTTAGGCAAAGCTAAACACTCAGGCAAAGGCACTGGACCAGTGAACACTTAATTGGAACCCTCAAGAAGAAATGCAGAATGGATTTAACAACAGCTAGGCATTTTATTTATAGTTTTTTCTTGCAGATTAGCGGAGGGTTGACCTTGGCGGGAGAGATTAACGTTGGCGGGAGTCATTTGCATTGGCTGGATGGTCAATTCGCCGGAAGATTAGCATCCATCTAATCGGGAACGACTGGGCGTTCCTGCTCGACGAGCAGCGTGTGGAAGCTCCCAGAAGATGAAATGTGAAAGGATAAGTTCCCACGTTCCCAGATTTGACAGTTCCACGTTCCCAAGAAGTTCCGAAGCTCTCGGTACCGTTCCCATAGGTTTCGGAACGTTTCGTACCCGTTTCTAAGCTCCCTGGAACGCGGGAACTTGTGGAACGAGTTCGCTGAAGTCTGGGAGCAGTTTTCGTGCAACATAGGTTTTTATAGTTTTTATTATGACCAAGAAAATAATTACTGAAAATAAAAGATGAGAAATTTTTTAACTTACCAGTAAATGAGAGATGCCATGAGATGTTTCCCTTTGTCCAACATTGTCAACTTGGATGATTATTTCCATCCACGGTTGAAGATCCAGTTTACCTTGTGCTCCCCTCCTACCAAAGACAAACAAACAGAATAAGTAAAACTAAAATCGTGCTTGATTTGAATTCAACAAGAAAGAAAATGTTTGCAAAAGAAATCAAAAGGAGACTCGAATCGAATGCTAAGCAAAGTCGATAAGAAAAACCCCCTTGAGACATCCCAGATATAGAGAAAAAGGGACGCCCCTCTAAATCACCCTCTACCAAGTGAGCCCTCTTGCAAGAATAAGATCACACCAAAAATATGTTGAGAAAATACAATATAAACTTCTAATGCCCAAAGAGACGCAGAAATATAAGAGTCACGAACTCCTCTGAGATTTCACAAGTAGGCCAAAAGATCTTTTATTATTATTTCCAGCAAAGAGCCAAATTCCCGATAGGATACAATGAGAGGGGTCTCTTCTTTATATAACTTTGGAGAGACACAATCTCTATCTTACTTTTTCATCCAACAATTGAGATTAAAACATCATCAAAGGTGGAGATTACATCTTTTATTTTTACACGGATCAATATAATTGAGGGGGGCGAATTACCTCATAAATCCCATTTTTACATGATAAATCATTATTTTTGCAAGTTTGACACTTAGGGGCTATGGGGGCTCATTAGGGGGTCGTATTTCTAAAGATACAACTTGATTTACACCCTTTTATTTTGGCCATTTTAACTAATTTTGTTCTATGGGAGACGTCCTCCTTAAGAGAGCCAAAATAATAATCCGAAGCATGAAAATGGATGAAACTGGTGTCAAATGATCCGAAGAGCCAAAATACATCATCCATAATAATTTCCTTTGCATTTCCTTGACCACACAAGCCAAATCGATTTCCTCAGTGATTTCCATAGTTCATTTTTTAGTGGTGCAACCTCTAAAAATAATAAAATCCATCATAACTTTCTTTCGGTTGAGAACTGGGGCTAATTGACTGCATAGAAGTGTCCGGAGACGTGGTAGAATGGTACTAGTGACTACTCATACTCACTAATCTACTGAAATGCCAAAAATATCATCTCACAATAAAAATAATGTCAAGAGTCAATAAAAAATAATTATAAACTCTGGCGCTCAATAACTATGATCATCCAATGAAAATCGAGATTGCAGTATTGGTTCTGGGCATGTTTGGAGCAAATATAACCACTGTTGATTTTTGTAGTCAATGTATTGGAAATTGTGTTTGACTTGGTCAAAGTACCCAAACTGAAAGTGAGATAATGAATTGAATTGATCTTCCATGCATCTAAGATAAGAACTGCTCCAAGATGTATATTAAAATGTAGTATTCCAAACTGATATTTTCCTGTTTATGGGTATACTGTAGAATCAAACAGGAAAGCAAACCCCGAACTTTGCATGCACGCAGTTGCATGCAAATATGTGCCCTAGAAAAATACGGAGATGCTATGAAATAGGAGAAATCAATGCATGTACATACCGGTATATAGATCAAATAAATAAGCTGCTGCTGGGAGCCCGGATGATGTGCTTGCTTTATCTCTGATCATGGTGACACGGTGTGACGGTGAAACCCTCTTGCTGGATGAATAATCAACCTCCCGGAATAAGTGTTGAATGTAACCTGATGATGAACTAGTGCTGAACCTGTATGATCCAACCTGATGATGATCTAGGACAGATAGATTTCACTACCAAAATACACCAGTTAGTTGAGCATGCGCTCAACCCCAACTTAGCTCGCCAAGCTCTCCAATTCGACTCCACAAATCTATTATCACATAAGTACCTTCTCCATTCACTTTATCTTTCTTTTATAACTTTCAACTGCGAAAACCCTAACTTTTGACCTAATTAGGTCAGTTTAACTTCTAATTTGCAGTTGACTTGCATGCATGCGCATGGAGACTTAATCGAGTGCATGCATCATTAAATAATGCTCAAATGTCATGCATGCAGGTGGCCCTCTTCGACCCAATGGTGATATAATATTGATGCCCTAGATCTTCTGTAGATGGCATCGGTCTTCAACTGATTCCCTCACTGTCAGTACCCATTCGAACCCACAGGAATCACATAGGTTAGCGGGTTGGTCCTCAATGCCTAGGCAAAAGAGGACATTACATAAAACCCAACTTAAATCATGCTAATCAGAATCATGGCGACAATAATCAATAAAATATACCTGTGTCTTTGAATATTCTTTGAATCTTTTGAAAGTCCTTTGTATATGCCATACTTACAAAGTTTAATCAATTTGCTAGTGTTGGGTGAAGGCGGAAAACAAGGCTATGGAAAAAGGGAAATGACTTCTAGTTGACTTTGACCAAATGATCTCTCCGAATGATGACAAGTACACACAACCACAGTGACATATGCATTACAGATAAACAATAGGGAATGGTGGTGTCTCACAAGTGGATGAGTTGATTTGAAAAGAGTCCATTCAACTTTAACATGTCTACAACTCACATCGAAGCTAACATTCAAGCTCCGTGATGATCTTTTCTAGGACCCTTGCATTGAATAAACAAGAAACTGTAGTGACACAACCATTGTGACATATGCATGACAGATAAACAATAGGGAATGGTGGTGTCTCACAAGTGGATGAGTTGATCTGAAAAGAGTCCATTCAACTTTAACAAGATGTCTACAACTCACATCCAAGCTAACAATCAAGCTCCGTGCATATCTTTTCTAGGACTCTTGCATTGAGTACACAAGAAACTGTAGTGAAGAGATCCTAGGGGACACTTAGAATTAGTTGTCCCTTACTCCATCTCACATGAAAACCTGCAAGCTCCGTGAGGAATTAATCATGACATTTCAATAAGGTGACCAACAGTCTTTAGATTTTGCATTTATTTATCCATTGCTTTATTTAGGCCTTTCACAATTTCATTTTTTAGCCCTTTATTTGAGGGCTTGCATTTCTCAGTATATAACATATAACACATAATGCATGTAATGATGGTAGAGACATTGCTTCAAGTTGTAGTTGACACTCTTTAGGCAACTAGGGGGGAATATCCACAATCAGGACCAAACATCAAGGGCAACTAACTAGAGAGGTCAAGGCTTCAAAAGATAACTCACCTAAGCTTAGGAACCAACACCTGCGGGTTCTTCTGGCCTAGAAGGACCAAGGCGTCGACAAGTTTTGTTGCACAACTTAGAGCCAAGATACAAAACAACTTGGGATCCATCATGCATAGGGGTCAAAGTGGGGAAGATGATCTTCAATCTCATAGGTCTCAATCAATCATAAGTCATGGGAAAAATCAATTATGGATGGAACTGGATGGATGAGGACAAGTGATACATGAAACAACATAGCATTAAAGTTTAAAAGTTGTGTAAAGCATGGCATAAGCATTGGTCTTCAACATCAAATTCTCTAATCATTCTCAACGCATGTTAATCATCAGTAAAACATATCATATAAGCATAGGTCACCATATCATCATAGCATAACAAGTCAAAGGTGTTAATATACATCAAAGAGCAAAATACCACCAAGAAGCAATATACTTGATCTCACCATATACATGTCTCTATCTGGTATGCCCATCTGTGAACTTGTACCATCTCTACTGCTTTGCTCGAATGAACTAAGTCACCACTGAAGTCATTTCAAAGGACAAGGAGATTTCAGTCCTGGTGTTGGCGTCTCCTCCCTTCGACCCAGGTTCAGACCTTTGGTTGTCTATCAACAGAGCCCAAGATATTGGCCCGACAAAGCAGGGCTCGGTCGATAGCACCTGCGATGCAGATGCAATCTCACCCAAGATATCTATATGGGTAACTGCCAGAATCAGGTTTCTGGAGTTGGGTGGGGATTTCTTCTTTCTCGACACCTTACGAACTCATTCGACCGAAGTCGGGGGGTGTATTTTCTATTCTTAGTACATTCATTCAAGATGTTACTCTACTTGTCCGTCAACAGTAATGCAAAGCTTTAGCACAGATTATATCTATCAATAATGTGACACATGCATCTTAGAACTCATTCATAAACAAATGCTAGTCAAACTATTCAAATCTACTTATTCACATCATACATTCATTCAACATAAACATATTCTTTAAATACGCTTGGAAACAACATTTAACATGGAAACCCATCTAGGAAAAACCACAAAGGCACTCTTCATCTGGCATGAGAAATATATTGCACCTTTCGTATGTGCACTCAGCGTGCAAACTCTTTTCTAGGTCTTCTCTACAATCTATACAAACTACTCTCCTCTCATGCTCTCTAGTCTTAGATCTCTGAAGTTTCCTCTCCTTCACTCTGCTGTCGATCCGTACACAGCTTAGATCGACTCTCTTCTCTACAACTCTTCAACTCTTTTAAGACAGAAGCCGACAGAGACCTAGAGACCAACTCACACAACTTGGGTTCTCTCTTTTATAGGCTCTTACATGTCATAATCAACCAACTCTATTCTGTTAGCCGAAAGACTGTCATTTCTATTCTCGTACATTCAGTTTTACTGACAGTATGCACTATCGGCCCAAAAATACAAAAATGCTTTATTTCGAAAGTATGCGCTATTCTAACTGGCTTCTTACCCACGATCATTGAGTTGTCCTTTTCAACCGATGTAATCTTCTTCTGTCGTGGTTCCTTCAATCGTGGTTGTTCTCTTCAGTCGTGACTTTTCTCTTTCATCGCGGACTCTTCTCCCACGGCTGCTTCTGTCGCAAATCTTCTTCCTCCGTCGTAGCTTTTTCTGTCGTGTGACTGGACTCTTCATGTTCCCGAGCAGAATTCTGGCTATATTCTGCCTATCTTTTCCCAAGGCCAACACTTGGAAAGGAAATACTATGCATCTGCTACTGAATAAAGGCTCTGAGAGGCTCATGCTCAAATGATGATCCATGTTGTATCCATCAATATGTCTGGCTCAGGGGAAAAGAGAAAATATGTATGCTACATCATAGTAGCCCAACTACAACTACAACATATGTGTGATAACAATAATTTAATAAATGCACATAATAAAGTCACTTCATGTCTTCACATGAGACTACATCATCTCAAACCCCTGCATTTAGGCACCAGATGTAGGAGTACCTCCAAGCTACAAAATGCTAACACTCCCTCTTAGCGAGGGATGTACTGTTGGCATCACCTCCACCTAGATCTATCTCCAACCTTTGCTCTCCAACAACTGAAACTCCCTTTGAATCTAAAGGTCCCTCTACCACTTGCTTTGGATCATGTGTTGGAGATTTGTGCCAAACCACGTTGAACTGAGAGTTCTGCTCACTCTCCCACTTATCCTCAAGAGTCATGTCATACCAGCTCGATCTCCTCACAAAGCTGCAAGAATCCTCTCCACTGGTTGCTACCACTTCTGCCACTGAGTTTGATCTTCCATGGGTCGACCCCATACTCGGTATGTCTTGCCATCTCGGATGCCTAGCAATCTTGCTGCACCTAGGCTCCCACTCGTCGGATACATGTAAACTCGTCCTTCCAAGTGAAGGATTGCATATTCGTCATCTTCTAGAGGTGACACTAAGAGCAAATTCTTTCTAAGCTTTGGAACGATAGCACTCTGCCAATCTCTAGATATCCCCTAGACTTGAGTTGGATAAAATACTTTCAAATCCTTCTATTGCATGGGTGCACGCATGCCCATCCTCCACAAGTATAATTCGGTCCATATCTATCAACTTTAGGAACATTACTCGTGTTCCTGTCATATGGCGTGCTACTCCGCCATCTATGTACTATGCTCTAGTACTCACTCTCAGCTACACTGCTGCCTGAAAGAACCGAGACAAGCGAAAATTCCTTCTCGAATTTCTTCGCATATTCCTTCACTTCAGCTGAAGTGCAAGTCTCGGACTATTCTTTCTTCTTGGTCTTTTTCTTTTTGGGACACTGCCCAACATAGTGACCATAACCCTGGCAAGCAAAGCATCTCAATTTGCTCATGTCCTTCCCAGACTTGGCTCCACTGCTCGAGCCTCCCTTCTTCTTTACCTTAGCTATAAGGGCTACATTCTCCTCATCTTCCTCTTTCTACTCGCATGTGTGAGTGGAGCTAGATCTTAGCTCCTCTTATGTGAAGTCGTCCCAAAGTTTGAACCATGAAGGCATGTTCTCCTTAGCGAGAACTACACATACAAAAGCATGCCATGGCTTTGAGAAGCCATTCAAGGCTACTCTCACCAACTCTGCATCATCTACCACCTCGCCAACAACACCCAACTCATCAAATATTTGTGCAATGTGGGTTAGGTAAGATGAAACATTTTTGGTCTTGGTCATTTTGATGTCTCTCAACTTCAGCCTCAAAACCATTTTCTAGTTTTTATTATCATCTTGAAACAACTTTATCAGGGCAACCCAAGTTCCTCCTATAACAAAGTAACCCTTTCCTTCCGTGGAATACTGCTCCGCTGATCAACCATCAACACTCTTGCTCACACACCTGCTGCAAAATCAACCCTTTTCAACACAACACTCTTGAACTAATTTGTTCTCTAATATATTATTATTATTATGAATCTTTTTGAACCTTTCGTCTTGCGACTGTTTGTCCTCTTTTAACTTCTTGATTTGTTCCTCTAGTTCTTGATTAAGATTTTTTAGACGATGGTTTTTTTCTTGTTGTTTTAGTATTCTTCCTTCGAGGTCTTCATTGGCAAGTTCCATTTTTAGTTTCTTGATTTTCGTAAGTAATCTCTTGTTATGAATTCTTAGTCGAAATAGTTCTGGTATTGCTTGCTAATTTGCCATTGATTTTCGCAATTTCTAACTTGTGCTCTTTTTTAGTGTCGTCATACTTTTGTTGGAGTTCTTCTTTTTGTCGCTGATGTCGACATATCTCTGATTCTTGACTTTTTATGTTTCTCTGGATTTGGGCCAATTCATCATCTTTGTCCATGATGAGCTTGTTTAAACGCTTTATATCTTCTTCTAAATCATTATCACTCCTATACAGCGATTCTTTGTTATTTTTTGACCTTTTGATTGTCTTCAAGATCTTGATTGTGATTTTTTAATCTAGATATTTCTTCATTCTTAGTTGATAACATTTTCTCGATATCTTCATTAGCTTTTTCCAGCTTTTGATGATTCTCTTGTTCTGTCAACTGATAAAAAATGCTTCGTTTACTTATCTCAAATTGTAGATTTTTATTGCTTTCCTTGTTGTATCCTAATTCGCTTTCCAATCCTTGTGATTGCAATTGTGAGTTACCTTGATCGTCTTTCATAATAATATATTTACCACATATTAGATAGGAGCGATTGCTATTCATAAAAAATGTCGGATATTGGAATTCCATTTCGCAATAAGGACACTTCTTGCGAAATGTCGGATATTTGGATTTATATACGGAATCCATAATTTCCTCAATAATTCTGTAATTGGCTTCAATGACTTCTTCAATATCTTTCGAGATTTGATTTTCGCTCTTTTAGTATTTTAATTTACAAAAGAATTATTATTTCCAAAATAATAATTATTATTAGAGTTTGATAGTATATGGATAATAATAATATTATTCTAATTTTTTTGAATGCTTAGAATTTGGGTTTTAAGCTTTAATGGTGAAAAGGCGGGAAAGGGCGTGTGGCTATGGAGGATGAAGGGGGCTGGGGTTGGAGCTATCGTGGTGGTGGAGCTCGTGGAAGGCGTAGGCGGTGGTGTTAGTAACTGGAGGGGGGGTAACATGAGTGTGAAGAGGAGCAGGGTTGCAGGTCACGACAAAGATGGCTAAAACCCTGTGTTAGATCAAAGATCTGAATTCAAGGAAACCTTGAGAGTTTGGCTACAAGTTGTAGATCAGCAGAAGCCCGAGGAAGGGTTGGCTCTAATACCAATGTAATATCCTTATCCGGATGTTATCGAAAGCTATCTCAATTGAATAGTCTAATAGAAAATAGTTCCATGCTGTTTACTTATATAAGACTAGAAAATGAATATGAATGATGATTTTACAATTACCTTGGTAGGCCTTTATATAAGCCTTATCGTGCCTTTTCAAATGAAAGGGCACATCTCTTTCTATTTTCTAATTAATTAATTTAATTAATCATTTCTTATTTATTAATTATTAATATTAATATATATTAATATAATAATTAATATTGATATTTAATTTTTACGTATGTTTATATGTCTCATTATGTTATATATTTTTTATGTAACACAAACCTGAACTGAATGGTGGTTCAGCAGAATTTGTGACCAAGCTACAAAAAAACTATTAGTTCTTCCAACGAAGCTCAATTTTAGTTCTATAGTGTATGTACTATGGTTTATGAAGTTCATTATCCTTGGAAAGTGATGGACAATGTCCGTAAATTTCAGTCTTAATTTGGAGCTTGGATCCTATCTGAATATCTATAATGATATCAATGTTAATTATATGGCATCTTTTTAAGCCATAGAAGCTCCTAACCTGCAAAAAAATGGTAACGTTTCAACAGGGTTAGCTTTGAGTTGGAGCCAGGAGCAGTAGGACAAACAACAGATTTCAAGGAAGGCAATAAGATGTTAGAATGGGGGCTCAGAAAGGTGATGAGATCTCTTTTCTTTTTTGTCAGATATATTTATGCTTTATTGTTCTGAACTTCTGAACCCGAGCAGCATTGGACATTTTTTTAATCTCTCTTTTGACTCTAACACACTGGGTTTTTGGCCAGATTGTTGGTGGTTCTGAGCATACAATACGGGCAAAGCTTACATTTTCCCAAGAGACAAATAGTAAGGAACTGAGTTAATTTGTTCCTATCTGAAATTCTGAAAGTGTTTTGAGTTGTGTAAGGTGGAGTGGGGTGGTCTGAGATGCTTCTTTGTTATCCTTGTAAGATTGTTTTATTTGCTGATAGGCGTGCTTTATTGTTTCGAAATGCAGTGAATATTACGAAGGAGTCGGGTCCTGTCAGCATGACTTTCACTATACCAATGTACAGTGCTTCGAGGCTACAGGTATGCTTAATAGATTGATAGAGAAGATAGCTTGCAAGCATTACCTTGCTATTCTTTTTTGTCCTCAAGATGAAACATTGGCATCTTCATACTGGCCATTTATTTTGTTTGACCAATTCATTTCCATTGAACAACTATCAAAATTGTTTGAAAGTATTAGATATAAAGACGATAACCAGTTAATTATGACATTGATTATTACGACTATATCACATTGTCACAATGAAACAATCTACCGGAGGTTTTTGTTTTCAGAACTAGTTCTTTGCTCCCCACTCCCTATTTGACATGATGACATGGAGATAGTTTAGTTTGGAGACATCGTATGCAATCCTCCATGCCAACAATAAAGAGGGTTTTTTGAGCATGCTTTGAGACAAACCTGCTACCTGCATCTTGCATTATTGTGATTGCTGATCGATACAAGTTGTCAACACGTCATACAAATCATAATTATGCTGAAACGTTATAGGTGGCTCATGCATGTTACAGACCCATTGTAATTTTAATGCATATTTAAGGCTTAGAAGTAAAATCTTCAGCTAATTCTGGGCTCTCTCCCTCTCGTTTCAGTTTTTTTCTTCTTGTGTTTTATCAAACTTACGGATATTTAATGTCTTCGCTATTTTCTAATTATGTAAAAATAACATTTTTTGCAGGTGCGATATTTACAAATTGTTAAAAAATCCAGAACCTACAATCCTTACCGGTGGGTCCGATATGTGACTCATGCAAACTCATATGTCATCAGAATATGAAGAATCAGAAGTATAGAACTGTATTGTATTGCACAATTTTGTCATTTGGCTTTGAATAGGTAAAATGTTTTTCATTTGAATTAAATTGCTTCGTTTATCAAGAATGGGAATTGGAGAAGAAAACACTATAAGTGGTTCATCTTAGTTTTTCTTGTTTATTGCGTGGTGAACAATCAAGAGGGAGACCTCCATATATATATATATTCATATTTTCCCAGTAAAACGAGGAAATTGGTGCTGAACCGAGGGAATTACAAGGCTACAAAAATATGACATTAGTAGCTGAACTTACATTTCTTTACGTTTCCGCATTTTTCATGTTGATCACCTGTCTTAATAATTAGGCACTAGAGAAGGCATGAGAGAGAAATGATAAATGTATGAACTTGACATGTACATGATTTGACTTCTATTGTGGTGTGGTGTATGTTATACCTTCTTGTGGTGGTTTCATACCTAACCCGGCATTGCATTAATATAATGATGTATATTACATGATGTCTAATTGTCTAATGACAGATATCTTGACAGCTAGATATAGATAAACATTATATTATAACAACTTGACGTTTCTGTAGATTCAAAATACACATGTTGCTATCCCCATTTTCAAGCATTTTATAAGCATGAAATAAGTCCGTTTTTTTGTATCCTCTCATAATTGTCTCCTGAAGGACAAAACTAGCATTTGAAATTATTATTTTTGTAAGCAGATGTGGCTAGCATTGTCACAACAACGGATCCCAGTTTTAAGTTTCTAGAGACCAGGATCCCTCAGTTCGTATGCTTTCACTGTGCTGTTTTGCTATTAATACTTTATGACCACTGCAACATTTTTTTAATGGAATTATGGCTACTTTTCTATTTTTAGTGGATTTCTGTCTACACAGAATATGGGTTGGATGCTTTTTTTTTGTTATCAAAGATAAGCTAAAATGGCATTAAACATATTTTATAACATGCTTGGATGCATCCCACGTCTAACGAGGCAGTTCATCTGACCTCCATTTTAGAAAATCAAGGTATTTAAAAAATACACATCACATCCAGGTATACAAGAATTGACTGCATATACCTTTTTCCTGAATTTTTTAATGGGATTTTGTGTTGCACTCGGGAGTGCTTGGTGCAGAGGTTTATTTGTGAATTTGCTTATGTCAGTTATGCCTGCCAAAGCAATCTTAAAATTTGTTAGGATGTTCATGTCCTTTGTATTTGGATACTAAAGGTAGTGAATCTTGGCTAAAGTAGCTTTTTGGTAGTTCTCTAGATGGTAGGTCCCTAACAAAATAGGGAAGTGTAGACATTAATGTTCTAGTCCAGACACATGGAGTAGAAGTGGGCTTAAGGTGTGCCATAATTGGAAACCCTGAAAAGATGGCAAGATCAGAACACGTATTTTTGCAATATTAAGGAATAGCAATCACTGATGATAGGATCCATAAATTCTTCACATTCACTAAATGTTGGGTATTCTGTAGAATGTGAAAGCAATATTTAAGAAAAGAAAAAACATTGCTATACAATAATGTCGAACGCGGTTGGAAAACCTGGAGTCTCGTCTGCAAGTGCATAAGTCTAAGCAACGAGGATACCGAATTTCATATTGCGTACATAGCGCAGTAGTCTGGATAACAAGTGCAATGTATTGTTGAAGTTTCTTGTGAATCTTGGCTCGAATAAACTTTTGATAGAGTCCCTAACTAATTAGGAAACTGTAGACATTAGATTTTTAATCCAGACACAAAATAGAAAGCGGATATTTTAATTAGTGTGCCATAATTGGAAACTGTGAAAAGTTGGCAAGATCAGAACACTTACATTATTGCAATTTCAAGGAAAGGCAATTATTGATGATATGATCCATGAAAATATTTTACGTTCACTTAATGTTGAGTATTTTTAAACTAAGCAATGCAATTATTCGATTTAGGATCCTTGTGCAATGCAAGTCGGAAGTTATTTAATTTTTTATTATTTTCATGTATTGCAACATCGAGAGCGGGAAAGTCTTAGCAGGATGGGAAGGCAGCATTAAAGAAAAGCAAAAGCATTGTTAAACGATAATGCCAAACACGCTTAAAGGAAAATTTAAAGTCTTGCCTAGAAGTTTCATTGCGTTTTCTCTTTATAAACCATAGCTGTACATAAGTCAGCAGTGGGGATACTGAATTTCATATTTATTTTGTACGTTTAAATGGCTCAGTAGTTTGGACACCAAATGCAGCATATTGTCAATACCAGGTTCCTCGGAATATCATCTATGGAAAACATTTCCTACTTTTTAGTTGAAATCGATGCTGCTGCTAAAACAAATGTCCCAGGGAAATCTCATTTACCTGAAGGACTGTTGCCAAGCAGACGTGCTAAGTACATGCCAGATCTCCGACTCATTGATTTTGGTTGCCTTCTTTCTTGGGATGGGCAGCCTCAATTTTTGTGGTTACCTGTTCTTCAATTTAATACTTCAATTTAATAGGATCCTTGAGGTGGACGTTCACAAATTTCTTAGAGACTAAACCTAACCCTTTTGGTTCCTTTGATCCCTTTGATATGACAAGAAGTTGCCTTACATTAGGAGCACTGGATGCTTCCAGCGTGGCTTTTGGTTTGAATGCAAAGCTCTTATAGTCTAAATTAGAAAAGAGAGAAAAAGAGGATGAAGTACACGTCACCCTGACGAGCCAATCGATGAATGCTGATATTTATGTATATTCGAACTATTATGGATGTAAGAGCAAACAAGTGCTTCTTTTGCTGTCAAAGAAGAATAGTCGTCTTTCATTGATCACTATTTCAATGTTCTTGGAATTGAAGAGACGCGTTGAGAAGCAGATAAAGAATTAGGGAGGCATCTATCAAGTGGGTACCTAATCTTTAAAAGTAAATCATAGTAGCATAATTAGGTTGTATTGGATTTTTTTGTTTGGAGGCAGTTAGAAAATCATTTAATATTCAGCATAATATTGATACTGTAAATTTGCTTAATTTTTTGAACATATTATAAAATAAGAACTATTTCAATTTTATTGTTTTATTTTGTCTATAGTCTTTTTATAATTAGTTTTAAATTCTAAAAGTTTAAATCTTTAAAATATATTCATATATATATATATTTTATTCTTAAATTATAGATATCAAATATTAGACTAGATTTCAATTTGGTTTATTTTGTAATATAAATTTTAGGAACTAGTTATAAGATTAGATTTTAGTTAGGGTAATATTTTTTTAATATATAATGAGAAATTTGTTTTATTGTTATATAATTTAATTTTTGTATTTTAATTATTTAATATTTTTATAATTAAATTTATAGATACATTATTAGATAAATTCTTCTCTCTTGGAGAGTTTTAATGTTTTCTTTGATTTTTTGTGATAGGAAGCAAAGAAAAATGGCAGATGACTAGTCTTACATGCAAATATTGCATCTTTTATGTATATTTAAAAAAAATTAATTTTGAAAAATAAGTTTTTTTTAAATCTATAAGCAACCTACTCGTATTTTTTTCGTACTAGATTTTTTCATTACGTATTTTTTCCGTATCAAATCGTATTCGAATCCATATTCATACTTGAATTATGCTACTATGAAGTAAATGAATCTTTAGTCTTTTGTGCAATTTGAAAGTGGTGGAAAGTGTTGAGCCACAAGGACTTTGGTTAAACATTCACGTGTTGCGAGCAATTGCATTAGAATATGCTTGTAACCTTTCTACTTCGTCACACAACCTTGCGTGTGAGCATTGTTGTAGGCTCCATTCCAGAGCAGTTAGACAACTCAAACACAAAAATGCATAGATTTTTCAAACTCATGACAGATTTTTCTCCCATGATCATGTTTCTTCCTTTTCCTTGAATCATGTGTATTATTGTGCTGTATGGAATGTGCATGGCTGAGATAACACAATGTCTTTCCTTAGTTATGCCATTTATATTGATCTTAACATTGTAAATGAGTGGGTATTTGGTTGCTTGATGTTGTTCATATTTATAACATTGTTTTCTATTTGTGAAATTTCGGAGTTGAGTTTTGTTGCCCAAATAATGTCATTATAATTTGTGTTTTGTTTGATTTATGAAGTCTGAGTTCCTATATAAAATTGAATTGAATATGTTAGTATGAGCTCTTTAATTTGAGTTGATTTGAGTTGTGGTTGTGCATTATGTACCATTACTTACATTTGGGTCAAATTGGTAGATGGTGGTTGTTTTATATACCAGCGTAGATCTATCGTAAACTCGGGTCTATCAAGTACTGAGAGGGATTCAATTTCTTGAGGTCTGATTTTTTTTAATCTTAAATTGTATACATGTTCAAAAAAAAATTACACCTCAAGAAATTGGATTCCTCTTGATGTTTGATAGATCTAGGTTTAAGATGGATCTACGTTGTTTTTATTTTATAAGCCGACATGGATTTTTTAAATTACTTTTCATCTGGTTTTAGTTTTTTTTATGAGCCGGTATGAATTGTTTTAATTATTTTTTATTTTGGTAATGTAAAATTACGTTACGTGACATCTCCCCCATAGTGTGCTATAGAGCACCTCGCTACTCGGTGCAATAATTGCAAGGTTTATTTCATGGTATATGGAAGAACTTCATCCAAATAAACAAAGAGGTTAAAGAGGAATTTAAGAGCCAAACTAAGGTTCTTAAGAAAGGAATCATTATCCTCAATGGCATATTGGTGAATTTGAAGGAACAAATGATGCACTACTTAGGTATTGCATAGTTTGACCACGACTGTAACATCATGCGTAGTCAAGAAAATACATATAAGCAATTCTATTTCAAATCAAAACAATTCTTTGCATTGTCAAATTTGGGATCCATTCTTCAAATGGAGAGCAAGGTGAAAATTTCACCCAATCTTAGTTAGATGGGCATTGTGACTCAACAATCACTGATGTAACTCGATTCCTATACGAGGTCTATCTATCTATAGGTGAAGAAAATGTCATAGCATAACGTTGAGGATATGTACAGAGCCTTGCTTTGATGGGAGATCTTATATGAGTACAAATATAGCAGATGCCACTTAGGTCATGACATCATATGAGTTTAAATTATTGTTATTGACGAGTCTTATTTGATAAACTATCAAAAGGAGCAATGCCATTGGTGGTACTTGCGATAGAAGTCAAGTGAATGAATGGGTACCTATATTAAAATATTCAACCATTACAACATTCAACTCAAGAGCTATGGAGTTGGTCACGAAGTTTATTATTGAATTGTTCATGCCAAGTTATAGGAGCCCGAGATGTTATGCATTAACACTTTGGATGATGCTCTAAAATGAAGTTAGTAGAGATACAATACAATTGAGGAAGCTAAACAACATTGTTAATTTCACTTAATAAAAAAGGTTGTTGCCAAGGATGTGTGTAGATGAAGACATTCATTATCCCTACCACAAAATATATTTGACTCCAAATCTTTGAAGGAAGGATAAAGCGCCACACCTAAAAAGAAAGTACCATTTTGCTATGAATGTTAGTGTAGATGATACTTTAAAGAGGATTATTGGAGGCTTCATTTTGATTATTAATTTTTTGGTTAGTCTGAAAGTGTTTACACCATGTTTTGGGGTGCTTCATAAGATATTGGGTACACGATGGTGTTGAGGGAGAAAAATGCCCAAAATCAACAACATGGGTTATCCTTAGAAGAAAGGCTAAACTACACTATCTCCCATTTTGTGGAGGAAAACCCATCCAAATTGTTGCCCAATAATTGTCATTGGTATGGGCCTTTACCAATTCACCATTTTGGGTGTTCAAAAGTGTAAGGAATGAAATTACTTAACTAAAATTCAAAATGTAATATGCCTTAAACTAGTCTAACAAAACTAAAAAAAATATGAAGTTGACACAAATACATTCCAAGTAGTAAAAACAATAGTCCACAAAAATAATATTACATATATTTTAATCACTACCAACCTATTGTTGGGCTAAAAGCTACAACCTCACATCCAACCAATCTACCTTAATACAAATAAAAGAACATAAAATTGATTAAAGCAAATATAAGATAATACTTTTGAAATAATTCACAAAAATATTATTAGATAAACCTTTTATGCATAGTTGAACATAATTATTCCATCCTCCAGCCAACAAAAATAAAAATAATAAAGTAAAAGAAAGTATAAATAAATATTAAGGTGTGAGTAATTTACAATAAAAATCTATTGTTCCCACAACCTTTTAGTACCAAACAATACCAAGAATAACCTATGTTAAATTCATAACACAATAGAAATTTCTATTAGTAGTCTTGGCTTGTTAATGGTTTCTCTCATTAATAAATAAAAGACTAATTGCATCAGAATTAAGACTTAGTGGTGGTCTCTTCTTAGACCAGAATAACCTCTATCTCTAAAAGGTAAAAAACCTGTGTCTAATTTTCCTTTGTTACTTTTCTAGCAATTTTCTCCATAACTACTTTTTCTCAATTCTTTTGCCATGTAGCAATTTAAGGTTTCGATAAAAAAGATGCCTATTTGTTTTAGGCAATTTTGCATCTTATTCTTTTGCCAATGTTTCCCGTTACATTGTTTTAATACTTTTAAAAAAATAATATTTCAATTAGGTCCCTTTTCAAAGAGCTTTCAAGGATAATGAGAGTAGGAGCTAATAATAAATTGATGATCCTCCTTCTGAGCAATGGAGCACCACATTGCCTTGTCCAGGATTTGATGTTGTGTGTAAATTCTTCATTGGGATTTGATTATTTTATGCTTGATGTTCTCTGATTTGATTCTCATCATCTTTACTTCAATATTTTCATCTCTTGTTGTCCTCATCCTTTGCATGATAGGGCTCTGCTAATTTTATATTATTTCATTTTAAAATAATGATAATAATAATAATAATAAATCGTAGGAATAATCCAGTGTTATCTTTAAAATGTCATGATGAAATTATCATACCTTAATGAACATATGCTCATTGGTTATGCAAACAAAGTCATGCAGCAATTCTAGTTATGTGAGTACATAAATGCAGACCATTAACTATTTACTAATGAGGCATTGAATTTGCAAGTTAAATTAAAACCCTAGCACAAATCCAAATCATTTGGGTTTGAGCCATTAGAGGTATCAAATTCAAGCTCCTTCATGTCATTGTCCAACAAGACATGCAATCATTTAGAAATAACAATCCTTTCAATTTCATTCTTTTGACAATTGTGAGATTGGTTTATTAATCATCACAAGCAGAACATAGACACCTTGTGCAACATTTGCAGATGAAATAAGAATATTTTTCAAGATAGATTTTATAGATATGTTCATTCCACTAATTATAATTGTGTAAACATGAGCAAAATGAATTCATGTTGGTCACTCAAATTTATAGACCACGATCATTGCACAATTTCACCACAAATGTTTTTATCAACATACATTAAAGTTTAAATGGTGTTGCAACTATTTAATATAGCAATGATAAAGTTGCAAATATATTTTGTAATTTACCATCATTATATTATTGAAATTGAATGTGCAACGTTTTACTCAGTAAAATATGAACCTTTCACCATGTGATTATTATTTTGCAAAATTCATATCAGAGCTAAAATTAAACTATGCCCAACATGAATATGTCATGAGAGTTATGTAAAAGCATTAATGCCACTGAAATTACCATGTGATTATTATTTTGTAAAATTCATACTAGAGCTCAAATTAAACTATGCCCAACATGAATATGTCATGAGTTATGTAAAAGTATTAATTCTAGTGAAATTGATTGAAATTTTAAATCAAAACTGAAATTGGATTTATACTTATGAAAGATCCCTTGCAAAAATTCTAGAGTTCAATTTTTTTCAACATTAAAACTTTACCTTTTTTATTTTTGGAGTCAGAAACTTTTCATTCATCTCCATGAATTTTGGAGTTGATGTTTCAATTTCATTGGAGGCAAGGTAATGCTTTCGTTCAAGTGAAAGCTATACTTTCATTGGATTAGAGGTGAGGTCTCACTTTTATTGGAGTGAAAGTAAACCTTCACCTTTGCAAGCCCACAAAAGTTGAAATTTTGGACATGTATATTAATGTTTGAATAAAACTCCACATTTTTTTTACTAGGGCAATCGACAACTAGGGACGGGGTTGGTACTTGCATGACACGGGGTCCAAAGATCCAATCCCACTATCAATATGCCCGTAGGTGGATCCACATGGCCCGAACCATGGCACACGGGTAAGTTTGGGGAGGATTTGAACACACGACCTTCCATTTACAACCATTTACAACATTTCAACTTTACCTCTTGCTCTGCCCCCCATGGGCGAATAAAACCCTACATTTAATTTTGTGTGGCTTTGTTAATGTTTGAGTGGAGTACATTTTCCACTTTGAGTGGAGTTCAGAGGTCACTCCGGACTTTGCAGAAGTGCGTAGTTCACTTTACACTTTCATTTTCCATTTTGAGTAGAATGTGGAGGTCACTTTCCACTTTCATCTTCCACTTTGAGTAGGGTCGGAGTAAAACTTTACCCTCGCTTGTGTGTTGGAAGTAAAATTTTATCTTCACTAATGATTCCGAACTTAAAGTGAAGTTTTATTTCTACTAATGCTTCATAACTTAAAGTGATATTTTATATCCGCTAATGCTTCAAAAAGTAAAAAGTTGGTTTGCAACATGTTTTGATTTTTACAGTTCAAATATGTGGCAAGTGATTCAAAAATTGATCAGAGATAAAACTAAACTTTACACTTTCTAAAATCATCAAGAGATGCGTCGCAAATGCTTGGAGAGTACGAGTTTTAATATTTTGCGAGGATATACTATTTTTGCTAAAATTAGATTTATGGGTGAACACTCTTCACTAGATATCAAAAGTTTTCTTTGAAATGCTTACAAACTTCCTCGGGTTAATGCATATACCTCAAGAGTTATTTAATTCAAATGATGATAAATTTTATGCATAAACTTTGATCAAGAAACCATCTTTTGCAGTGCGAAGAGAACAAAAATAATTTTCCAGAGTGGTTGCAAGCTTAGTTTCAACGTAAACTTCAAGGTGTTCAACATCAATAAAGTACAACGTGATTTGTGGGCGAGGGAATCAAACTACAAGCTTTCATAATTTTCTTAGTTGTGGATTCATAATAGATTTTTTACAATTGCATTCGGTTCACAATCTAGAAAAATGTTTAAGTAGACTACCATGGAGGTTAAATTATCATTTTTATTATGGAGTAAAAAATGCAAAAAATCATTTTTAATGAAAGTCTAAGCCCCATTTAAATCAATGTTTTTCCAAAATTGAATTCCTCCAACTCTTACATCTTTGTTATGTTCTCTTCAAGACATTGACTACCTTTGACCTAATTCATCACCATATGAGGATTTTAATGTGAAAATGGTTAATTGACATATGTGATACCTAAAATCAAACACTTGTGGAACTTGTTGATTCTTCCTGAAATGTAGTTTTGAGTTATCTAAAGAAGCAAGATGTTGCCAATAATATTGGATCATATTGTCTTTCAAAGCCACTTAAATTCAAGTGGTACAATGACAAAATTAAGTGGCTTATAGTGTAACAAGCATGCGAAAGCAAAAGTATGAGGCAAACTTAAAAATATGCTAATGAAATTGAAACAAGACTTTGTGATCATACTAAAACGATAAAATCAAGCATGCATTAGGAAATATTAAACTACGACAACATCATGAAATCATCAATTGAATTCAAAAGAATGATGTCTTGAAAACCACCTCTTGGACCAAAAAAGACTTCATTTAAGAAAATTATAAGGGGGCTCCCAAGTCTATTAACTTGGGGTGTGTTTAGCCCTTAACAAATGGTGGCATACCATGTGAAGGCATGGATCTCGACAATGAATCCTTAGATTTCCAAGATAAACAAGGAGGCTTCGCCTTATTGAGATATATACTCTACTCCTTATTAATGGGCGCTATAGAAATTGTCTAGTGATGAAATCCCAATGTAAAATGTTTCCCAAAATGAAGAAATTCACCAAGTGAATTAAAGGGAATAATTAATGGAGTTTAGTCTTAAAGGACGATCCAAGTTTTGGGTTGAAGCTATGATTACATAGTTTATTTAGATCAAGGTTTTTATAAATTTTCTCTAGGCAAGCTTCTTTGATTCTAATGATGTTACTATGTTGCTAGTGAGTGTCCCATAGTCTTGATAGAGCCACCTCAGCATCACAGAATTTCTTATCTTTCCATTCAGTGCCCATAGCCTTGGTGGAGATATTTGTGTTCCCTCAAAGTAGTCTGAACTTCCTTTCTTATCCTTCCATTTTTTTTAATTAGCAATTAGGAGATGGGAGATGCAACGACTCTTTCAAGCAGCTGAGGTTGATAATTAATTTTAAGAATTAGTTAGTCACATTTTGTGTATAAAATACCCCCTTTAATGTTTAGCTATGGATGTCTAGCTTGTACCCTTCCACATGATCAACTACTATTAAAGTGAGTGAATGGAATCCCTTAGACAGTCGATTAACTGAATGGCAATTTGAGTCTCAAAGTGGTCACGAGAGTCAATAACTTAGAGAACTCTAAGTTCCACATTGTTTTGGGAAGTTCATATAACCTTCATAAATATTTTCTTATATGTTTTCCTTTCCTAATCATGCTTATACAATGCATAGTGAGCTTTCATGATTTGAAGAGTGCATTATAAGTCAAGACAAAAGAATCATAGTTATTAGACACTCTTCATGATTTTACAACAGTTGAAAATCTCTCGTGAGAATAAGAAACTGTATGATTATCAATAGAGTTTGAATTGCAAAACATTCATGTACAATATTGACAAAAACATTACTCGAAAAAATAAAAAAAGTCATTTTCTGAAAACATGCATAAAAAATGAAATCAAACGTTAATGCAAAACTTGAGGAAAAGGCTCATTTTTGTGCAAGCATGTTTGTCTAACAAAACTTTTCCATTTGGATGAAACATTATTGGTTTCAATATTCCTCTTAAATTCTTTTAAATTTCGAATAAGATTGCACTCCTATATTTGTATTACCATTGATTTAATTGCATTTCTAAATAATATGATCTAGGAGCATCGAACCAAAAACACATTTACTAAGGAAGTGGGATCCCTAAAGTTTGATTTTCTGTTGATCTCTTTTTTCCATGTAAAAGATAAGATTTTATAATCAGTTAGTTAGTAGGTTAGAAGAGTAGTGATCCGTTCGATCTTCACTTGAATTAGACTATGAGATTCTATCATAATGGACATGGTTTAGTTGAAATTGTATAAATGTTTGATCTGAAACTTGGTAACAACTGAATTTGAGAATGTTGAAGATTGGAGTAGAATGGATAAAAGTGGATTTGGAATCTATACTCTGCGTACTTGTTCTTCCTATTCTGAGTACATTCGAGGTTCTGTATATTTTATTTACACAGAAAAACACCCATTTTCATAGTCGGTTTTAAGTTGGATCGTGATCTAAATCATCATATGTGCATTGTATGTTGCTAAGATTGTGTTTATGCAAATATGAGAAGAATTAGAAGAGGGTTCAGAGAACATATTTTTTCTCCGTCCTTTATTAATTTGAAATCAAATCAATTAGAATTCCAATGACTTATGTGACTTCATATTTCATGACTCAAAAACATAGCTTTAAATTTGAAAGTTATATGGGTTTTTATGAATGGTTTGTTGGGTGAATTTAGGAAGTTGGGTGTCTATTCCATGAGAATAAGAGGATGTTCTAGTCAACAATTTTTCTATCTAAAATATTGTTCAATTTTTGAGCTGAAAAGTGTTTGTTTTTTTGCGTAAAGTTAAAGTTAAAGTTAATTTCCCCCTGTTTTTGGCTGGTTTTTATGGTTTTTACCAGTTTCTGGCCATAAATCTTAATGAAATTTTTAAAACAGGAAAAAACACTACTAAATCTTGTAAAATGTGGGTGTGTTTTCATTTCTACACTTAAATTACAAATTACAAATTTTGTAGTTTAACTTCACCGATTCCAGCAAAAAATAGCATGAAAGTCAAAATAGTCTCTAGTTAGACTTTGTGGCGATGACAACGACAACACCCAGGGAACCTTGCTATAGTTGGCCACCCTCTCGCTAGCCTGCTACAGATGGCATCCCGCTTTTAGTCGGTCACACTACTACAATTTAGCTGAGGGGATGACTGTAAAACTTTGCTAATGAACCTTAAAAATGTTTAGAAAATAATTCTTTTGACTTTTATATCAAAGCTAAAGCTAAATTAAGTGAATTAAGAAGTATTATATGCATCTTGATTTCAATCCAGTTAATTTTAATATGGATGGGTTATATTTTTAAACAAAACCTCTTATAAAGTCAATCTAGCAATTGTCTAGGGACACTATAAACTCAATCTAGCAATTGTCTAGGGAGGCGATAAATTGTGCGGCCTCCATTTTTAAACAAAACCACTTATATATGGAATCTAGCAATTGGCTATGAAATTTGGAATTTATAGGTGTACCTATTGTTAAACACACTGGCTCACCGAGAGAAGAGGAGTGAATCGATGAGCTTGGACTTACTTCAATTATCTCTTCTTCGAGCTCTAAAACTTAAGTCATAATTTCACATTCAACTCAACATCATATTCATCAATAGACTGTGCATCAATAATCAATTCATTCATTAAATAAAAAGCATAATCATCAACACATTGCACAAGAGACACAAGATATAATGTTTGTAATATATTTGTATTTCAACGGTTGCGATCGTGAGGTAAATCAACACCTACTGAGTCAAAAGCACCTATTTCAATCCAAGACTCTGCTTGGTCTTTTTTTAGTTCCTACTAAGAAAATAGTTACAAGACCCAACTTGTATCACAAGTACATATTTGTCACATTACATCATTACAATCATCACAAACACATCATCCTCCTTCTGTCCATCAGCATCATGAATTCATCATTCTACTCCATGCATCTCATGCCATCACTGTCATGTCAATATTCAACTTTGCCAATTATCAAGGTCTGAACATTAAGGTCTCCTCTACATATCAGCCTGTCATGTCCTGTACATTATCATGGAATCAGTTTGTCCACATAGACCTCGGCTTAACAACCTATCACTACACAGTCTTTATGTCACTAGTCAAGATATCTTCTCAAGAACATTACAGCCATGCCATTAATTCAAAATCAGATATCAAAGATAAAAAAAATAACTTTATCATGTTGTTGTTGCATCATGTCTTCATCAACCAGTTTGTCTTCATTCTGAGCATTAATGGGCTGTCCCAGAATTAAAGATAAAAAGAGATTTGCTGCTACAAAAACAAACCAAAACATACCCCAAAAATATTCCTCTATCTGTAAATTTGGGTCTGTAAAAATCTCAATCACTGCTGCCCGAAATCACAGTCTGTTGCTGCCCGAAATTATACAGTCCGTTGTTGCCTGAAATCTCAGTTTGCTGCTGCCCAAAATTACAGTTTGTTGCCTGAAATATCATAGAGCTAATCCACCAAACACACCACATTAAAATGAAGTCGTTTTCTTGGTTATTTATACTCATTTTTCATGATATTTTTTTTGAGCCAACTTGTCTTATTTTTAACAAAAAATAATTTATCATTTTTTCGTGGATCCGACCTGTCAAATTCATTTGGAGCCGACTTGTTTATATAATTTTAAATTTATTTTATTTTTACAAAACTCTTTGCAGCCAACTTTGCAATTTATTTTTAGTCAAGTTTTGACTCCTTTTTGTTTTACTGGGTCGACACACATTATTTTTTATTGATTGTATTAAATAATTCTCTTTGAAAAAGGTTACTAGGATGACTTGCAGTATACCCTTTTGTTTTAATTTAATTTTTATTCTTGTACATATCTCTTTTGACTGGGCTGATTTTGTCAACGTGGAGGACCTTGAATTTGCCCTAGCAGTGTAATTCCCTGTTAAGAGAGGTGCCATGTTGAAGGGCTGGCCCTGTGGCAGTAAAGGCTTTGTTACCATGTCCTTGCCAAGCCCTAAGACGTCCTCATGCATAATGTATGTGGGTACCATATCTTTGCCAAGCCATAAGGCCATCTTCATGATTCCATGACCTCATCAAGTCGCAAATGACCACGGAATGGGTCATTTGGCCATGCCCCTTCAACTTGCTTAGGCTTCAAGACATGTCATCACACTTAACCTTTGTTATTAATGTTGTCATCAATGACAACACCATATTCATCAATCTTCCCCTTTGTCATTGATGGAAACCAATCTTTCTCTCCCCCTTTGACATTAATGACAAAGGACCAATAATTTATCCATCAAATACTTCACAATGCCCAAAAAATTGCATTCTTGACTACTTCCTCAGATTAATCCTTGGAATGGTTGCTCCCCCTATCTGAGATGTTTTTGTAGTTGTTTTGATTTTTTGTTGTCAAAATTCTGCTGCTCAATTATTGTCAGGTGCCATTGATACATCTGAGAACTTGATAAATTCAATTGAGCACATAGATCTGTGGACAAACACACAACTCACATGATAGATCACACAATTTACTCAGTTATTGAAGAATGAAACAGTGGAAAAATGGCTTGCAGTTGTGAATTCTTTTCATTAATCAAAGAGTAATTAGATAATAATTACGATGAAGTACAATGGCTTAAATAGGCACATGCAATTCGAATCCACATGAGGAAATTCGAATTGATTAGACTCTACTTGACTGTAGGTAATTAATACCTTATCTAAATCACTGTCGGAGGATTCAATAGTTAACTAACCTTGTCTAAACCATAACCGGAGTTCATCGGAGTTCTAAAACACAACTCAAGTGTTACATTCAGTGTTGATTGAGGCTAACTGACTGTGGTAGGTGAGAAATGCACCCCTCTTTAGTGCATCCATGCAAACCTAGTGCTAATTGAATGTAGAGGACTAGAACTGAATGTAACTGACTCCTAACTCAGCTCAACCAGTCATCAACTGAACTGAACTGACCTTGGTTGGTTTCAGCGCTCCCAGTGGCTCCTAAATTGTAGGGATTGGTCTAGGAGGCTCCTAAACTGATGCAATCAAGTGCAATCAGTGGCAGTGAGCCTCAATTAGTGTTCCCCACACTTTATTAACTAAAACATGTGCCCCAATTAGGCCAAGTGGACCCAATGGTGTTAATGACTATAAATAGACTAGATGGACTCCCGATTTAGACATGACTCCTGATTTAGACATATGACCAAATTGGACAAGGGAGGATTAATAATCCTAACACCCCCCCTGAATGCTAACTTGGACAATCTGTGGGCCTTGGTAACTAATACCATAGGTCACACATTACATCAAGTAAAGTAAAGTAATTGCTCAAAAACAAAGTGTTGGGGAAAAACCACATGGGAAAACCCCCCCCCCTCTAATTAAGCAGGTAGAATCAGGATCAATTTGGTTCTTCTATGCACAGGTATCCTGGGGCCTGGCATGTGAACCTCTCCATCATTATGTCTAGAGGAATCTTCCCCTTTGGAAGAAGAATGATATGCTCAACTAAATCAGAAATATAGACAGTTGTCGAATGAAAATTGGACCCATGTAGAGCAACTGAAGTCAACTGATAAGTGAGAAAAGGTTCTTGAGGATTCAGAACATGTGAAGAACACTCAAGAAACTGATATGTTGCAGCCATGAATAGTAAACCATGAGTGGTAAGGACAGCCCCAAGTGTTAGGAGCAAGTGTCCAAGCGGATGCAGAAAATCTTCCTCTTTACTAGTTCTGTGAGGAGATGAGCATGTGATCAATGGTAGAGAAGCACTGGGACTGTTGAGAGCGAATGCTTGAGCTCCATAGTCTGATATAGCTTCTGAAATAGATAATGAATCAGATAATAAAATATCAGCAACCTCATATGAGGAAACTAACACCAAATCCCCATCAGCAGTTTTGAAGAGAAAGTGTGGTACTTGATTTTTCACACCGAAATTGGTGAGAGCGGCTACAAGCATGACTGAAAGCTTTTGAATTTTAAAATATGAACCAAATAATATCAGATCATAAGGTAAATCAGATCTAAATAGATCCAAAACTGTGAAATGGAATCAAATCCCTAGCAGCAGTTTTGTAGGAGACTTGAGGTACTTGTTTCTTCACACCGTTGATGAGAACAGCTACAAGCAGTACTGAAAGATTATGAATTTGATATATTAAACCAAGCAATATCAGATCAGATCTAAATAAGATCATATCAGATCCAATAAGGTTAATATCAGATTCAAATAAATGGTTAACCGAGACAGTGGATGCACAGCTTTCTTCTTCTTCAAAATTCTGAATTTTGGTGCATGCAATCCTGCAGGAATTTGCTGGAAGATCTAGATCATGGGGAGCAAATGGATCACTTTGGTAATCTAATATTTCTTCCAAAATATCCAAGGTATCACATATTTTCACACCAGCAGCAACATTAGAGGGAGAAAAATCAAATTTCTCTTCACTTTCGGAAGCAATTACTGGTAAATTTTGCACAAAATTCAAAGGAAAATCACCGGTGCATGTTTGCATGGAAGTGCAGCAGTGTTTTTCTTTAATATCAAAGATTTGAATGTCTTCTTTTGTTTCAGCAATATGAGGAGATGAGATATCAAAGATCTCATAAACTTCGGGAGCATCAGGAGAAGGAGTCACTGCATGGAGACTGTCTTCAATTCAAATTGACTATGTAGAAACTTCTGCTTCTTCTTCATCTTGAACAACTTCATCAGAGAGAGTGGAGGTCGATATTTTTGGATCAAGGATGCTTATGGTGCTGGATGTGCTCTCCAAAGTGCTATTATGATCCTCATCAATAATTCCAAAGGTTATGTCCAATATTGTCTAGAGTTCCTTTGGATCGTTAATAGATCTACTGAGGTAGCGCAAGCTAGGAGAAAGAGCCAGTTTCATTCTTTAAAAAGTTGCATCCTTTGCATTTAGCCAGTCATTTTCACTCTCAAAAGACTTTCTACAGAATCCATTAGACACCCAAAGGAGATCTTGTCTTTTCAAAAATATAATCATCTTCACCTTCCATTCACAACAGTCTGAGGATCGGGTCAAAAGAGGAATTGATGAATTCATTTCAAAGTTGTACCCGCAAGAACAAAAAAAGGGCACTGTAAGGTCGGACAGCCTGCACTTTTGGAATTTTCTTCACACCCAGCTTAGTTAATCAAGCAAGCTTGATCAACAATTCCTTTGCTTGGGGTGTTAAGTGGTAAATTCTCCGCTTCTGGTGCAGTGCTAGAAGGAGTAATTTTGCTCAAAAAATGATCCAGTAGGAGATCTGAGGAGGAGAAGTGCCTTGTCCGCCGAGGCTCTGATACCATATTAAATTGAGGACATAGATCTGTGGACAAACACACAACTCACATGATAGCTCACACAATTTACTCAGTTATTGAAGAATGAAACAGTGCAAAAATGGCTTGCAGTTGTGAATGTTTTTCATTAATCAAAGAGTAATTAGATAATAATTACAATGAAGTACAATGGCTTAAATAGCCACATGCAATTCGAATCCACATGAGGAAATTCGAATTGATTAGACTCTACTTGACTGTAGGTAACTAAGACCTTGTCTAAATCACTGTCGGGGGACTCAATAATTAACTAACCTTGTCTAAACCATAACCGGATTTCATCGGAGTTTTAAAACACAACTCAAGTGTTACATTCAGTGTTGATTGAGGCGAACTGACTGTGGTAGGTGAGAAATGTGCCCCTCCTTAGTGCAGCCATGCAAACCTAGCGCTAACTGAATGTAACTGACTCCTAACTCAGCTTAACCAATCATCAACTGAACTGAACTGACCTTGGTTGGTTTCAGCACTCCTAGTGGCTCCTAAATTGTATGGGTTGGTCTAGGAGGCTCCTAAACCGATGCAATCAAGTGCAATCAGTGGCAGTGAGCCTCAATTAGTGTTCCCCACACTTTAGTAACTAAAACATGTGCCCCAATTAGGCCAAGTGGACCCAATGGTGTTAATGACTATAAATAGACTGGATGGACTCCTGATTTAGACATGACTCCCGATTTAGACATATGACCAAATTGGACAAGGGAGGATTAATAATCCTAACACCCCCTATCTGAGATGTTTCTGTAGTTGTTTTGATTTTTTGTTGTCAAAAGTCTGCTGCTCAACTATTGTCAGGTGCCATTGATACATCTGAGAACTTGATAAATTCTTTTACCCTTTTTATACTTCTTTATCCACGGTAGTCCAAAATTAGCTAATGTAGTTTTTGTCTCATTCACGGTCTTAAAGCTTCCAAACTTAACACAGTCTTGATCTTCTATTGAGATTATTTTTGTAGCTAATATATCAAACCTTGGTCTCTTTTACATGCATTATTGAGAACTACTTTCTAATGTGAGTGTCTCATCAAAGCAAAGTGTAAGCAAGGAATCTCAAGAGTCTTTTCTCCATATCTTTGTACAATATTTCAAGAGTCACAAACATGCAGCGTGGATATGCATCCTTATTTAAACATGCATAAAAACTTTTCTGCCTCCGTAGTTTCCATTGCATTTGTGTATATGACCTTGAATAATACTAGATATACCTTCAATGCACTGTATATCAGAAATACACTTGTTTCTTACCACTTACATCTGTAGCGGTTGATACAACCTTCATTTTGTATGCCTAAGGGCTGAAGTATTTATATCTATTGTTGCTCTTTGAATCATAGCATATGTGATTTTATTGTCAAAACTTTTAAGCTTGCATCTTTTCTTCTCCCCCCCTATCAAACAGTTGCCTTAATAACTTTGACAACCGAAGAGTTTTAAAAGGTTTGATCTCTGATATATGCTTTGTTTATGCAGTATCTTTGGTTGCCAAAATTGTTGAGATACAGACCTTCAAAATATTTGGTTGCCCTGAAAAGTATAATCTTTATGCCACTCCTCCTTCAACATACTGTGCACCTTCAAAACATGTTGTTGCAAGCCTCAACTCATGATCTTCAACATACTGTTGCTATAGTTATTTAGATCAAAGGTAACCATTTGATATGAATTTTGCATACTGCTGCTACAATGATTATCTGAGTCTTCAACCTTCAATTTCTTGCTGCTATAGTTAGTTATTGAATGCACAGTTCAAATTTATTCCTTTGGAACTTTGACTGTCTTTGGAGAAAAAAAATTGTAGAGAGCCTAAACTTGTCCTTCAAAAACACTTTAAGTCAGCCTACAGATGAACTTCAAATATGCCATTTGGTACACTTGGTGTCTGAACCACAGTATACAGTACTTAACTTGTCTCATATATGGTCCCTTATCAATTAGTCTTCAAGCCCCTTTTTTTTGTTTTAAGAACTAGGTTTAGATCAAATGCAATTTTCGCCTTCATCAAACTATGATACACAATCACAAATCGGATTTGTGTAGACTTCATTTTGAGACCAAAAAAAAAATCCACCCAGACTTTAATTTAGTTAAGAGTCATCAATGCAAACACAACATTTGTTCTTGAAAAACAGGCTCATTTGTGTTGTACTAACTTTACTCAAAAGGAGTAGAAGTCACTAGGTTCTACCTGGACTCAGGCTAATCCAACTCACTATCTAAAAAGTCAGTTAAGAATTCTAGGCAACTTCCCTAATGATCAACAAATATATTTTATATCTATTCATCATCTGCATTTGTTCGAAATGTCCACCAAGAAATATTTGGACATAATCAACATTTGTCCATACCTTCTTTTATACATGTCTTCTAGATCTCACAGGTGTAAGGGTTAGACGATGGACTTGGAAAGTTGTCTCTCACATCGTGTAGAATTAACTCTGATTTGTTTTCAAAAATCGGGTTGTCTTTATCATCGGACACCATACTATTCTTCCTAACAACTTGCCAATGTAGATGTGATCCTTTGCAGCTATCTCTCACTCCTTGAGGTCACTAATGGCTCCCCCTATCAATATGCATCTTTGCGTCATGTAAGGCCACATTGTATCACTTCATCCCTGCCTGTGTGTCAAAGTTTGCAATATGATCCTAGGACATGTTTCTTAGCTTAGAGTAGCCATCATCTGCTCTTGAGTCCATCCACCAAACTCCATGAACTCATGGAATACTCAAAGTCTTTGGTATACTTCAAGTATGGATTTCCATATGGCAGCCACCTTCACCTTTTGTGCATTGGTCTTCAACTTCATTTAGATCCAACAAATTAATTTTTCTTGCACATACCTTAGAGTGTCCTTGGCTTAGATTGTTTGTCCTTTGACCTTCAAAACTGCTTATGTCATTCTTCTTCCAAGATTCATAGACTTTCCTTGCTGATGTATATCATGGGCTCACCCTAGGTTGACTCCTTTGACTTGGTCATTCTTGAGCCTTGTGACTAAAACCACTACATGAGTAGCACCTCATTGTGTGATAGTTGGCAACAATATGACCAAGATGATTACATGTCCAACACCTAACTTTGTCATTAGGCCTTCCAACACTTCTTCTTCCATTAGATATTCATTCCATGGCCTTATGACCAAAATTAGAGCAAGAAAAACAATAGCCATTAAATCTATTTTCATACCTTGATGTTTGGCTCCATCTAGAAGTTGTCCTTCTTCTTTCATATGAATGGCTTTGATGAGTGGGAGTAGCTTCGTGAGGTACTTTTAAATTTTCAACTTCTTTGTTGGCATGTGCAGGTGCATCAAATTCAGCCTTGGTCATTAATGGACAAGCTTTTGGAGTTCTGGGGGACCACAAGACTTCTTTCAATTTGTCAAGGCCAGATTTATCAGAGGAAAGCCTTTGACACTTCAGAATTTCATCCAAGATAACTGAACTTTCAATGAACTTCACATGATCTTTTGACTTCTCAATCTTCTTTCTGAGACCAACAACTTCCATTTCAAGCCTCTAATTTTCTCTTTATTTTTCTTCCAGCTGAAACTTCATAGCATTTTCTGTTCTCTTAGCTTCCTCCAACTGAACCTTTAGATCAATAATAACCCATCTTGCTTCTTCAAGATCTTTAGAATCTACGCCAATCTCTTGTTGCTCTTTTGCAAATCCAATCTTCAATTCCTTGATTTCATCATTTTGATCTTGCAGCTTAACTTGCAAGTCTTTGTTCTTCAGTTTTAACTTCATTAGCAAAGCTTTTGTCTCCTCTTTGTATTTTTCAAATGACCTCATCATTTTATTCTTGAGTCTTGGATTGGATCTAAGATCAATATCTGTCAAAGTGCATGTAAGTGCATTATTTGCTTTCAACAAAAGTTCTTTTTCATCTTCTATAATAACAACTTCATCATCATTTCATTCAGAGTTGTCATCCATTGAGGAGTACTTACCTTCACTTATATATGAAGCTTGTATTTGCTTTTTTTCTTGCCTTTTATCCTTGACGTTTGCTTCCTTTTCTTTGTCTTGATTTTTCTTTAGGTATTCTTCTTCCATCTTGAACCAGAGATCCTTGGCAGAGGTGTAATCTTTTGCACTTTCTTGAATAGAGCTTGATAGACCATCCATAAAAAATTTCAAGGCAATCTTGTTGTATGTTTCAACAACTGTCTTTGTATTTTTGTTGGGCTGGTTAGGTGGGTTAACCACTATTTCCCAAACACTGAATTTTTTCAAGTAGTCTTTCATTTTACTTCTCCAACCAAAGTAATCCGACTTCTCCAAAACTGGAGCTTAATGGTTAATGAGCTTTGTTGATCCTTACATGATTGTGTCCCCAAATCCCTTCAAGCTTGTTAGGATTATGTTGAAGGCCCACTCTGATACCAATTGTTAAACACACTGGTTCACCGAGAGGAGGGGGGGGGGGTTGAATCGGTGAGCTTGGAATTACTTCAATTATCTCTTCTTCAAGCTCTAAAACTTAAGTCATCATTTCACATTCAACTCAACATAATATTCATCTATAGACTATGCATCAATAATCAATTCATTCATCAAATAAAAAGCATAATCATCAACACATTGCACAAGAGACACAAGATATATTGTTTGTAATATATTTGTATTTCAACAGCTACAACTGTGAGTTAAATCAACACCTACTTCAATCCAAGACTCTGCTTGGTCTTTTCTTAGATCCTACTAAGAAAATAGTTACCAGACTCAACTTGTATCACAAGTGCATATTTGTCACATTACATCACTACAATCATCACAAACACATCATCCTCGTTTTGTCCATTGGCATCATGATTTCATCATTTTACTCCATGCATCTCATGCCATCACTGACATGTCAATATTCAACTCTTCCAATTATCAAGGTCTGAACATTAAGGTCTCCTCTACATATCAACCTGTCATGTCCTGTACATTATCATGGAATTAGTCTGTCCACATATACCTCAGCTTAACAACCTATCACTGCACAGTCTTTATGTCACTAGTCAAGAGATCTTCTCAAGAACATTATAGCCATACCATTGATTATATCAAGTTGCTCATCTTCATTATCAGGATCATGTCATTATGTTAGTTATTTTTACTGCAAGTGTCGCTGTCATAAACCACTATCTGCCAATATGTCAAATGTTGCAAATCAGCATTTGGTCCATCATATGTAGCCCCAATCAAACTCAGATATCAAAGATAAAAAAAATAACTTTATCATGTTGTTGATGCATCATGTCTTCATCAACCAGCTTGTCTTCATTCTGTCCATCAATGGGTTGTCCCAGAATTAAAGATAAAAAGAGATTTGCTGCTACAAAAACAAAACAAAAACATACCCCAATAATCTTCCTCTATCTGTAAATTCGGATCTGCAAAAATCTCAGTCACTGCTGCCCGAAATCACAGTCTGCTGCTGCCCAAAATTACAGTCTATTGTTGCCCGAAATCACAGTCTGTTGCTACCTGAAATTACAGTCTGTTGCTTGAAAAATTATAGAGCTAATCCACTGAACACGCCTCATTAAAATGAAGTCGTTTGCTTGGTTATTTATACTCATTTTTCATGATATTTTTTCTGAGCCGACTTTTCTGATTTTTAACAAAAAATAATTTATCATTTTTTTTGTGGAGCCGACCTGTCAGATTCAATTGGAACCGACTTGTTTATATAATTTTAAGTTTATTTTATTTTTAAAAAACTCTTTGCAGCCGACTTTGCAATTTATTTTTAGTCAAGTTTTGACTCCTTTTTGTTTTACTGGGCCGACATGCATTATTTTTTATTGATTGTATTAAATAATTCTCTTTGAAAAAGGTTACTAGGACGACTTGCAGTATACCCTTTTGTTTTAATTTAATTTTTATTCTTGTACATATCTCTTTTGAATGCGCTGATTTTTTCAACTTTGAGGACCTTCAGTTTTCCCTACCTATGTAATTCCTTGTTAAAAGAGGTGCCATGTTGAATGGCTGACCCTATGGCAGTAAGGGATTTGTTACCATGTCCTTGCCAAGCCCTGAGACGTCCTCATGCACAATTTATGTGGGTACCATATCTTTTCCAATCCCTAAGGCCATCTTCATGAGTCCATGACCTCATCAAGTCGCAAATGACCACAGAATGGGTCATTTGGCCGTGCCCCTTCAACTTGCTTAGGCTTCATGGCATGTCATCACACTTCACCTTTGCCATTAATGTTTTCATCAATGACAACACCATATTCATAACCTGCTACTAGGCATCCATGGAAAACGAATTGACTACCACAACAATTTTTCTAACTAAGCCAGATCTTCGAACAATTCTTCTCCCAGTTTGATATCGTTCATTACCAATAGCACCCTCAAAATGACATCGGCAATCATTATATCCACGAATTTGGCTAGCTCAATTTCACAACGCTCCCCTCTGTCACTTTCTATAATCGCATCCCATTCATCTACCAATTGTTTGGTACATTTAGACATGTTGTCAATAGATGCTTGTAGCGGTCCAAAAACACACGAAATTTTCATTGAAATTGTATACACTAACCTTGCAAATATGAGACACTGCTACCAACATATGATGCAACTTGTGAATATATTTATATGAATACCATGTTCAACATCTTGTCAAACTATTTAAATAGTTATGGTAGAGCTCTTGCATTAGGTATGGTTTATAATGATTACGTGTTGGAGTTGTTGATTCTGTTGGCCGAACTCTAAATTATCATGTTTAAAGGTGATTAAAGAAGATAGAAAAGAAATGACAATGGAAATTATTCTATGGACATGAAACGACAAAATCATTTCTTAAGGAAATAACCATCACAAATAAACCAAATTACAGTAATCCATGAATATAATGAAATATATGATTGATGAGACAAGAGATGATATTACAATGAGAATGATGCTTGTATAAATAACCATGTTGGATGCCCTTTCGTAAAGAGGCATAACCTTTCATCAAGGTGTCTCTTCATTAAGTATTAGTTATTTAATTATTATAGAATTTCTTCATTACATTATCTCTCCCTTAGAATGGATTTGTCCTCACAGCATAATTATGGAAGACTTTATCCCTTGTTCTTGCTTGTAACGCTTTCTCATGGCATTGTGTGTTGGTAGTTGCGACACTTGACGAAATGAGACGATACGTTCTTTTAAACATTGTGTGGAAATTTTTGGTCTTTTGTGAAGTGGTCTATTCGAGATTTACCTTCAATGGAATTGTTTGGATAAGACTTTTCTTTTTTTGATCCCACATCTTTTATTGATTATGTCTCCATCATTTTTGATATCATAATGAAGTTGTTTGTGTTCCTTTTGACCTTGTCATTGGTCGTAAAAGTTTTTGTGGTTTGGATGGCAATAAGGTATTCTACTATTTTGTGAATTTTTTTTGGAACCATCTTCCCTTGATGTTTGTAGCAATGTGACAATATGTTCATTCTTCTGAATTTGAGCGTTAACGAGCTATGTAATGATTCCCTTTTTTATGTTTGAAATTGATCCTTTGATGACTTCTTTATTGTGTCAGTCATCGTTTCTTTGTCAACAATTGTCCCTTGCAATCTAGCTTTTCTTGTAATGATTTATTCTCCCACTTTAGCTTCCTAGCTTGTATAAGCATGCCTCGATTAAGGTTCCTTAAGTGTAAGAGTTCTTCCTTATAATTTGACTTGTCGACTTGATTTTGATTATCTTGATGTTTGTGCTCTCTTTCTTTTAAGTTTTTAATTTTCTCTAGAAATTCTTGATTATCCCCTTTTAAGGAAGAGCTTTCTTTGTCTTTGCCTCGTAATTCTTTTTGAAGATCTTGATTCTCCTCTTCTAACTTTTGATTGCGTTGAACTTTATCCTTTGCCTTCTTGATTTTTAGAAGTAATTTTTTATTATTATCTCTTAGATGAGACATATCATCTTCTTTATCTGTAATAACCTTGTCAAATTCTTTCTATTGATTTCCCATTTCCCCGCGACATCACTTTTGAAATTTCTTTCAAGTCTTTAGATAATGCGACTTCTGATTCTGACTTCATGTTAATGTCCTGCAATGTGATTTTCTTCTTTTTGTAGGGAAATATTAAAAACTTGTCTTCAACATTTAAGTTAAAAGTCCCTAATGTATCAATTCAAGGTAATCAAAAAATTAGGCTACCGTCACTACTCCATAAGGATCTAACCATAAATTGCGAGATGCGGTATAATCTCCAATGTTAAGTTGTAAATTGCTTCTTTCATATTCTTTATTATTCCAAAAGTCTAACCTTTCACCTATATTTGTCTTCGGGATCGCTAACTCATTAGAAAAATCAATAGTAATATAATTATTGCGCTCAATGGGAGTAATATAAATAATAATGCATTTTCCTCTAATTATTCCTTTTATTTGAAATGACATTGAAGCATAAATTTTTAAAGTGCTTGGAAATCTTTCTTGTTTTTCACCATGAGACTCCATTTTCTTTTGCTTCCATCAAAAAATAATATCTTCTTTAGTATAATTAAAAATTATATCTCTTGATAATACCAATTTCTTTTTCTTATTTTTTTATATAATTTTTGGTCTTGACTTAGGAAAATTTGAAATTAAAATTACCTTTTACTATCAAGTTAAAAAAAAATGTAACTTAAATTTGGCTCCCTTTTGGGTGTAATTCTTGAACTTGACTATATTGTTTAAGTAACCTCTTTTATAAATTGAATTGATAGAAACCTTTTATTAAGATTGGATGTTCAATTTTCAGTACCTTGTAGTACTTCAATATCCTTTATCAATGAGCTTTGTGATTCACCAATTTAATATAATAAGTTGCTCATTAATTAAATTGTTTGTGTAAAATTTCACAATTAAATTATAATAAAATAAGCTTAATGGTAACTTTTGACTTCTTCCTTGATTCCAAGGGCAAAGTTCTTTCATCACCCCTTAGTTTGTGTTATGCAATTTTCAATTAATTATGTTGGCAGTTGGCAGACTACCAGTTGCGACATTTTGTTGGTGTCTTGAAATGGAGGCTCCACGCAATTTTAACCAAACTATTCTTGTAACCTATGAACATAATTTAGTGCAATTTGACCTCACAAATAGAAGTTGACTACCGAACTAACGATATGCACTGATCGGACGATCGGCCGCGCGTGACCGGTCACATCTGACGTAGTCGGCCGTCCGATAGGTGCATATCGTCGGGCAAATAGGTCCAACCTCACAAATATTGTGTTATTAGTCCCTGCCGAAGGCCATGGTACTATTGTTTTCGATATGCTTTGATTATAGATTAGTTTACGTTGACTGAAATGGAATGTCCCCTTTTTATCCAAAGTTTCAAACTAATTTTTTATTAATTAATATAAAAATCCATATTTCCTGCAAGCTCATTGGGTTATATTTTGAAGCGTTATCGCCCCAGGGGCGGCGTGGGTATTGGGAATGGCTCCATCTCACTGAGTTCTTCAATGGGTATCTGAAAATGACAATGAATTCAACTCAAGTGAATTAAATGAGACTGGCTCATGCATCACCTCTTCACTGCCACCGCGGCATCGACGCTCTGACCTCTGACAAAGAGCAAGAGCATAAGTATTTATGATTGCATTTAACCTTCATTGGCATCGCTACTGCTACCGCAAAGCCTCACCACCGCCTCGCTTCACCACCATAGCCTGCTCATGCAAACTAATATTTAGACTTTTACATTGATCCAATTACATACCTAAGATTATGTTTGAAGGACAATAAAGGGCACAAGCCCAGATACCTGAGATCGCATAAGCTTAGGATTGTTGCTGCTATGTCCGTTGGAGTTGCTTGAACTCTTTTCAGCTTCAGTGATTTAAGGTACTGTAAGAACTGGTACACCAATATTGAATTCTATGTCGAGAAACACAATGGTTCAAAGGTCCAAATTCAGTTGATCTGCTTAACAACCCTAGCTCCGGGAGTCCCTGCTAATTCTTAATTGGAATCAAGATGCAAGTAAGTTTTCCAATTTATGAACAAAAAATTTTGTTTTCTTTCATATTATTTCCATATTACCTGTGTGGAAATCCATATATCCAAATTAAAACATGTTGTACCAAATAAGGTATATGGTTGCCAATTCATATTCATCTTGATATTACATATGCCTAGAAAATTATATGCCTAAATTAAAACATAATGTACCAAAGCAAGTATATACCTATCAATTCATGGCATTCAAGTTGTCATGCACTCTACATGTAAATAAAGTAAATGCTAAAAAGTGAGACTGTCCGACAAGTGTAAAAGTTGAAACCCATTTCCAAACAAGCCAAAAATCAAAGGTGTCT
>LPNX010578712.1:257565-578374 GCA_001517045.1 Pseudotsuga menziesii | reverse complement strand
TATTTTAACTATTATTTTATTATTTTCCTTAGGAGGCCCATTTTAGACCCCAAAATTCCTCTAATAGGGTAAATGTTGAACAAGATGTGGGTAGTATATACACCCATAACAACTTATCCATATTATCTACTTGAGGAACTTCCATGGGAAAACATTCTACATCTCACCATGCAAAGTTGTAGGATGATATTGCTAGTTTGGATCTCCCTCATGAGAGTAAACAAAGTTTGGAGATTGTTCAGCATTCATTGCAAAAATTCATTGATGTATATCAGAGTCTCAACCCAACTAATGTATATCAGAGTCTCAACCCAAATACATGTGGTTTTATTGACTTGATGCGGAGGAGAAGGATAGACGTGATGGGTCTCGACATGTGTGTCGATATGGAAAAGAGGGTGACAAAAGAACAAGCCACTTCAATGCTTAATTACAAAGAAGGACTAAAGCGAAAATGTTGAAAGTGAAATATTTAAAGCATCCTCATCTTGCACATTTGGTATATGATCGGTTCCTTGCAGCCTATGGTATATTTCCATGGAATGATGAAGTATTGATTTATTTTTCCATATTTTTTATGCATAGTTTTTGAAAATATGAAGCTGGATTATATGGATATTCCTTTCAAATTTTATGGATATAGGAAGGGTCGAACATATAATCATAGAGGTGCTTTTCGAGATCCTACAACTCCATGATATCCATCTCCTTTGATATCTTGCCTTTCTAGGATTGTTACTTTAAGATATGAGATGGAGCCTACACCCCAAGCTAGTAGAGTTACAAGCGACGTTGTCGCAAAAGGTTTAACATTCATGCATTTGTAGGAGTTAATGTTGGAGTGGGTTGAGAGAGGGCTCAAGCTACTATTCGGCAAAGGTTTGTGTATATAACCGATGACGTGGTAGAATCAATGAGCTTTGAATATTTTACCTATGCGAAAGAATGTCGTGATGCAACCTTTGATGTCCTATCTCATGACATAGAGAGCAAAGGAGAGGTTTGTGTTTGTATGTAATAGTTAATTGTTTCATTCAATTTGAATCTAACTTTTGGTTGTTCTATCTGTGGATTTGTATATTTAGATATATACCTACAATTGTTAAATAAATGTTCATTGATTGCACTTTTCTAAATTCTTGAATGAACATGATTTTAGAGTTTCCTCTAGTGAAAATGTAGAAGGACATCGAGAGGTACATTTTGTTAAATATCTGTATTTATGTTTTTTAAATGTGTATTGTATGGTGTTAAAAGTTCATTTTAGATAATTTATGTATTTCCTTATTATTTTGAACACATTTTGAAATTGACAAGGTTCTCTTCACAGGTTCATTTAAGTCCAGACTTTTTTGTATGATATTCCATCTTTATCACAAAGAAATGTAAGCATGCTTTCAACTTTTTACTTTTGATTTAAAGTGTTGTCTAGTTTTAGTTTATTTTACTCATGGAATGTTTTATTTAATAACAAAATTTAAATTTCAGGAAACACGGGGAAGTATTGGTGGTAAGGAGGTAATCATTTATAAATTATTATTATTTTCAATTTTACTTTTATAGGTTTATTTTAGTTTTTGAATTTAGTTTAAAAATGTTTAATTAGTATGAAATTCATATTTGCATTTACATATGCTATGGACATTTGTTACATGTCAGTGGACATGACAAAGGGAAAGGTTCAACGAAGGATATTGATCCTCCTTTGATATAGAGTTATTGACCTCCTTTGTTATATTTTGGAGTAGCATTTTGATTTTGGCATTTGAACTAGACTATATTACATATATGTCTTTATACATATTGTAGCTTTTTTGGACATGATAACTTCGTTATGTTTTGGGGTAGCATTTTGATTTTTGCATTTGAACTAGACTATATTACATATATGTGTCGATACTTATTGCATTTGTTTTGGACATGAAAATTTAATTTTTGGATTAAATATGGCATAATTTACATATATGTGTTGAGTACATGTTGTGGTTGTTTTGGATGGGAACTTTATTTTTGGATTAAATATAACATAATGTACATTAATGTATGTTTTATGATTATGTTTCGTATTATTAGTAATAATATAGTGAACAATTTTGTTAGGAGTGAATATTAAGAACATATTTGTTGAGTATATAGTTGTCATTGATGTCAAAGGGACTTACGAATAACAAAGGAATAACCAATGGATATGGTCGCAGACTGAAGGTTGTAGGTATCCAGAATAACAAAGGAATAACTCTGTTACAGGTTGTAGGTTGCAGTGTGAACAACAAACGAACAACCCTATAGCAAGTTGAACGAGTGAGATCGATCATCCAATATTGTTGTTGAATGAACTAGAGAAGAGGTTAAAAACATACGAAGTGATAAAGTTCTGCAAAGGATTAAGATTGGACGGCAAAGGTTAGTCATGCCCTAGATCCAGCGGCTGAGGATTAGTTCCACAAAAGATAGGCAGAAGGATGAAGTTCCGCAACAATCAAGATCGGATGACTTATATTAATCCCGCACTAGATTCAATGATTAAGGATTAATTCCGACAGTTAGGCAAAATTTTTCCAAGTTCCGCAAAAGATCAAAGATTGGACGGTTGAGATTAGTTCCGCTAAAAGATATCGATGATGCAGAAGAAAAATGCGGAAAGGGAATTGCGGAAGTAACATTTAAAGATTTCATGAACCCACAATTCGGAAGATCGAAGCTCGGGAAAGATTCCGCAAGAGATCGATGGTGCAGAAGAAAAATTGCGGAAAGAAGCTTGCAAAAAGGAGCTTACAAAAAGGAGCCTGCGAAAAGGAGCTTGCGGAAAGAATCTTGCAGAAATTCAAGATACAATTTGAGGGAATATAGCATCCTGCAATCTAGATATCAACAATCAATAAGAATCTTGATAAAGATCAATGGTGGAAAACTGACTTCTGCATTCCGTAGTGCAGAAAGTAGTTTGCGGAAAGGAAAAAGCAGACAATTGACATCCCACATCCCGCAATCCGCATCTTATCTCAAATCAATGGTCACGGAAGAGCCCGCAGGAGATCAATGGTGCGGAAAGACAACTATGGAAATCACGAATAGACATTTTGGAAAAGTCACAAACCTGCATTCTGCAATCTGCATCTTACCTCAAATCAACAATCAGGAAAACGCCCGATGAAGATCAATAGTGGGGAATCGTTGATGAGGAAACCGTGGTGCGGAAATACGATTTCGAGGGGGAAATCTATGTGCTAGATCGACGGAATGGAGAGACTCAAAATTATATCAATGTCCTGGATTGATTATGGAGAAGGAGATTGCGGAAGCACCAAAAAACGTTAAGCTGAGCTACGGAAATGAATTATGAGGTGCGTCCATAAATGGTAAAGAAGGATGTCGAACATGAAACTCATAGATGGAAGGTGAAGCTCGTGTTTTATGAAAGAAGCGTGTACAGATGATCCTGCGATGAGGATAGTCCACAGAGAGCTCATAGAGGAGGAAAATATGCCCATATGCATGAGAAAAAGAGAAGCTCAAAGGTATGAAGATAGAGTATTCCCACTGACAGAGGAGAGGAAGTCCATAGGAATTGGTTTGAGGAATCTTGCGATCAAAGAAGAAGGGAGCTCGTAGATCAGAAGTGATCAATAAGTTTTTAATTAATTATTTAATTAAAAATCGTTAATCACGAATTGCTGAAAAGATGTGACTATCAAATTTGAAAGGACATGATTGTAAAAGGGTATGTTTCCAAAATAAAGAGATGCATCTGTAGGAAACATGAAGGCACTTATACACTAAGGTATGAGTGAGAAAAGTGTCTCAGTGTCCACATCAGAAAATTAGAAACAAAGACCAGTGGGTGTGACAGATAATGGAGGGAAAAGAAATCTAGCATATTACAGAAAACATATTAGGGTGGCAGGGTGGCGCTAGGGCAGGAAACAGGCCTGCAGGGGGTTGTTTCCTCCTTCCAGCAGAAGCCGGTAAATAGAGTGTAGGAGAATCCTGTAAGTCGTAGCTGACAAAACAAGGTGTCATAGCATCCTTTCAATAGCATATGATAAACCAGGGGGTCATAGGCTCCTTCAGGTGGTAGCTAGTAAATAGGGTGTCATAGCATCCTTTTAGTAGTAGCTGATACAACCAAAGGGTCGTAGCCTCCTTCCAGTGGCAGCTGGTAAATATGGTGTCATAGCATCCTTTTAGTAGTAGTTGATAAACTAGGGGGTCATAGCCTCCTTCCAATAGTTTCTGGTAAATAGAGTGTAATACCATCCATGACTGTAGCAACAGGAAAAACTATTTGTAAATAACAATTTTGCAATAATAGGATGTATTGATGGTTTACTATATAGGGCTTCCACGTTAAAATTGTGTTTTGTGTATTCTTGTTGTTATGTGTATTTAATGATAGATTTAACAAGTGGTTAAATTAGTAAAAAGATAACAATACTGATTCACCCCCCCAACTCTCATTATTGACCAATAAACCAACAATTGGTATCAGAGCAGGTTCCTTCACTACAGTTTAACCACTGGAAGGAAGATCTCATTAAAACCACTATGGATCAACAAGAAGAGATTTACATAGTAAATAAATCTCCAATACTTAGAAAAGATTAATACATATTTTGGAGTACAAGAAAGAAAATTTATTTCAAGGCTTTGGGACATGATGTATGGATTCAGTGATCACTGATTAAGGATTAATCCTTAATCGCTAGTTATAGTGTGGGACTAATATAAGTTGTCTGACCTTGATTGTTGAGGAACTTCATTCTTCCGCCTATCGTTTGCGGAACTGGTCCTCGGCTGTTGGATCTAGGGCGGGACTAACCTCTGTCGTCCAATCTTAATCCTTCGTGAAACTTTATCACTTCATATGTGTTTAACCTCTGCGCTAGTTCATTCAGAAACAACATTGGATGATCGATCTTATTCGTTGAACTTGCTATAGGGTTATTCTTTTGTCATTCACCCTGCAACCTACAACTTGTAACAATGTTATTCCTTTGTTATTCTGGATACCTGCAACCTTCAGTATGCCACCATATCCACTGGTTATAATTCCTTTGTCATTTGTGAACACCTTTGACATCAATGAAAACTATATACTCAACAATCTCCCCCTTTGGCATTTATGGAAACCCCTAAACATTCTCCCTCTTTGACAACAATGACAAAGGATAACCTGTTGTGCCAATGTTGTACCTATTTTGATATAGGATTTCCTGTCTTTCTACTTTCTAACAACTCCTCCTATCAACATATCTCCCCCTGAGAGTACACTTCCTCCTCTTAGTGCTTTTGTAAAGGAACTATTCCCATCTTTGCTCAAAGACTTCTAGAGATTCGTCATCCTTAGTTAACTTGCAACCAGTGACCATAGGAGTACCAACAGGTTTGGAGTCTTCCATTTAAAAAAAATTCAGTATATCTTTGATGTACTTAGTTTGAGAGATGAAAATTACTTTGTATGTTTGGTAGACTTGCAATCCCAACAAGAAAGTAAATTCATGCGACATTGACATTTCAAATTCTTTCTTCATTTCAGAGCCAAAATCTACACTTAGGTTTTCAAGATTGCCTCCAAATATGATATCATCCACATAGACAACAATAATGATCATATTTTTATCTTCAATATTTAGGTAAATATTACTTTCAGTGGCTCCTCTTTTAAAAACTTGATGTTTCAAGTAAATATCTAGTCTTGAAAACTACGCTCTTAGAGCTTGTTTAAGACCATAGAGTGCCTTCTTCAAATTACAGACATAATCTTTGTTTTCTAACAAGAGAAACCCTTCAGGTTGTTCAATATATACTTCTTTTTCTAGTTTTCCATTTAGGAATGCAGACTTGACATCCATTTGATTCCTACAATGTTCTTATCTTCAGGTCTTGCAACAAGTTCCCAGGTCTCATTTTTCTCAATCTGATCTAGTTCTTCATTCATGGATTTGACCCATTCAACAATTTTGCTGGATTTCGTGAAGTTCTTGGGTTCAACTATTGAGAGTAGGACTTGTTCAACTCCTAGTGGTTGTCTTCTTGTTATGACTCCAACATTTTTATCACCCATGATAAGTGACTTCGGATGATTCTTTTGTATCCTTCTAGAAGGAGTTTTAGTGTCAGTTATAGGGAAGTCTTCTTCATCTTCCTGTGTATTCTTCCTTCTCTTTGTCTTCTTCTTTTTTATGAATGCTCTCGTCCTTTTTCAAGTCTTTTATTTCATCATCACATGTATCTTCAATACTATCACGATTTTTCTCTCTTTTGTCATCTTGAATTGGGTAGCTCTTCTTGGAGGGTTTTGACTTCCTCTTCTTTTGACTTCTTCTCTCCTTGATATTTTGACAATTTTTCTTTCAATACTTTGTTATTTTTCCTATATTTTTCAATTTTATATACAACAGCTATGTATTGGGCTTCTATGTCCACTTTTGATTCCTCGTCTGAGTTTGTTGTCCCTATAAATAAATTTTCTTCATCTTCACTTATCTTTTCATATTCACTAACATCCTCGAGAATAGAAAGTCGCCCTTCTGCTCTTTGCTCAACTGAGTAGAGATCTTTTATCTTGTCCCAAAGTTCCTTTGCAGATTTACATTCACCTATCTTCTTTTTGATATCATCAGGTGATCCATCAAGGATTGAAGCCATTGCCATTGAGTTACTTTTCTTGGATTTCTTTTGAGTTGGAGTACTTTTGTANTATTTTAACTATTATTTTATTATTTTCCTTAGGAGGCCCATTTTAGACCCCAAAATTCCTCTAATAGGGTAAATGTTGAACAAGATGTGGGTAGTATATACGCCCATAACAATAGTATCCATATTATCTACTTGAGGAACTTCCATGGGAAAACATTCTACATCTAGATGTATTTAATTGTTTACTTGAGTATGCATTATAATGGTCATTCCTTATGATGTATTTTATACTGTGTGAATTTGACAGTCATCTTATGTACTTTATTGTATGTCAATTTGATAGGCAAAATTCTCAATTTGAATCCCCATATGTCCGAAACGACCTTTAAGGGATGATACAATGATAGTGGATCCTCCACTACCGTCCTAGATCTACTTTTGACCTTCGTGTATTATAACCATNGCAAAATTCTCAATTTGAATCCCCATATGTCCGAAACGACCTTTAAGGGATGATACAATGATAGTGGATCCTCCACTACCGTCCTAGATCTACTTTTGACCTTCATGTATTATAACCATGAAACCTAATAAATTAACTTGTGAAATTATTGAGTTTTTAAATTATTATTAATTTTTATTGTAATGTTTTTAAGCAAGCTTGCAAACTTGACAGCTTCTACATTACATGTATATTGGATATATTATGTTCTATTGTCATTAGATTCATATTGAAACAACCAAACATTTTAATCTTCGATGAATCAATGTATCTTTATTTGGGATGTACATTGTTGATCGTCGATTGTGTAAAAGTATTTAATTATTTAATTGAGTATGCAGTATAATGGTCATGCCTTCTCTTGGATATATTATGTTCCATTGTCATTTGACTTGTATTGAAACAACCAAACATTGTAATCTTCGTCAATTTGATATATGTTTATTTGGGATGTACATTGTTTATATATATTGTGTCAATTAACAATAGGATTACTAGTTTTTTAAATTATTGATTTTTTAAATATTACTAAATTTTATTGCGATGTTTTAAAAAACAATCATTATGTAATTAATAGTTTTTTTTCCAAGAGAAAAAAACGCAATTTCATTCATCATTTGAGATCAAAATTACATTATGTAGGTTCACTGTGTCAGTGAATTGTCCAAGTCCTATAAAACATAGGTTCCTTTGATGAGACTATTACGTCTACTTTCAAAATGCATAAAATTTAACATTTATGTTTTTCAAAAATAAAGAGTTATGTCCCACCGGACTACATTGTTGTTACATCTTCGTATGATAATGCAAAAAAGAAATAGAATTATAAAGCTTACATAATATTTTAGAGTATATCCACAAAAAACAAGCAGTGATTCAGTCCATAAAAGGTCTATGGTAGTATTCAAAGCTCTGTTCGTCCCTTTCTTCTTTTACTTTCCAAGTGCCAAAGTCCAGTAGCAGCCCTTCTTTGGATGCCTGGTCCGCTTTTTGGTTGTTCTCCCTGTACACATGCCGGCAGGAGAAGGAATCAAATGTTTGAATGACTGCCTGAATAGATAGAAGAATATTTACAAGTCTAACATTTCTGCAAGCTTGTGTTTGTTTGGTCCAGTTGATAACATTCATAGAATCACCAAGTACTGTCAACCTTTTTATACCCTTCTCTACAGCAAAGATAAGAAGGAGTTTTAGGCTCATAAGCTCTGCATAGTTATTCGTACCCGCACCCAGACCCAAGGAAAATGAAAAGAAATGTGAATCAGACAGGTATAAATAAGCCCCCCCTCCGCATAAAATAATTAATAGTTGTTATGCTACAATGTTTTGTAGCATTGTTGTAGACATATGCAGTATTGTATCATGTAAAAGAATAATCTCATTAAATGATCCAAATCTTGTAGTTTGGAAGTGCTGTAGACAATTTAACTAGTCTAGTCGGTTTTTGACAAGTCCATTTCCCCAATTGTCCCTAGCTACAATGCTTTTTAGCTTGGTAGTGTTGTAGACAATTCCACTAGACTAGTCAGTCTATATTTCTCTAATTGTCCTAGATACAATGCTTTTTAGCTTGGTATTGTTTATAAAATCTTGTATTCATGTAAAATATGACTCTCATCAATGATAAAAAGCTTGTAGTTTGGATACGTGTTGTAGACTAGATTATGTAAAAGATGAATTTCATAAATGATTTGTACAATTTGTAACATATGTTTTAATATTTATGTTTAGTGTTTAATGCTAAATGTTGAAATGGTTTTATGATATTAGTAAAGATAAAGTATTATGAAGTGTATAAATAATTTATGTTTTGTAAAAGATGGATCTCATACATGATCTTTAAAGCTTGTAGTTTGGAAGTGTGTTGTGGAGAATATTGTATCATGTAAAAGGTGAATCTCATCAATGATCCAAAGCTTTTAGTTTGAAAGTATATCATCAATTATCAACGATCCAAAACTCAAGTCTCGTATGTTTTAATGATTAATCATTAAAACTATGCAAAGATGAATCTTAGAAATTATCTAAATCTTGTAGTTTGAAAGTGTGTTGTAGACTATTATGTAAAAGTTGTTCATCTCATAAATGATTTGCATAGGTAGTATGACTTAACTTTTATGTTTGTTGTTTAAAGTTCAATGATGAAATGTATTTACAACATTGGTTTTTATCTCAAGTAGTACATAAATTCAATCCAAGCTTGTTTGGAAGTGTGTTGTAGATTATGTAAAAGTTGAATATTATAAATGATTTGTACAATTTGCAGTATGTCTTGTGTGTTTAATGTTTAATGTTCAAATGTTTTTACAACATTGGTAAAACTCTAGTAGTAGTTGGTGTTATAGATGTGACTAAAATCATGACAAATGGTAAAAAGGATTTTTTTTAATCGCAAGTAAGGATTCCAGGATTGAGAAGTTTATGCTAAATTAGAGCAATGCTTAGATAGAAAATAGATGAACATTCATCAACTTGTTGTCTAGAAGCATTGCTCTAATTTAGAATAAGCTTCACCATCCTGGAATCCTTGCTTGTGATTAAAAATCAAAGCATCGTTATCTCCATTTGCCATGATTTTAGTTACATCTATAACAATAATTACTTTGTTTTGCATCTATATGTGCAATATCAATTTATGTATTCAAATTGTTAATTTTCATAGTAATCATATCAACAACTATTAATTACACAATGGTTGTTTTTTAAAACATCGCAATAAAATTTAATAATATTTAAAAAATCAATAATTTAACAAACTAGTAATCCTATTGTTAATTGACACAGTATATATAAACAATGTACATCCCAAATAAACATATATCAAATCGTCGAAGATTACAACGTTTGGTTGTTTCAATACAAGTCAAATGACAATGGAACATAATATATCCAAGAGAAGGCATGACCATTATAGATGTACATCCATAATGGCCATCCATTATGGATTGCTATGGAACATTGTAGCCATAACAACTATTAATTACACAATGATTGTTTTTTAAAACATCGCAATAAAATTTAATAATATTTAAAAAAATCAATAATTTAAAAAACTAGTAATCCTTTTGTTAATTGACACAATATATATAAACAATGTACATCCCAAATAAACATATATCAAATCGTCGAAGATTACAATGTTTGGTTGTTTCAATACAAGTCAAATGACAATGGAGCATAATATATCCAAGAGAAGGCATGACCATTATACTGCATACTCAAGTAAATAATTAAATACTTGTACACAATCGACGATCAACAATGTACATCCCAAATAAACATATATTGATTCATCGAAAATTAGAATGTTTGGTTGTTTCAATATGAACCGAATGACAATAGAACATAATATATCCAATATACATGTAATGTAGAAGCTATCGAGTTTGTAAGCTTGCTTAAAAACATTACAATAAAACTTAATAATAATTTAAAAACTCAATAATTAAAAAAACTAATAATTATATAAGTTAATTTATTAGGTTTCATGGTTAGAATACATGAAGGTCAAAAGTAGATCTAGGACGGTAGTGGAGGATCCACTATCATTGTATCATCCCTTAAAGGTCATTTCGGACATATGGGGATTCAAATTGAGAATTTTGACTATCAAATTGACATACAATAAAGTACATAAGATGGCTGTCAAATTCACACAGTATAAAATACATGATAAGGAATGACCATTATAATGCATACTCAAGTAAACAACTAAATACATCTACACAATCCACAATAAAAAAAATATGCAATCCAAGTATACATATATCAATTCGTCGAAGATTACAATGTTTGGTTACTTCAATACAAATCCAATGATGCACAGACTAAGATTACAAGTATTAATAATAATAAAATTCTTCGATGGAACTTCTATTAATTTTATTCAAGATGCACAGACTAAATGATTATATTGGCAACATATGACATTGGGTTCATAGTCCTGAAAGTAAATATAATTTTGAAGTTGATGTGTTTCTCAAAAGAAATAACCTTTTAATATAATGGATCCTATCTCATATGCAAATCCTTTGTCGTCATAGTCATCCAATAACTTCATCTTTCTTTTAGTGCATTGCATCAACCAATATTTCACTTTTTCTTTGTTGTCTATGTGTGCAATCACAATCAAAACATCTACTATGGTGAAGTTGATGTCAATGCTTTTTAAATGCATTGTCTATAAATAAATAAATAATTGTACTTTATACAATGAACTATGAACAAATATGAATTATGAGAGGAGGGTCATATTTATAGTTACAAAGTCGGTACAATCAAGACCGGAATTGACAAATGCAAGTAAAATAAATGATTTTTCCTTATGGCAGTGGATTAAATCTTACTCTTTCTCGGATAAGTCATCTGATCCATATGAAGGAATCTTATGTTAGGATATTTAGACACTTAGGAGTTAGTTAAGATCAACTTGTGCAATATATTTGTTAGGTAAAGTGTGTTTCTTTAGTATGCATTTGTAAATATTCTAATCCGACGGTCAAGATATGCTCTAGACATAAAGTGATTCGATGGTTCAACTTCTCTTAGATCATACCTACCATTGATCCATGGATTAACACCCGATTGGTCCATGATCTCTATTTAAAGAGCATGGAGGGTCATTGGCTAGTTGATCGATTATAAGAAGCTCATATGTAACTTTCTTTCTTTTGCATAATAAATTGCTCCAAGTAGTTATTTGACTGGGGCCGTGGACTGTTTCCCTCTCGAGGGTTTTAACCACGTGACAAACATCGGTGTGTTGATTTGTGATCTATTTGTGTGAAGCGGTTGCTCAATGTGTTTGGTATTTTGGGAGTACCCTGTGTACCCGAACATGGTATCAGAGCGTTTATGAAGAGTCACTTTCGGTTTTGATCAAGATCTGGAACCGGTGTTGCTGAAACTTTGAAAGGGTTTCTGGTTCTATAGTTTCTGTGCATTTGTGGCTTGTGGGAGATGTTCCATTACGTCTGAAGCATCGTTTCTATTGGGAAATAATTTTCATTTCACCGAAAACCATTTCCGTTTGATCCAGAAACACCCATTTCGAAAAATATGAAGGTATAATGTTACAGTGATGGATTTGTTTAATTTTTTTTAAAATCTCTCATATTTTATCAGTTTTATTATTAGATCTTTATTGTTTTAGTCTAGGACTATTGCATTCCCTAGCTACGTATTCTCTTTGTCGTGCACATTGTGTGATCACGGTGAATCAGAAACAGAAAGGGTGGCTACGTATGCTCTTTGTCGTGCACATTGTGCGATCGCAGCGAATCAGAAACATAAAGGGTGGCTGCGTATGCTTTTTGTCGTGCACATTATGCAATCATGGCGAATTAAAAACAGAAAGGGAAAGTTTTTTTCTTGTCTTCTCGACTACGTATGCTCTTTGTCGTGCACCTTGTGCGATCACGACAAATCAGAAACAGCGAGAAAACTTGAAAACGTATACTTTCCGGGTAAGCTAACCAAGATCTAGCTCCATTGTATGGAAACAATTTTTTTTTGTTTTTGTTTTTCATTTTTTTTATGATTTGCAAGAAAAAAAGGTAAGCACGAAGAACGAGAGAGAAGAGTAAAAAAAAAAAACCTTCCTCTTTTCATTCTTTTACGCGCCTTTTAAACTTAGCTCACTTGGTCCAAAGTTGTTTTATTCCTCAATAGGTCTTGAGTTCAAGTCTTATTAAGCTACTTTTTAGTGCATGCAATTTATATTTTCAAGTTACTTTATTGTAAAAGTGCATCTCACTTAAACAAAATAATATAAAAAGTGAGTCACTTAAGTCTTTTAATTTATTGTCGCGCTATTTTAAGTAACATTATTGTAAAAGTGAACATCACTTATTCTACAAAAGTGATTCACTTAAAAGCAACTTTATTGTAAAGTGATTGTCAAATGTTGATCTTGGGAAGAGGGGGGTTCTTTTTTTTATTTGGTCAAGTTAATATCTGCCACATCACTATTGGGGACATCTTCAACATTTTCTTTGATCAAGCATAACTTCATCATTCATAATCAGTTTTCAGTGTCATTTTTTTTTAAACTGCACATTTTTTTGAGCTCTTTGCATCCAGAGAGTTAGTTTCTGTTCTATCAGCCATTATTTTACAGTATGGCCGCCCCTTGTGATATTATACTTATAAGTTCTAACTATTTCTCATGGAAATCTCGTATGGAGGATGTTCTATGAAGTAGGGGACTTTTCAGGATAACCTCAGGGGAAAGAAACAAACCCACTGATGATGATAAGAAAATTAAATGGGCAAATAGATGTGATGAAGCTCATGGATTGATTGGGATGTCAATCTCTACTGATTTGTGATTCCACATATCTTGAATTAATGAACTTGATAAAGCTTGGGAAAAGTTGAAATATGTGTTTGGTAAACACAATGAAATTCGGGGTCATCAACTTGAGAATGAGTTGATTTCCTTGAATCCAAATTATTTTTCATGCATTCAAGACTATTTATCTAAGTATAAAACTCTTAGACTCTTATGCGAAGAATGCAAGATTAAGAAAAAAGACAAACAATGTATTTATCATATTCTTTCCAAACTTGGACCTGCATATTCTGTTTTTGTATATACATTCTACTCCATGAAAGAATCCTTGACTGCAGCTAGCTATCAAGAGCCTACTCTTGAATCCTTTTGTGATTCCTTAATTAGAGAGGAATATAAGATCATTCACCTTAGAATAATTAACAATGCAGATACATCTAGGAAAGCCTTATTGTCCCAACAGAAAGAAAAGTCCAAGCCTCCCAAGAAACAGAATTTTCGCAATAATAAGCCAAACAAAAAGGGTCCCAAACCCTCTCAATCAGCTCCTTCTTTAAAAAATGACAAAGGATCCAAGCCAAAAGGAAAGAAGATTGAGCGCCATTGCAATTTTTGTGGGAAAGATAATCACGATGAATCTAAGTGTTTCAAGAAGATGGCAGCCTTAGAAGAAGCAATGAAAAAACACCACATCAGCCTAGATTCGTCTTCAGAATCTACCTCTCATGGACATGCACATTGTGCTTTTGGTTACTCATATAATGCATCTCTTCTTCTACTTCAAATGAGTGGCTCATTGATTTTGGAGCATCTTATCATATGGCTAAGGATCAAGCCATCTTTTCTACTGTGCATGAATGTAACACCAAGCACATATTTGTTGGTGATGATAGATCTCTAAGTGTTGTAGGATCTGGAACAGTTCCAGTAGAAAATGGTCATTTCAGTGATGTACTATGTGATCCAAAAATTTCCTGCAATTTGTTATCAGTCTATCAAATTACTCATTCGGGTGAAGGTAAAACTATGATGTTTACACCTCGCCAAGTTGTAATCAAGGATTTTAAAAATCCTCAAAATGTCCTTGCTACTGGAACTGTTGATAATATTACCAGGTTGTACAAATTTAACAACTTTGGGTCATCACCTTTTCCTTCAGTTTTTGTTGCTCATAGTGATAACTTGAGCAAAATTTGGCATGAGCGATTTGGTCACTTAAATTATCGTTCATTACAACAACTATTTAAAGATAATATGGTGACTGGTCTTCCGATGGTATCTTGCAAGGATGGCGTTTGTTCCGGTTGTGTACTTGGAAAACATCATCGGGACAGTTTTGACAAACGTGCCTTTTGGTACGCCTCGATTCCCTTGGAGCTTGTGCATAGTGACTTGTGTGGCCCTCTTCCATCTGCTTCCTTTTCTGGTTTCAAATGTTTCTTAACTTTCATTGATGACTACTCCAGACGCACTTGGGTTTACTTCCTAAAACTTAAGAGTGAAGTATTTAACATGTTCTTGGAGTACAAGGCCCTTGTTGAAAAACAATATGGTCATCAAATTATTAAGTTAATATCTGAAAAATGGAGGAGAATATGTTAACAACAAGTTCACTACTTTCTGCACTGAACAAGGAATCCAACAACAGCACATTGTTCCATATACACCACAACAAAATGGTGTACATGAATGGAAGAACCACACTTTAAAAGAAATGGCTAATTGTATGATCCAATCTACGGGACTAAGTCTTCAATATTGGGATGAGGCCATAAATTGTGCAAATTACATAGTTAATCGCACACCCATTAAAGTTTTACAAGGTATAACACCGAAAGAATCATGGAGTAAAATTAAACCAGATGTAAGTCACTTCCGTGTGTTTGGTTGTGAAGCATGCATATTTGTTGGATATTCTGAAGATGTAAAAGGTTATATACTTATTCATCCACATTCTCATGATATAATCATTAGAAGAGATGTTAAATTTGATGAAAATATCTTGGCCTGCAAGCCTAACTTGGTGGGTGTGCCATCTTTGGCCTGCGAGCCTGATTCGGCGATTGTGCCTTCTTCTTCTTCTTCCAACTTCCTTGGCAGGTTTCCAACTCCAGTTTCCTGATGATGACACTGAGGATGAAAATCCACCTCTGCCTGCTCATGTTCCTCCAATTGCACCAGCACCAATACTTCCTCGATGGGTCCGTTCAACATGTGAAGCAGCTGGTGATCTTGTCGGTGATCCTAGAGATCAACGTCGAACATGTTCTTAGTTTCAGCAAGCCTCTTCTCTTTTGGCTCAAGTTTTCAAGAATCATGATCCAGAAACTTTTGCAGAAGCTTCAAGAAATCCAGATTGGGATGCAGCTATGGATGAAGAACAACGTTCCTTAATGGCGAACGATACTTGGGATCTTGTTCCTCTTCCAAAAGGAAGAAAACTTGTCAAATGTAAATGGGTCTACAGAACTAAGTATGTATCAGATGGAATTATTGAAAGATTGAAGGCATGGTTAGTTGCCAAAGGTTTTTCCCAAGTTGAAGGGATTGAATACAATGAAACCTTTGCTCCTATCGCAAAAATGAACTCCATCTGCCTTGTTCTTTCCCTTGCAGCCTTACATAACTGGGAATTCCATCAAATGGATGTCAAGTCTGTCTATTTACATGGTGATTTATAGAAGGAAATTTACATGGAACAACCTCCTAGATATGTTTAGGATAACTCTAGCCTTGTTTGTCTCCTTAAGAAATACTTATATGGCCTTAAGCAATCTCCTAGAGCTTGGTATGCCAAAATGGATAGCTTTCTCCTTGGCACTGGTTTTCCTAGATGCCATTCTGACCCCTTTGTCTATACCAAGAAATTAGGAAACCATCTCATCATACTTTTTCTTTATGTTGATGATCTTATCCTTACTGGTAGTGACCCTAAACTTTTAACCCATGTGAAATCTAGTCTTAAGCAAAATTTTGAAATGTCAGACTTAGGACATTTGCATTATTTTCTTGGTCTCCAAGTCTTGCAAACCAAAGAATGAATCTTTCTTTCCCAGTCTAAGTATGCTTATGACCTTCTTCATTGCTTTCACATGGAAGATTGTAAACCAGCCCCTTCTCCCTTCTAGTCTGGAGTCAAACTTTCCGCCACTTGTACTTCCCCTGAAGTAGATGTCGCCTTGTATCCTCAGCTTGTTGGTAGTCTTTTATACTTAAATCATTCCCGTCCTGACCTTTCCTTTGTTGTTGGTCGTGTTTCCCGTTATATGCAAACTCCTCATGAAAGTCACTGGAAAGCAACAAAAATAATACTTCGATATATTCGAGGTACAATTCAGTTTGGGATTCATTACAGTACAAGGGGGAAACCTTTGTTGGTTGGTTTCACCGATTTAGATTGGGCCGGTGATCCTGATGATCGAAATTCTACTGCAGGTTATGTTTTCAGTTTGGGATCTGGACCTGTCACTTGGGCTTGTAAGAAACAACAAGCTCTTGCTCTTTCTTCAGCAGAAGCAGAATATTGAGCCGTAGTTAATGCCATCCATGAAGCTTTATGGCTTCGACAGATTTTATCAGAGTTTGGATTCGAGCAGCAGCAGCCTACTCCACTTTGGTGCGGCAATCAAAGTGCCATCAAGCTTGCCAAATATCTAGTTCTACATCAACACAGCAAACACATTGAGCTACACGTGCACTTCATTAGAAATCGTGTTCATGATCATGTTCTTGAAATGCTCTATTGCCCTACAGATGATCAAGTTGCAAACATCTTCACCAAGTCTCTTACAGAAGCGAAGTTTTCTAAACTTCGATCTATGTTAGGAGTTCAGGGATGTGTCCTTAAGGGGGGATAGGCTCTAATGCCTCCTTCCTTCTCCTAATAGTGTCACTTTTGTAAATCCTTCAATCCTATCCCAAGTTGTTCTTAAGGGGGGATGTTAGGATATTTAGACACTTAGGAGTTAGTTAAGATCAACTTGTGTAATATATCCATTAGATAAAGTGTGTTTCTTTAGTATGCATTAGTATGCATTTGTAAATATTCTAATTCGATGGTCACGATATGCTCTAGACATAAAGTGATTCGACGGTTAAACTTCTCTTAGATCATACCTACCATTGATTCGTGGCTTAACACCTGATTGGTCCATGATCTCTATTTAAAGAGCATGGAGGGTCCTTGGCTAGTTGATCGATTATGAGAAGCTCATATGTAACTTTCTTTCTTTTGCATAATAAATTGCTCCAAGTAGTTATTTGGCCGAGGCGGTGGACCGTTTCCCTCTCTAGGGTTTTAACCACATCACAAACATCGGTGTGTTGATCTGTGATCTATTTGTGTGAAGCGGTTGCTCAAGGTGTTCGGTCTTTTGGGAGTACCCTGTGTACCCAAACATCTTAGTACATAAGGGGACCCAACAATGAACAATGAACAAATATGGATTATGAGGAGAGGAGGATCTTATTTATAGTTACCTATCAGGTGCAATCAGTGATCAAAATTGACAAATGCAAGTAAAAAGAAATGATTCATCCTTATGGTGGTGGATCAAATCCCACTCTTTATTAAATAAGTTATCTGATCCATATGGAGGAATATTAGTACATAAGGGAACCAATAATGAAATGAATAAATAATGTTTACTCTACACATACATTATTTACAACGAACAATGAATTTTTTTAGTTTATTCCATTACCTTCTATGACAAGGTCCAAAATTCTATCGCCATAAGATGATACTATCATGTCTTTTGATTCCAACTCCTTCAAGATTGCAAGTGGAATTTTCCCCTTTATGTGTTTCTAATGTTTTACATAGTTGTTAATTATGTTTTCACAAGCTTCTATAGATTCAAAATTTTCAATGCAAATAGAACAAAAGCATTATCGCTTTCTACTATCAAATTCAAACACATTTTGGAAGGCTTTTGTTTTAGTGGAGTGAGAATCTATAGCCCCATGTATGTGCTAGCGTTGTATGGGATTGATCTATCTATATATTGGATTCAAATAAGCCAAAAAAAATATGTGATGTATAAAATCACGAAGGACAATTTTTAATGTTAGTGTATATGTTTTAAAGATATATATTAAGACTTGCAAATACTACTTTTTGTCATTTACACTCAATATAAATTTAAAAAAAAAGTATGTGTACATACTTGCACACATTTTTTTATTGTTTATTATACTCATGGATTAGATTTGAATGACACCATTCGATAACCTGAGCAGTTGAATGAAATGGATCAACAAAATGGATCATTTGATATCTTCAAAGTGCTCATTTTACACATTCTCCTACACCATTGTGTTCTCTTTTTCCATGGCTAATCTCAAAGAAATTCCAACAATGTCTAATGTTCAATGCTCTATGAAGCCGACATATCCAAAAGAATGATCACAAAGATTCAAATTATCTAGCACATCCATATAACCATGTCCAATGTTCATTGAATTCAACTTCACATTTTTTCAGTGATTTGTATAAAACATTGTCAATACAACGTTGTACAGAATGTGTATCATGTGTATGATCATCACTAATATAAAAATGATATTCTTTAATCACATGTCGATTGCCACTCATTCTTTCAATGCCATCCTTATTGTGTTGAGCATGTCTATATAGAACATGGACAAATACAGAAAGTTGGCCAGAATGATGGTATTCATTTTGTATCTTCTTTTGTGTAGAAAATGTATAGTTTTATGCAAAATCAACCACATACACAATTGTTTTGGGTGGAAAAACTTCATGAGACTATTTGAATTGAAGGTCTTTCCATTGTGCTCTATGTGAATGCTTGATGTATTTATAAATTTGTTTTTCAAATTTCTTCAAAAAATATGTCACATATATTTTATCTTCTCACAAATCAATTCTTTTGGAAAGAGCATAAGAAGAAATTGTAACATAATTGATATATTCATATCTCCTCCAGTCAACAGTTACATTTGAAAGCGATTGATCAATATCGCTACGATATTTATAGTGGAATAATGCTAGATTTCCACAACTATCACATTTTTGTCGATTGACACAATTCTTATGGTAAAATAGTTCATCATCTTGTCTCTCACATAGAATTTCATATATGAAAACATGTATTGTGGGAGGAGGAAGTGAATTTGACCAAAACATTTTACCAAATTCAAGAAAAGTATCATAATATAATTTAAATTTCACATGATAACGACAACAACATGTGTCATGAACATTGATAGGTGTAACATACCATTGTTTTTGTTGTACAATGTGATCGACATATAATTAATTCCATGGTAATCCTCCTTGAACTTATTGAACAACTGTACTTGTGTCATTTCCAATATATGTTTTGCATGGAAATCGTATTCATTTTGTGGTACTCTTCGTCGCATCACATCCTTTGCATTTGGTGAAACTCGAGCATGTACCAACCAATATTGATGTACATTAGCTTTAACACATTTTCCCATTCTATCTTTGTAAGGTTGTATACAAATAATTTTCCAACAAGCAAGTTCATATTTTTCATCTATTTGCAATTGGAATTTGTTATGTTTGTACCATGTGGAAAACACATAAATTTGGAGTTTTCTTGCACAACATAAGTTTTTGTCTGACATTAAAAATCTCAAAATTCATTTAGCTTTGTAATAAATAAACACACACTCTACAGTTTGAATCATCCAATTTGGCTTTGTCATACATGTTGGGCGTGCATTTTAGTGAAGCTAGCCAAAATTTCCCTACTTCACTGAGATGCATTCCTAGGCTTTGTTTCATGGTCAATTTGAACCAATACAATAGGAGAGTGTCTTATTTTTCCATTCCTCACCTTTCTTTATTTTAATAATTTGAAGATTTTCCTTGAATTTTTTCCCTTTAGGCTTCCCTAAGCATTCATAATTTTGCACTGGCCTGCACTTTGGCAAAGAGTTTACAAGTGTGAAGAATAGGTATGCATCCAATTTTGAAGAGATGATTCATGTATAAGTAGGGTTAGAAATGTGTAATTATGGCGCAGCCCAAATTTCATTCTTGGGGTGTACTTGGATTGGCCATGGTTTTCATTTTTGTAATGACCATGAAAAATTGACAAATACTACGAAAACAAAAAGATTTGGAGTCTTTTTTTTACAACATAAGTTTTCATTTTTGAAAGTAAAAGTCCTAAACTTTATTTAGGTTTTTAATAAGTAAATACACAATCTTAAGTTAAAACAAATCATTTTGGCTTTGTAATGTAGTTTATGTGTGCATTTTAGTGAAGTTAGCCAAAAATGCCTTGCTTCACTAAAATGCATGCACGAGTTTTGTTTCTTGGTCAATTTGAGCAAATAAAATAGGAGACTGTCTATTTTTGTCATTCCTCGCGTTTATGTATTTTAATAATTTGCAATTTTGTCGTGAAAGTTTTATTTTTAGGTTTTTCTAAGCATGCATAATGTTCAATTGGCATGTATTTTGTCAAAGAGTTTACAAGTATGGATAATAGGTTATGATATATTTCATATATCTTAGACATATTTAGGAGATATTGCATATATTTTTTAATTAGAGAAATTTAATCTAACATCTAATGCCAACATTTATTGTTTTTGTTGATTTTGTAGAGTAACTCTTCAATGGATCATTCACATGATCCATCTCAACAAAATATTCCTCGAAAAAGAGGTCGGCGTAAGGGTGTAGATTACTATAATCTTCCAACTCTAGAACCATGTGACATTGTTCTTCAATTAACTCATGCTAAAGTAAAAATACTACTAACAATGTTGTTCATGGACAATGTCGAGGATTTGGACATCAAAATTCCATCCCAAAGACTGAGATCATAAGTTTCCATCAAACATCAAGCAATTATGCAACCATTGTTCACAATCCTTTTCTCTCGAAGACCAACCATTAATGCTTCTTCCATTACAAATAAATCCAATCAAATTATAGAAGGATGTGTTGCTCAACAACAAAGGCAACCTTTAACTCCAATTATAGTTTCAAGGAATGTCAATGTAGTACAAGATAGAAGTCTTTATGATAGAAATGATTTTGTTTCACAAAATGTGCTAGTCCCAAAATTCCCTCAAAGAATAAATTTTATTCATGCTGCCATTACAATGAATTATTTTTTTGGAGAATAGAAATATGTACCACATAATGAACTCTGTTTTGCAAGATGAGGCCCTAGTTTTCCCTCAAATATCGGTGATTGATGTTGCTGCTATTACAAATCACTTTAATCAAAGTCTTGAAGTTTGCGTTGCTCAACAAAAAAGGCAACCTTTGTCTTCAATTATAGTTGAAAGTAATGGAAATGTACAAGATAGAAGTCTTGACCATAGAATTAATTTTGTTTCACAACATATGGCAGTCCCAACCTTCCCTCAGAGAACAAATTTTACTTATTGACATTACAACAAACGTTATTTTAGAGAATACAAATATGTACTAAAGAATGAACTTTGTTTTGCAAAACGAGGCCCCAATTTTCCCTCAAAGATAAGTGGTTGATGTTCCTTCTATTAAAAATCACTCTGATCAAAGTGTAGAAGGTTATGTTGTTGAAAAACATAGGTAGCCTTTGATAGCAATTACTGTTAAAGGGAATGGAAGTGTAGAACCCAATGAGAAACAATTGGAACATGCATCTCTTGGGAACTTGGATACAATTGGACGACATGAAATGATTGAAATAACTGCATTTCATGAACAAATGGACATAAATGCAACTACAGAAAATCAAAATTCTACAATTGGAGAAGCTTCAGCAGATATGCCTAAAGGGTGTTGAGCACATGAAACTACATATGCTAGGAGAAGGTGAAAAGGAAACCACTGAAGGACTTCCTTATTGAGTCTTAATAAATGGTCAGGATGGTATAACTATAGACTAAATGAGGGGAAGACCAAATTTAAAGAAATTGGGAGATGGTTTTCTGGAAAATCACTCATTATTGTTGGAATTGGCTACTTTTTGAGAAAAACCTATAAGGAAGAGTCTAAAATTGAATATGTTCTTGAACACTTAGATGGAATGCTTGATCAAATTTGATCAATTGTTGTGGCAAATATTTGTAAATATTTTATGCCTAAAAACATTGCTTCAATATTTATTGAATCTAATATGACCCATAAGGCTTTGCAATGTCTGAAGTGGATTGACTCTCATGGTGTACTAAAGGGGGTTAATCCAACATTAGTTTATAGGGAAATGAAAAAATGGAGCAAAGAAGCTAAGGATATTGATATGGGTTGGCTTATGGTTTCGCATATGGATTTAGAGTCAAGCAAGTAAAGTCATATGTTTCCTTTATGGTTGAATCGTATGAAAAGAGGTCTCTAAATATAATCAATGAATTTTATTTTAAACTTGGAATTTGTTCTTGTGTGTATATTATGATCGAGGTGGGAAGGTATGCTAGATATTATTTGGGTTACTAGAGGAAAATGGCTTGATGTCTTGTACAAGACTTGGAAAATGGGATGGAAAATAATAATACAAACAAGTTTTAGCACATGTTGTTGATCCTGAAAATAAGGAAAACTTAATGAAACAGTTAAACAAACTTTTAGAAGATTGCATCCATATGGCAGATGGAAGGGCATTGAAAATTAATTTGTTTTAGTGTCATGATTTAGTGGCCATATGTAGTTTATTATGCAATAATAGTGTTTCTCCAATGGAAAATATTTTTTATGCACATGCCATAAAAAAGATATACACATGGTTACATAATAAATCAAAATTCAATAAGGAGGTATTATCCATATTATTTCTTAATTTTATGCAGTGGCACCAAACTTGATCCTGGTAAGCTATGCACATTTAATACAAGTTTTGAAATTTATGTTTATATATTTCCATGACTTTCTTAATCTTACTATGTTCTAAAATGTTAGGAGTTGAATCTTGCTTTGGAACCAAGCATAGGATGGGAAGAAAAGTTGGATGTGTGTATTATAGACATTTAACCAACCTTATCCGGTAGACAACTAAAAATTTTAAAGAACTATCCCATTAATAGACTAAATGATGAAAAAGTACATACTTTCATAAATAATATAAATTAAGCTTCTTAGTATTTAACTAACTCATAGGCTACTGAAACATGTGCTTCCCATTACAGTTGACTCTTGTCTCAGTGTCCAAGCTTGTATATTGTTGTTTCCATGTTAGGATTATAGTTATTATGAAGATGTTTCATGAAATTCAAAGAGTTTCACAAGATTATGACAAGGTTCATCTAACTAGAGGCATTGAGAAATCAAAATTTGTTCAAATTTGGAAGGAGATGGAGAAAATTGGTGTTCCATGTAAGCCAGGGGAACCATACCATTGTAAAAACCAAGAGTACAATGATCTTAACTATGGGCAATCAGATGGATCAACATCTAAAAAGATCCTCATTAGACATGAGGGAATTTTAAAGGTTTAAAAAATATGGTAGCATGTCAATTATTTTTTAGATGGTTCTTGAATATTAATAAATGATGATGTTATAAAGTTTTGACTAATGATGAATATTTGCAAGTGGTGTTCATTTTGAAAAGAAAACTTAGTATATAATCATATGAATTGAAACTTATGTCTTGTTTCTAGGTTATTGAAGGCCTTCCAGATGAAGAGAAGTATAAAAAGTTGGTGAGGATCTGGAAGTGTTATAAAGAATTCCACATGTTGCAACTGCAATAGTGTAGAGGGGACGATGCATATGCATGTGAGAAAAGGTATGTCAGTATCTGTTATTTTCATCGTATTTTCTATTTTGAATCTTGGTATCATTTCATTCATGATAAACATTTTGAACCATTGTCATTGTAGGATTGGCATCCTTTCTAGTGAGTGGATTTGTTTGTGTTCTTGTTGTTTAGGTGATGAAATGATTCCTTATATGCATGTCCAAGGGTCCCTTCCTCTTGAGATGACTTGGTCTACTCATCCTTTTACTTTGGGATGGTTAAGGAATGAAGTAATGGGGTGTAAGCATAGAGAAATGAAGATTTTGAATAGCAACCAAGGAGGAGGAAGAGGAATTGACAAGCAAAATACAAGCACATTTGAACATGACATAATGTGTCTTGTAAATGATATGGAAGGACAAATTTTCAAGCTTGTTATTATATCAGAAGGTACTTTCCAAAAGTTTAAACAAAGAATATGTTTTCCTTCAAATATTAGAATTCAACTCCGTATTGAATTTGAGAAGGCAAGAAATCAATTGAATGAGGAAACTACAATACAGTTGGCATCTTGATTCCCTAATGTCACTTGTCAAAAAGTGAAACAACTCTTTGCTCATGGGTAAACAGTCTAAGAAATAATTGATTGCACCACCAACAATAAGTTTGTCCTAATTTTAAATGGTATCTTTTTATTTTTCATTTTATACTTGTGAGGAGTCATAATGTGTGTGTCTAATTAGTAATATCTCGTCACAGTTGAATAACCATCTTCCTAGATCAAGGCCAATCAACAAAAAAAAGTGAAGAGGATTATTATGAATCACATCGCTTTGGAAAGCATAAGACAAAAAATGGTGTTAAAAAAAACATGGATTTCCTTCCACTAGTGAGTGTTATGTTCGTTAAATTTATTACTTATTAATATGTCCATGTCAGTCTAGTTTATTTGTGCTTAAAGGTACATATCATGCTTGAACTCTAACTTTGTCGATCTTGCTGATCTTAGAAAATGAACCAGGCAGGAGTGATCAAACAAAACAAATGCAATCGGTTATTTTGATACCCCAATGATGCTTGATGACAATAACAATAAAATTGTTGCATTACATGTCAGTCAAACACAATAAATGCAATGGCCTGTTGTTGCTAACATCCCTCTGATGGAAGCTGAAAAATTATAGAAAAAAAAAATGTTTCATCCTCAAGAAGTGAGACAGGGAGGATTGGTAAAACACAAGAAGCGAGACATGGAGGATTCATAAAACACAAGAAGTGAATTTAGCAAGTAGTGTTAATATGCCAATGATGGAAGTTATGAATCACTATAGAATGTGTGTTTCATCCTTGACAAATGGGGTGGAGCAAAGTGATGAAAACAAGAAATTCAAGGGACGGTTGTTGGCTTCAAAATGATGGAAGCTAATAATCATATACAAATTGGTATTGTTAAACCAAGTAAGGGACAAGTAAAAAATAGAAAAGTACAAGATGATCATAGAGAAACATTGTATGCAAAACAATGAAAAAGAAACATATGAAGTACTAAGAATTTGTTGAGAATTTAGTCATCGGATGGATGAATGGAGAGAACCAAGTTTGAGAAATATGCAATATACAATCTTGCATGACATGTAAAAGACATTGAATTTTTTTTATCGGATCTCATTCAATCATATATACATGCAATATAATTTAACTGTTGACACTCTTTCAAAGACAAGATTATCTGATTGGCTTAGGTGTGCATCTTTGGTAAGTAATGTGCAAAAGTATGCCATATTTTGTCTTTTCACACAACAACAAATTTTTTGGTAGAAAATGAAAATATGGAAATATGAAAACGTGGAGAATGGTAAAAATGGAAAAAAAAATTGGAACAATTTTTGTGTTGACTGACCATCACTGTAAATTCCTTGAATAAGAACCAATCACCAAACTTATCCTCAGTATTCATTTGCAACAATTCTCTTAATTATGGGTTGATTCTCAGTGGAATGAAGCCATAAATCAAAGAATACATCTTCTACAACACCAAATTTGAATGTTAAAAAACATCACCTTTAGTTTTGTTTTGGTATTAAAGGTAAACTATGATATAACAAATTTATTCACTTCATAAAATTTATTATTCACTAGATAAGATTACGTATTTTATAAAATAAATTATTATATATGATATAGGGAATGTATAATCGCATTGACTTCGTCAACCAATTTACCCAAAATCAATTAACATAAACCGCATTTGTGTGCATTAATGAGCGTGCATAGCCAAACCAGAGCTTTGGTAATTGGACAGAAATTCAGATTTGCAGCAAACCAAGCCTGTTGTCCATGATTTCGATTCAAAACCAAGACAACCACTATCAAAATTGAAATAGGGGTGGAATGTACTACAACAACAATCGAAATAGGGGCATTGTGTGCCATGTCAACAATTGAAATAGAAGCATCTTGTACCATGGGAGAAGTTGAAACAGGGACCTTCTCTACCACGACAATAGTAGAAGCAGGGGGTTCCGAAGTTCAAAGGTTCAAAGTGAAAAAATTCCAAGAGTGTGTTGATGCATGGCATGATACAAACATGTGGCCAATAGGTATACTAAATATCCTTTTAAGAGCAGGAGTACAGCAATTTATTTTTGTACAATTCAATTTCCAAAATGAGGAGATAGATGATGCCATCCATAATTGTGATCATAGGGCCATGAAATTGGAAAAATTTGGGAAGAGGGTTCATTTGGACCCCGATTTGGTTGTTAGAGAAACTAAAATTCCACACAGAGGGGGAGCAATATCAGACTCCAGGAAAACCCCCAAGCTAGAAAATATTCAAATGGCTAGCAAAATTTGTGGGAAACAAGCTGTTGTTCCCAGGAATGGTCTTAAAATGGATGATTTTCCTCCTGGGATATACAAAACCCTGAGTCATCTTATCCTTAGGACCATTATGAATCACCACAAGAATAATATTTCGAGTGATTGCATGAAGCTGGAAATACACTAGGTTGAAGACATGGCCATAGATGTCCCTCATCTGTTGGTTAAGAAATTGCACTTTGCATTGCAAGAGAGTAAACTGAAGAGGGTCCATTTCAGTTACCCTGACATACTACAAAAAACATATTAATCTCTGTCGAACTAGTGCTATAGAGTCAAAATCTATAAAAATATACATTAGGAGTCCTAAAATGCAGCAAAATAATCAGGAATTACCTCAACGGTCTTTACAGAACAATGTAGAAGGATTTGTCATTGCCAATACATCAAAATTACATAAACAACTTTCACAGAATAGTATGGAAGATGTGGGAAATGATATGGGTTCAGTTGACCCTGATGAAGTTGATGCTATCACGACTTTGGCTTAATTGCATGGAAATGAAAATGAAAAACAATGGCAAGAATTTGAGAACAATGATATGGAACTTAGCGATGAAGATATTTTTGCACCTCTACAGATTCAATTTGATAGATTTAGCCCTAAAAAGTTGTCACTTGACCTAATTCCCTCCAATAAATCTGATTCAATGCCTCCAAAATATTTTTTTGATGGTATATTTGTTTTTTCTTTATTCGATAAAATTGTGCATTTAAAAGAATGATATACCATCGAGGAGGATTCCTGTATAAAAATCTGTGAATTGTGCAGATTGAAGGATAACCAGATTCTTGATTTGATAGGTCATGTTGCAAGGTTACATAAAAGAATTAAGGATAATGAAGAAGTAGCCATAAAAGATATTGACCACAAGGACATAATTATTGAGGATATCTCTTCACAAGTAGACACAGTTATAGCTAAAATAAACATTCAAATTGACACACTCAAAGGAATATTTCAAGATGAAAAGGAAAAAGATGAAGCAACTATACAGAGACTTGAAGATGAGCTGAAAAAAGGCCAAAGCTTTTGAACATATCGCCATTGAAGACTGTAGTTGGTATGGAATCTCAACTTCAACATGAATTGAAGAAGAAAGAAGAACTTATTGAATTTTTAATGGCTGAGTTTGAACGAAATTACAAAGAATGCTACACTAAATGTAAAGATGAGATTGTAGAATATGAAAAAATAGTGGAAATTTTGAAGAATACCATTAATAAGAAAAATGAGTTGCTAAAACGTAATAGATTTAAAAGGATTGTTGCAAAGTTCACGGATAAAAGAGTTCGAAGAGGAAAATAAACTCACAGTAAAAAGACAATAGTTGAGGCTCAAGAGGTCTGGAAACCAGAAGAGTCTGGCATTATAGTAGCAACAGTGAAGAGTAAAAAGGTTTGCAACCCAAAAAAATATGATGGTATAATATGTTGTAAGGGTAATGCAACTATGAAAATCTTATTCCAGTATGATAAGTCTATACGATAGCAAGAGAAGACCTTGCAGGAAGTTGTTGCAACAATGAATGGTGGAGGTGTTATTTTTGGCTCATCGAAAATACATGAACCGTTGAGGAAGTAGCTAAAGGAGGAGTCCAAAATTATAGATATGAACCAGAAACTATTGGATAACATAAAAACACAACATTTGGGGATCTGAAAGTGGGATACAGAGTTTGAAATCCCTATTTATAGCTTTGCAACAGAAGCCCATACCTCAGGCAGTTTTGTTAACTCCAAAAGATATAGAGTTGAGGGATGAACAACTGGAGAAGGAGGTACAATAGGTCAATAGACAATTAGTTGATGTTCAATCTAAGCTGAGATATACAAAGGATGTTCTTGAAAAAAAAAGGAAACGGAGAACAGCGACAAGCGTAGGAATAATGTGGATATGTTGAAGAAATACATAGATGATAAAGCTAGATTGCAAACTAGTTTGCAAAATTATGCAAAGAAAGTGAAAGAGCTAGAACAAAAATTACAACATGTGCCTGTTGCACCCTTTGAAGAACCAAAAGCTTCTAGCAAAGGAAAGAGAGACTATAGTCAGTTTTCTTCTTCTCAAGCGGAGGACCTCCAGAAACCTCTCAAGCAGCTTAGAGTTATAAAATAGCATTGTGTGTATATCATGTCTATGTAAATATTGTTAAAGCTGTAATATAAATTATATGTATTTATGGACAATGTATATTTTTGGATGCAGTCAATGTGATTATTTATTAATTATTTTCCTCTTAAAATAAATGTAATTTTATTATTGAAAAAAATACATTCATATTGTGTCTTTCAACATTTATTATATTTCCAAAATCTGTTTGTAAAAGCAAAGTATGTGGAAAACTTTGCATGCTTAGAAAAATATATAGGAGCAACTTTCAGAGCACAAATTGGAAATGTTAAAATTGAAAAAAGTGAAGAATGAGAAAAAAAAACACTTTCCTATTTTAATTCACTCCAATTACCCAATAAATAAAGCATGGGCATGCATTTTAGTGAAGCAAGACAACTTTGTCTAGCTTCACTAAAATGCACACCCATACTGCATTACAAAGCCAAATTGAATGATTCAAATTGCAAAGTGTGGGTTTACTTATAACAAAGCTAGACAAAGTTTGAGATTTTTAATTTCAGACATAAAAATTTGTGTTGTGCAAGAAAACTCCAAATTTATGTGTTTTCCACATGGTAAAAAACATGGTTGATTGCCTCGATGAAATGTACACATTAATCTGCAGTTCATGGTATATGGAATAGATAATATTCTAACATGGCTATACCAAGCTGTATAAAACTCTGAAAACATCTATTTTGACTCTTTGATGATACTTGAAGTTTTTGGGAATTATGTATATTGATATATTAATAAGCTTTAGATTGACAACTCTCTTTTTTTATCAAAGAAATATACATGAACTATAGGAAATGCCTATCTGGGATGAAATATGTGTACTTCCATATATCTATTGGTAATATAACTTTCAAAGAACGTAAATATTAGAATTTTTATTAGAGAAAAGAACATAAAAATTTGCACTTTCAAGCTTCAATTTATGTATTATTTGTAATATTCATAAACATTTATTTCTTTGGTCTACAAACTTGGGAGAGCGTCTTATTTCAATTATGAAGATCAATATTGTAGACTTGTCTCTTAATAAATATATTTGAATATATTTCCAAGGAATGGACTATCTTTAATACATCATATTAGTTGTGTATTGTTTTGGGTTTAGTTAATTATATGAGTATAATGATCATCTATTTCTACAGCTCATGGTATATGGAATAGATAATATTATCAGATGGATATACCAACCTTTTCCACAGAGAAATCCAAGTCTGCCAAAATAACAATTCATAGTATTTCTCAAAATTTCAAGGTTGGCATAAAAATGTACAATAGGGCCAATCCAAGTACACCCTAGGTATGAAACTTGGAGTGATGAATAATTACAAATTTTTTAGCCTACTTATCCATGAATCAACTCTTCCAAATTAGCTGCATACCTATTCTTCACACTTGTAAACTCTTTGACAAAATGCATGACAGTGGAAAATTATGCGTGCTTAGGGAAGCCTAAAGGGAAAATTTCAGGGGAAAAAATCAAATTATTAAAATATAGAAAGGTGATGAATGAGAAAAAAGACACTCTCCTATTTTATTGGCTCAAATCAACCATGATAGAAAGCATGGATGTGCATTTTAGTGAAGAAAGGAAATTTTGGATAGCTTCACTAAAATGCATGCCCAATCTGCATTACAAAGCCAAATTGAATGATTAAAATTGTTGAGAGTGTATTTACTTATTACAAACCTAAATAAAGATTCATATCTTTAAATTCGAGCATAAAAACTTATGTTGTGTAAGAAAACTCCAAATTTGTGTATTTTCCACATGGCGAAAACAGAGGGTTGTTTGCCTCCGTGAATTGCACACATCGACCTGCAGTTCATGCTATATGGAATAAATAATAATATAACAAGCATGTACCAACTTTTTATACAACCTCTTGTACTCATTTTTGTATTGTTAAATTTAATAAAGCATGGGATCTTCAAGCCTGAATGAATTCAATGAGAAAAGAAGGCTGCAGAAGAGAGAGAAGAATTCAGTAAAGACTAATCAATTACTCATGGAAAAATTGCACACACATGGAGACAAAATTGGAATAATCACATTGCACCCATTAATCAGTATAAAATATGTAATACAATGGTGTTACAAATAGGAGAATTCGAATGCATAAGATAGGATTCAAATCTACCAACTTGGACTCACTCTAGAGCTAACTTAGTGTGGGAGAATCACCACTAGAGGTCACTAATGCAACTCCAGATCACTGAAACAATTCAAAACCAGTTGATTGATTGATTTAGGTGATCAAAGGTACCCTATTTTCCTCAAATAATGCAAAGTTGCACTAGGATGACTGAGAGTGATCTAACTGATGTGAATTGGAGCATAATTGAATACCTATTAGGGTAAACTGTTGGAGACTGTTGGTGGCACTCATAGTGGGTTCCTAAATTATAGGGATTGGTATGTGCAGCTTCTAAACTCATGCAGGCAGATGCATTGAGTGTTAGGTGTCCCCTAGGTGTGTCCCCCATGCACGAATGAAGTGATAATGACCTCCTAAGCTAGGAAAAAGGAAAATAGACTATGTTGTCAAAGGAAGGATTAATTGATAATCCCAACACCCCCCTTAATCATAACTTAGACAACCCATGCAATCTAAATGTAAAAAATGACTACTTAAACACTGAGGAAATGGGGAAAACATCATGGTAAACCACCCCTCAAAATAAGCAGAAAAAACCATGATCAAGCTTTCACATCAAGAGAAAATTTCTTCTTAAGTAAAAAAATTGTGAAAATATTTCTGCAATCTGCATCTCCGTGGAGCAGTAATTCAGTGTGATGGTCCTTGTGTGCACTAGTTTCCTGGTACTGTGCATGTGGACCTCTCCATCTTATTCCAATCCGATGATAGATAGGAGAAGAAATGTTTCCTTTGTCTCTTATTTCTGGAGGAAGAGTGACATGATCTAATTTGTTCTTCAGTGAGCATAATTGTTTATCATACCTTACCATCATGTAGCATATCTCTGGAAGTTTGTATCACCTCTCTGGAAGAAGTGAATTTCGCTTGACATAACGCAAGGCTCTCTTTTTGAAACTAAGATCTTGTTCTCCTCATGTCAGATGACTCTCCATTCATGTTCCCAGTTGCCTCAATAACCTTTGGATCCCATTTAGGCCTAGGATTGCGAGTAGGGACTGGATCTGGATCTAGATCCAATTGAACTTGGTCTTCAATTCCATAAACTGATTCAACTTGGTCATCTTATTTGAATTCGGAATCTAAAACATTAATGGAAACATTATCATATGCAAAAGGTTTAGGTAGGATGAATTTACCTTCCCTTTCAAATGGCAATTGAGATGGTACTGGATCTGAGTATGGCAGAAAGTGTGAGAATTCATATGCCTTGGAGGCATGGTTACAACACCTTTCACTATAAGCTTCCTAGTTGAGATATATGATATCTCCATTGAGTCAAGACCAAATACCACTCGCTTTAGTGAACCTGTATGAGTCATCTGGTATACATACAAAAGAATTGTTGATAAGGAGGGCACATAGAGTACATTCTTGAACACTCCATGCTCTTACTTGATTGAACCCTTTCCTTTAGCTTGGATTTGAGTTTCATCTCCCATGTGAATACTTGGACCATTAGTAAGTTGTAATGAAGGGAATGATTCTTTGGATGTATCCATGTGATTGGAGGCTTTTAAATCAATGAGGAAGGCATGTGATTTTGAAAAACCAACCTCTAGTGCATGGAATCTCTCATCATGATATTCAGCCTTGTCACCAGAGTCAGCCTTCCTTGGGCCTCCAAGGAGGGAAATATTGTGCTTCTCAAGGAGTTTTGACATATGATCTATTGTCTTCTTCATACAATATTTCTCTATATGGTTTCCTTTGTTATAGTAGGAGCAATTTCCCTTGTCAAACCTCTAATGTTTGTTCTTCTTAGAGCTAGAGGCTTCATTTACTGGATCAAACTCTTCCTTAGGTTTGAATTAAGTGTTCCATTTTTCTTCGCCTTTATGCTTCCTCTTTGCTTGTGCATTCTTTGTCTCACCATCCGTTGGAGAGGATCTGAGGGCTCCCATCTATATCAGCTTGTGTTGTTCCTGTATTAGAGAGTCTATGAAGGCATCAAGGGATGGCATTCGCCAATTAGGAGTAATCGGTCTCCTAGAGTGAAAGTTAGATACAAACACTAAGAATTTTGGGCCAAGTTTGCTCAAAATTGAGAGCACCAACTGCTCATCCTTCTGATCAATCCTGCACTTCTTGTGTTGCATAACAAGATATTTGAATTTTGAGAAGAATTGTTGTATAGTTTCAAAGTTGTTGGGTTGTAGTGTTGTCATCTCATTCTCCAGAATATGGTCCCTGAGCTCACCATGCTTTCCAAACAAGGATTCGAGCTTATCCCATACTTCCTTTGGAGTTCTTAGTCCACCAAGATGGAAGAGCAACTCCCTAGAGATGTGGATGCACATGAAGCCAAATGTTTCATCCAACTTGTTTAGATGCTTAGACTTTTCAAGATGTTGTTGGGGTTCGACCTCTCTGCCCATGGTGACCCTGTACATACCCTTGTTGCGTAATACAATCTGCATATCAACCCTCCAATCAATATGGTTGAAGGGTGTGAGGATTATCGGTGTCAAAGCTGTTGAATTATCCATTTTACAGCTTCAAGAAACAACTAATTCTTCATAAAATCTTCAATTTACCTGTAAAAACACTTCAATTCGAATCAAACCAATTTAAAAACTCTCCACTATGGCATGTGCACTTTATGTGGGTGTGTCACACATATCTACACTTCTCTAGATAGAATCCCGAGGGAGCAACGCAAGAATACCAGGAATTTTGTGGAACCCAGTTACTTTTGGTGCATCAATGGCAGTTTCCGAGGTTTGAAGTTGGCCTAGATACCTGCTCTGAAACCATGTTAAATTTAATGAAGCATAGGGTCTTTAGGCCTGCATGAATTCAATGAGAAAAGAAGGCTACAAAAGAGAAAGAAGAATTCAGTAAAGACTAGTCAATTACTCATGGAAAAATTGCATACACATGGAGACAAAATTAGAATAATCACATTACATCCATTAATCATTATAAAATACGTAATACAATGGTGTTAAAATAGGATAATTTGAATTCCTAAGATAGGATTCGAATCTACTAGCCTAGACTGGCTTCGAAGCTAACTTGGTGTGGGAAAATCACCACTAGAGCTCACTAATGCAACTCTGGATCACTGAAACAATTCACAACTAGTTAATTGATTGAGTTAGATGAGCAAAGGCACCCTACTTTCCTCAAATCATTCAAAGTGGTGCTAAGATGACTGGAAGCGATCTAACTAATGGGAATCAGAGCATAACTGAATACCTACTAGGGTCAACTACTGGAGACTGCTAGTGGCGCTCAAAGTGGGTTCCTAAACTATATGGATTGGTCCTTGGAGCTCCTAATGTAACACCCCGGTTTTGACCCCATTGCATTAAACGTACATGATGTATATATTGTAATGAATCGTGGTGTGGAGCTAAAGGAAAAAGCCCCACCATTGATTTAATTGTGTTATGTTTCAGCGAATGGAATCGTTGCTGATGGTCTATCGTGGTATATGACATATATTAAGTTTTGTCATCATGTAGATATGCATCTTTAATTAAGATGAACCCCAACCAGCTATGTTCATGACAACTAAATTGAGAAGGGGCATGATTCTCATAAGGATAAGGGTGGGGGATGTCAAACCTTGGGTTATGGGGGGGGAAATCCATGTGTCACCACCCTGTTTGAATTGCCCATATTTTCTTGTCTTATCCAACTACCACTTTAATGTTTTGCTAGGTAGTTGTGGCAGTTATGGCTAGGAGTGGAGTGTGGCAGGACTGTCAGTCCTTGCCCACACGCACATTCCACCAGCGGATTGAACCTCATGATGGGCAGAAGAATGACTACGCCCCTCATTCCACTCTCTCCACTATGCCATTCTCTCCATTGTCGGCTCATCCTCATGCATAGGAGAGTTGTTCATCCTCACGCAGGGACGGTAGTCTGCTCATTCTCACGCACAGGCATCTTTTTTGTTTGACCTCACGCAGCCAGGAGGGGAGCCGCTTATCGGTTGTCATTCACGTTTTTCCATAGAGTGGAATCTGGTGTTTTTTCCCTTTGTATTTTGGGGTCTGGTGCAAGTTTTCCTCACGCACAAGTTGAGAGTTTGTATCTTCTTCCCCGGTGCAGCCTGTGTAAGTCTTTTCCGATTGCTTCGTTGCCCAGGACGGACTGTTGTTTTCCCCATGTGGTGAGTTGTGTTTACTGATACGTTTTTGGATTGTTGTAATTCGCTTGGGAATTGTTTTAGCCACGATAGGGCCAAGAACGACTCAGGAGTCGTTTTCCCTGTTTAAGTTGTAACTGCTGATTGTTTGCATGCATGCAAGGGTTGGTCTTCGGACTGTGTTGGGAGCAGGGATGGGGGCTTGGTTTGCTAGATAAACCTGGTGTGTTTGGAAACCACACAAACAGAGATAGAGGGCTGGCTTTCTTCTCCACAACCCCTGAATAGCACTGGAAGGGAAGTCAGGGCTTGAGGGACTGTGTAGCAGAGAAGGGATTGATTCCTTGTGTTGGGTGTGTGTGGTTGCATTAGAAGTTAGGCTAGTTCTGGTGTAGGTGTTCCTAGCTCGGACATGAGCTCACCAGCTTAGCATTTAGCCTTTCCTAACTCCTGGATGGCCTGATAAACCTGACCATGTTGGCTTGGTTGTCTTGTTGATGGCTTGATAAACCCAACTGTGTTGGCTTGGCTGTGTTTTGTGTATCCTTGGCTATGTGTAAGCCTGCTTGTTCCTTATTCCTTGGGGAATCATGCCCAGCTCGGGGGTGGCAGCATTGTTGAGATATTTAGGAGCATGTTAGCCTATGGTTGGGTGGAACATTGTAGCGACGTAGCTGGTTGCGGAACGAGTTCTTTATAAGATAAGTAATCTTGTCTATATTACTCCTGTAATCATTTTATTGTTAATGAATATGGTGAACATGTTGAATGCTTGTATGAATGTATGTTGCTTCTGTTGTGTATGATAAATAATTATGTATCTGTGTATGTTCTACTTCAATGCATTTTGTTTAGTATCTTATGAATGCACATGTTCATGGGGCTGATTTCCCGGATGGTTAAGGCCATGGTATCGTCCTCTTCGTCGATCGGAGGGTCGGGGACGTTACACCTAAACTCATGCAATGCACACATTGACCCGTAGTTCATGCTATATGGAATAAATCATAGTATAACTTGGATGTACCAACTTTTTATACAGTATCTTGTTCTAGTTTCTTTATCTATTCTCTACATTGAAATTCAAGTCTACCAAAATAGTAGTTCATAGTACTTGTTAATTTTTCAAGTTTAGTACAAAAATGCACACCAAGGCCAATCAAATTTTACCCCAGGAATGATATTTGGATGGAAGCATAATTACACACTTATGAGCCTACATATCCATGAATCAACTCTTCCAAATTGGTTGCATACTTATTCTTCACACTTGTAAACTCTTTGACAAAATGCATGCCAATGGAAAATTATGCATGCTTAGGGAAACCTAAAGGGAAACATTTTAGGGAAAGAATTCAAATCATTAAAATACATAAAGTTGAGGAATGACAAAATAAGGCACTCTCCTATTTTAGTCCCTCAAATTGAGCAATAAATAAAGCCTGGGCATGCATTTCAGTGAAGCAAGGCAATTTTGGCTAGCTTCACTAAAATGCATGCCCAACCTACATTGCAAATCCAAATTGAATGATTCAAACTACAAAGTGTGTGTTTACTTATTACAAAGCTAAATAACGTCTGAGATTTTTAATTTCAGACATAAAAACTTATGTTGTGCAAGAAAACACCAAATTTATGTGTTTTGATGAATTGTTGTGGGATGTTATTGTTGGAGTTTGTGCAAGTTCAGAAGCTATTCTTATTGTCCTCCTTCGGGAGTTGAACTTGTTGTAATTATTCATCTAAACCCTAGAAAGAACAATGTAATCCTTGGGGAGAAAAGCGAGCAATAAAAGAATAAATTAAATAATAAAATATAAAATTATTTATTACACCCCCAAGTGAAGTCGACCCTAGTTATTTTCTGGGTGGAAAAACAATATAAATAGAAGGCACCCCTCCTCATTTCAACAAAACAACAGTAGTGCAACAACTACACAATAGTTCATAGTTTTCTGGGAAAGACAACAGTTACACAACAGCTCAGAAGTAGACTGATTTTCAGGGTTTCATATTTGGAAGGCATTTCCATACTTGTCTTTTTCTTTCTTCATTATACTCTGATCTCAGAATTGTCATCTCTAGACGAAGGTTGCTGGGTTTTTCCCAATTGGGTTTCCCACGTGAAAAATACTTGTGTTATTGTTCTATGCTTTGTCTATCTTCTAGTGATCCTATTGATAAATGCAATTAAGATATACTGCTATAATATTTAAGAAAATCTAAGATGGTATCAGAGCAGTACTAGAAGAAGCCATTACTGAAACTCTGTTGACAACCTGTCGAAACTAGGGTTTCATCTTTCAAGGTTTTCACTCAACCTTTTGGTAGAAAAAGAGCCTTGGGAATTTCTCTCTAAGGAAGGTGCATCTTTCTGTCGAAACATAATTGGATTCTGAGCATTTTCAGTTTTGGTTTGTCACTACTGCGGGAAATTAGGGCTTTTCGGAGAAGTGGAATTTTTGAGTGAGGCCAACATAGGATTGTTCTCCTCCTCAAAATCGAAATTTAGAGACAAAGATCAAAAAATTTGGTTAGGTAAAACTCCCGGAAAGTCAAACCCTAATTTGATCCCGAACTAGAAAACCAACATTGCAAAAGATCAACTCCAAATCCAAATCTGGAGTCAAGATTATCAACATGAAGGTTGAATATCGTTTGGAAGGGGCTTCCAATTTCATCCCCTGGAAGTCTAAAGTTCTTCTTCTACTAGAAGAAAATGACCTATTACAGTTTGTAAAGGCAAAAGTCCCAGAACTAGAAGCAGAAGAAGACAAACCTCACTAGAGAAAGGATGATGCCAAACTAAGGAGGATTTTAGTGGACTCAGTTAGAAATCACTTGGTTCCTCAGATATCAGAAAAGACGACGGTGAGGAGGATGTTCAAAACCCTAAATAAGTTATTTGAACACACTAGCATCAATGTGACTGTCACACTGAGGAATCAACTATCGAACATGAAGATGACGAAGTCCGAGGATATTGCCTCATATTTCATGAGGATCACCAAGCTCTGGGACAAGCTAAAGTCCAGTGGAGACAATCTTGAAGAAAAGGATCTTGCCATGACCACCTTAAATGGTTTCCCGCCATCTTGGGTGTATTTCATCCAGACTATAAGTGGTCGAACCAAGTTTCCCAAATTTGATAAGCTATGGGCAAAATGCACTCATGAAGAAACAATAATTGCAACACGCCAAAGAATTCATGGTACTCAACCCGAGCAAAATCAAGCATTCATATCACATACCAAGAAAGGAAAGGGAAGGGGAAGGAAGCCGTACATTCACAAGCATCAAGACAAGAGATCAAGTCCTCCCAGATCAAAAGAAACAAAAGAAGGATCTATCTCATATCCAATGCTACGGGTTGCAGAAATATGGTCATTATGCTAGTAGATGTCGAAGTTCTCACAAAAGGAAGCATGAAGCTTCAATTGCTAATGTAGAAGAAGACCCTCCTCATAAGGATCCAAGGAAGGATGATCGTTCAGAGTTCTTCTTCTAAGAAATGATATGAAGATCCAGATTTTGATGATCGTCGAGCTAGCATATGAAGAGTAGTGGACCCTGATAGTGGGATCCCACCCACACAACTACAAAAGATAAGTATTTAATTTTACATGCTCTAGTAGATTAGATTTGGTTGTTTTTTAATATGTTCTACACAGATATACATTTCAGGTAGTTGACAAGTAGGCTCATCTAGTATTTGTTATACACATGATTGTTTAAATAACTTGTCATGCTGCACAACCCATGAAGGATGAAAACTCCTTTATAACATACTTGTAGTAGTACACACTCTTAATGGTATGCTATAATGGAGACCATAAGCATCCATATAATGGCCTTACATGTGTTGTGTCAAAGCATTGACTAAAAGGTTGCCTACAGTATTTTGTTAATACATTGATTATGAAACATTGCTAACCATCTGACGGGATTTGAATTGTAGGGAATGCCATGATCTACAAGGACAAGAGATCCCATTGATATATGAATGGAACGGAAGCAGAAAGCCTCTAGAATCGACTTCTGAGAGACGGAGGGAGTTATCCCTCAAAGACAAGGATTATAGTCTATTACACATGATAGAAACCTCATGACACTGATGTCGTGATTCGAACAAGACAATTGAAGGATCCTTGATGAACCTGGTCGTCAACTGGGATGGACAATTAATTTCCAGTCTACATTCATGTGCTCAAGTTAGAACCTTCAGGAAAGAAGAGAACATTCGTGGGATATTGCAAGTCCTTAAAGGCTGATAGAATATACATCCCAGGATCGAGGCAAATCGAAGTTAGTCAGGATGTAACCTTTGAAGAAGAAATGGATATCCAAAAAGGAAGAGGATTAGATATGGAGATCAATGACGATGAAGAGATGAGATCGTCTCCCCTCCAAAAATTAAGAGGGAGTCTGAAGAAATGAGTAAATCAATCAATTCCATTGATCCAGTTGAGCAAGATGATGCTCCCACAGATATGGCAATAAGCCGGAAAAGACCCAGATGGGCACGAGATATTTTGCAAAATGTAGAGGATCATGAAATTCCACATGGAGTAGATGGGAGGCCATATTTGTTGCCAAAGGGATCTCTCAGAAAGAGGGAGTCGATTATGATGAGAATTTGCTCCTATGGCTCGATATGCTTCCATTAGATCGGTTGTTCCTATTTCAGCTATGGGATGGAAGTTGTATTAGATGGATGCCAAGACAACCTTTCTCAATGATATTGTTGATACATTACTTCTTGGGATTAGGAGTATGATAAAGGTAAAAGACGATTTTCCTAGGTCAAGGAAATTACACCATGGATATGTTGAAGAGATTCAGAATGTTGGACTGCAAGTCCATAGCTACTCCGATGTATGCAATTTTGAAGAAGCCGAGGGATTCTGCTTCATATTCAAATTTGATTGATCCCACCATGTATTTCCAGTTTATTGGGTCCTTGATGTATCTGACAAACACCAGACCAGACATTTGTTTTGCTGTGAATGCTCTTAGTTAGTACATGTGCGAACTGAGGCAGATTCACTTAATTGTTGCAAAACATGTACTCAGATACTTATGTGGCACTATGGGATATGATCTATGATATGACTTAGATTGTGACTTAAGATTGCAAGGGTTTACATACTCAGATTGGTTTGGATGCACTACATATAGGAAGATCATTCCAGGATTTTGTATTCAATTTGATTTCTGCAGTGATTTCCTAGCACAATAGGAAGCGGAACTCAATAGCTCTCAGTACTGGAGAGACCGAGTATATGACTACTAGTTCAGCAGCTAGGGAAGCAGTTTGGCTTCATAAACTTATTGCAGGATTGTTGGCCAGATTCCAAAGCCAACCATTATTCACTGACATAACCAAAGTTGTGTACAGATGTCAGTGAATCATGTATTTCATGACAAGTCGAAGCACACAGAGACTCAGTATCACTTCATACATGATATGGTGTAGAAAGGTGGGTCGATCTCCAGTATATTTTGATAAACAACCGGACTATAGATGTCCACACCAAGCCTCTTCCCAAGATGAAGCTTGAATACCTTCGCGAAAGACTTGGAGTAGAAGAGAACGTATCCCTCCTTGAGAGGGAGAGATGACTGGGAGACTTTTACCATACTTTCTCCCAGGTACCTCTACTTGTCCAGGTTCTCAGCCAGGTATGGGAGAAATCCCATCGGCAAATGAGATGAAAATGTAGTAGATGGTCAGTTTCACCCAGGCACCTCTGCTTGTCCAGGTTCTCAGCCAGGTATGGGAGAAATCCCATCACCAAATGAGATAGACAGGTAGTAGATGGTCAAGTTCACCCAGATACCTCTGCTTGTCCAGGTTCTCATCCGGGTATGGGAGAAATCCCATCAGCAAATGAGACAGAAAGGTAGTAGATGGTCAGGTTCACACAGGTGCCTCTACTTGTCTAGGTGCTCAGCCATGTATGGGAGTAATCTGATCGATAGATGAATCAGACAGGTAGTAGATGGTCATGTGATTGCACAGGTACCTCTACTCATTTAGGTTCTCAACCAAGTATGGGAGTACCCCATCGACAGATGAGACGAACAAGTAGTAGACGGTCATGCACGTGTGCTCATCCGTGACCTCTAGCTAGGTATGGACGTATTCCATTTGTAGTAGAGACGGATAGGTAGAAGAATATTCTCTCTCAGACATCCAGATAGAACAAATTTATAAAGACAACCTTCATTACGTTTAGAGATGATGGAGATAGTATAGATGTACAGTTGAAACCCAGATGATGATGATGCTGATGAAGACTGAAGAATACCTTCCTTGTTGAGAGGGAGTGTTGGAGTTTGTGCAACTTTAGAAGCTATTCTTATTGTCCTCCTTTGAGAGTTGAACTTGTTGTAATTATTCATCTAAACCCTAGAAAGAACAATGGGGAGAAAAGCCAACAATAAAATAATAAAATATAAAATTATTTATTACACCCCCATGTGAAGTCGGCTCCAATTATTTTCTGGGTGGTAAAACAGTATAAATAGAAGGCACCCCTCCTCATTTCAACACACAACAACAACACAATAGCTCCACAACAGTTCACAGTTTTATGGGAAAGACAACAATTACACAACAGCTCAGAAGTAGATTGATTTTCAGGGTTTCATATTTGGAAGGCATTTTCGTATTTTTATTTTTCTTTATCCATTGTACTTTGATCTCAGAATTATCATCTCTAGACGAAGTTTGCTGGGTTTCTCCCAACTGGGTTTCCCAGGTGAAAAATACTTGTGTTATTGTTCTGTGCTTTGTCTATCTTCTAGTGATCCTATTGATAAATGCAATTAAGATATACTGCTATAATTTATAAGAAAATCTAATAGTTATGCAAATGCATGCCTTTTTACACCAAGTCTCCAAAAACATCTAAAAGAATAAAATTACACTTTTCATAGCTCAACTGTTTGCATATGAGTGTAGGCTGTGAAAAATTAACACTTGAAAACTCTACCCAAAATATATGACTTTAATGAAGCAAGGCAAGTTGAAAGTATTTGCCAATTTTTCATGGGCAACACAAAAATGCACACCAGGGCCAATCCAACTGCAACCTCTATAAACCACTGTTGTTTCAGTAAAAAATAAAAACAATGTAACAAGCTTTAGATATCAAGTTTCTCTTTTAAGAAAATAAGGGGTGCATTTTTGTAAGCCTACTCTGCATATTTGCACCTTGTTTTAACAATGCTTTTTAAAAAATATATAAATTATGGTTGTTTCACATTCTTTATGAAAATATAAAATATTGGTTTTGTCACATGCCCCAATTTTGCAACAACAAAAAAAAACAATTTTATATTATTTGATATTATTTGAGGACAATATGTTAAATTTTATGCTAAGTTGTAATTGATGACTCAACAGAGTCAAGGATATTTAATGTAATTCTAAATATTTTATTTGTAAATAAATAAAGGAGGAGACAACAGCTTTGGAGAGCTGTTAAAAGAGTGTTTACTGGTCAAATTGGTGGAGGAGACTGGGTGGAGAGCAAACTGACATGTCGCAACATCCTCAAACCACTTCCAACTGTTGCAGGTGGCAACCTCCCTACATTTGGGGTCATGATTCCCCAAGAAAGTGGAATCAGAGCAGGTGACTCAATTAATGAAAACTGACCCAAAAGACCTAGGAAATCTTTATAAAAATTCTCATTGAAGAGAGTTGAGGCTGCTCATTCTATAGAAGCGATCATTCAGTTTGAATGAATTTACTTCAGATAAATTCAATGGAAGGGAATCTGGAAAGTGTTTGAGGGGATAACTACTGATTGATCTAGTTACAACTTTTAAGCTGAAGATCATACTGCTGAGAGCAGAGTGTTTTACTGAGATATTGAACTAGTCTACTGTTTGCATTCTCCACCATTTCTCTGCCAAGAAGACCAGCAACAGGCTCAGGGGTCCTGAGGAAGCGTTGTTTGAGCGCTCTCTAGGAGATTGGTAGGGAGGAACGACCTCCTAACGTTGTTGTCGTATGTCCTAAACAGGTTCTACATTATTTTGTTTTACTGTGTCAATTAAATAAATCTGAGTTTGACTGATATATGAATGGTAAAGATTCGGTTTGTAAAATGTTAGAATTTAGCAGTCTTTTTAGATTATTAAAGAAATGAATTTGATTTAGAAAAGTAATGTGTTAGAATGGAAATAATTTCTAGACTGTGTTTTTCCACACCTGGAAAACCAGGCCGTACTCCAACACAGTTAGAATATCTTAAATAGATGAAAGAAAATGATAAGAGATTGAAAACAATAGATAGGGTTCTGTATTCTGTAGATAGCAGAGTAATTTAATTCAGTGTGTAAATAATTATTAAAAAGAACAGTGTTCTGGTTATTTATGTTTACTATTTTAATGAGCATATCTATGTAAAAATGTTGGAAAAGAAATAGTAGGAATACAATAAAGTTATAGTAAAGAAATATATTGATATAATAAAAATTATAGGAGATACAGTTAAGTATCCAACAAGGTATTAACCACACTTAAATCTTTTATCTTAAACTATTATTTAATATATACTAGAATAGGATTATGTTACAACATTATTAATAAAGAAATAATCAAAGTTACAGAGTTAATGTTTTAATCCTTACATAGCTCTGAATCGTTACTAAGTTACAGAGCAGTAAACAAATGTAAGTTTAAATGTAAACAATAAATAGAATAAAGCTAAGAATTTACCTATTTAAGAAATAATTATTTACCAGACAAGCTCTAAATCTGTGTAAGTTTAACCTGAGGGTCAAAACCCTAGTTCTTCTTTTATTCTTTTTATAAAAGTATTCTTTAAAACAGAATAAACAATTTAAAACTATAAGACTATAAGTATACATTAGACTGGGTACAGTCTTATCTCAAGAACTTACAGTATCTTTATAAACTCTTTTATTTAAAAGAAAATAACTTTTTTTTTTACAGGATAAATAATTTCAATACTATTGTAACAATGAAAAAGAGGTAAACAGAAACCAACACATAACTAACAAATTTAAGAATATATCTATATAAGGGTTCTTTTATAGTAAACCCTAGTATTCTATCCTAACTGACAAGTATAAATATATAAATATTACCTTACGACTGAGCTTACAGTCTTCACATTAACTTTATTTATTTACAAGAGAAATCTTAAACAATATTTTATCTCTATTAATAGTCGAAGAAGGAAAGACTCTAATCCCACAGAATTATAATTTACAAGTTTATAAACTATTGCATAAACGAGATAGAGCTCGAAGTTAAAATATTTTTTAAACTAAATGTATTACTTTGTCAAGCTGAAGGGCTAAAGACATAACCAAATTACTTCACTCAGCTCAAGGTCGGTTTAACCTAGCATCGTGGTGAGGGTTTGAAAATGAAACTAATAATCAACTTATTAAAACTTCATTTACTGTAGTATCTTTTATAAGTCAATGTATAAATTATTAGAGTATTCAAAACAGAGAACAATTAAAAACCATGAAGACAGGAGAACCTTCACATGTTAAACATAGTATAATATTACTTAGCCATAAGGCTGTAATTCCTGTTTACAAGTCAAGAAAAGTGAAATACAAGTCACGGCATAGAAGTCGGAGCTACCCTGCAACAAGCAAGGGTTTAATAACCAAAAACTAAGTAATAACTGAGCTAAGCATTTAAACGATGGAGGAATCGAAGTCGTATTTCTTTTCCAATTGAAAACCCCTTTTCCCCTAACCATTGCCAAGCAGGGAGTTCCCACGTTTTAGCCGTGGCTTACCCGTTTGGTCTTGAAGTCAATCCAAACGTGGAGAGGATTCTTCCAAGCGTAAAGGCAAACTGTAACCTGCAAGCGAAGACCAAAAACTTTGATTAGAAACTGGGTATTATCATACCGTAGCTGTAACTAAATTTTTTTATAACATTAGTATGATAAAATAATTACCTGAAGGCAAAATAATCTGCAGCCGAGGAGGAATCGAACCAGCACTACGAACAACAATTGGAAGAACAAACCCTCGTGCTCACTTGTGACAGAGGCAACGGGGTTCACAATACATACTACTGACGTTGGACCAGGATTAAAGCTTTGGCAATGGCCACGCAAGGAGTCGACACTAAAAACTATTGACAGAATAAAACTACCCTCACAACAATGCAATGCATGCAGAAAGAAACCAAATGCAAGCTGTGTATCTCTCAACCCTCACACTAGAGTGGCAACACTTCTTTACACACAAGATGGAGCTATAAAACGAGGGAAAGCGAGCCTCCCATGGCCGCGGAAGAACCAGACTGTACAGAGCCAAACCCTCGTGGAAGAATGAGAAGTTAGGGTTACGATCTAAGCTTTTAAATCATGCATTGCACGGTGGAGGCTCCTCCACGTATCACTGAAATTTTTAGTCAGCAAGTGGGTCGAATGGTATAGTTTATGATGCACTGTCGAGAAACCAAATTGTTGTCAATAATTTAATTAGTGACTACAATGATAATGTAGTTATAAAGTCAAAACATATCATTACAATGATAAACCATAAGTGAAGCAGTGGTAAAGAATAAGATATATGTTGCATCGTTAACCCTTGTTTTATGAAAACCTTGAAATCTTTCGTTGGTAAATTAACTATGTAAAGATCCTTAGTAGGGTAAATGCCCTTGATCTTAAGTTAATAGTTCTAATAATAATCATTTATACAAACATTATAATGCAAAACTATGATATTAGAATTAGTGTTATGCAAACACTAGTGGATAAGAAACTAGTTTATAAATCATTAAGGTGTAAGTAAAAATAAATGGTATTTACACCCTAGAATAACTCTTACTTTTGTATGTAGTCTATAGCACGATAGAATAAGATAAACTTCTTGGAAGTTCGTAATCATTTGGTCTCCATAAGGAACCAAAGCTCTAAACGAATTAAACCAAGGTTAGATTAGACTTGGTAGTAAAAGATAGTAAAACTATCCAGGGATAAATATAGTATCACTTTTTATTATAAATAAATGATATGGTAATGTAATTTCACCACATTACCTATGTCATGAAGAAACTTGGAAGATCGGAATCGCAACTTGACGACTATTGTGCAAATGATCATTTATAACTATAATACAATAATAAGCTGATAAATTTCTTCTACCAAAGCTTAATTAAAAGTAGAGCTAAGGGTTCTATTGTAAGCTTGTTTCTTGGAAGGCCTTAGATTTATTTCCATACTTATAAGTAGTATTGTAAATTTTAGAAATAGCAACAGCAGTAAACTCATGTTTCAGTAAAGGTGTTGTTATACTAAATCATGAGCTGTATGTAAAACTTGTAAATAACTTAGCTTATAGGTGGAAAGAAGATTTATCTAAAGTAGAAGTCATACTGATAAAAGAAATTTAGTATGGCAAAGTTATTGAGCATCACGGCATGAATTTAAAATACTATCATAATTGCAAAACAAGTAAAGAAAAGTTACATTACCTCATAGTATCATTGAATTCTATTAAGCAAAATTTTACTCTAGCAGCTTATATATGCTAAAGAAGTATATCTGGATTTAACGCTTTAATAAACTCCTACTTGTTCAAAATTTACCTGTTGAACCTGTAAGATCCAAAAATCTAGTTGAGTTAGCAATTGCTAAGTAAGCCCTAGTTTAACATAACTTCTCACAAAATCAAAGCATCAGTACAGCTAGAAACAACTGAATGTAGGTTATTTACTTCACATATCAAAATTAAAGTAGTATTAATTTATATGTGTTTAAAGTTAATCATTACTTTTGTTAGTTGTTTCATTTTTCCGCTAGCCGCTAACAGTTACCAAACTGCGACTATAGACAATTTATGTTACATCAAAAAAATTTAATTTTTGTGAAAATTTGGGGTTATGACATGTGGTATCAGAGCGCAAGGTTCAAACACTAGGACTTGATGAAGGCCAACCTGTTTTTATGAAACAGTTAATTTAAATTATTTGTGTTGATGTTATTTTCTTTTAATGTTATTCAACAGAGAAATTGTTTCTAAAGTTTAACAACAGGTATGGAAAGACTGGAGGGATATGCGGAAGAAGAATCTCCATTTACTGAACAAGAAAACTTACAAAGAGACCCTATACAAGAAGACCTAACCACTAATTCCTCAAAACTTTTAGAAACAGTAAAAGACTTAAAATCCGAAATGGAATCTGTTAAACGAGAAAATGAAAGGATTCTGAGAACTCACGAGGAGATGAATCAGATCCTAACAGAAAGACTTCAAACTGAGGGAAGGGGTAAAAGAGCTGATTCAGAAGATATAAGTCACCAACACAAATATAAAAAGGTTAAACAGACTAAAAATGAAAGCAATTCATCTTCAGAGGTATTTGGTGATCAACATAATTATCATTCCAACAGTGATAGTAGTGATGACAACCATTATACTAAAAATAAAAAATATAAACCTTATGAGGAAATTTCTGGGGAGTTTAAAAAGATTAAACCACCAACATTTAATGGAGAAACTGAGAAGGGGGAGGAAGCAGAATCTTGGTTATCTGGGATGAAGAAGTGCTTCCAAATTTATAACTATTCTAACCAATTAAAGGCTAGAATGGCTATCTACAATTTCTCGGGGAAGGCTGATATTTGGTGGCAAGACTTAAAGAGAGTGAAGGGAATAAGAGAGAATAATGTAAATTGGAGTACTTTAAAAATAAATTTATGTCTAAGCAGTAATATGAAGAGAGAGAAAAAGAATTCTATGAGCTTAAACTATGTTCAATGACTATGAAAGATTTGAATAGCAAGTTTTTAAGTCTGCTTAGGTATGTGCCATACCTTGTAGATGAAAAACCGAAGGTACAACGATTCCTCAGTTGTTTACCTTATCACATCAATGATAGGATTGAGTATGACAATCCAAAAACTCTGGAAGAAGCTATGAGGAAAGACAATTTTTGTTATGAACAAAATCGAAAGAAGGAGAGCATGGCCAACTAGAAGGCCAAGAAGAATAACAACCATTATGATCAAAAGAAGAAAGGATTTGTGCCCAACCAGAGTTCTAAAAACAATAAGGCCAGAAATTTTCCTAACAAGAACTTCCAAGGGAATAAGAATAATTTACCAAGTAATCAGAACAATCCAAAGGGTAAAGAATCTGCTAATAATCATGGTAATTACACAAAGAACTTTAAACGCAAAGAACCTATAAAGTGCTGGGAGTGTAATGGCCCACATTATGCCTCAGTCTGTCCTAATCGAAAAAAGATTGTCAGTAATATTCATACCATATAGGAGGAAATGACTGTTGGAGATTTAGTGAGGACTATGCCCAAAATCAATGCAGCCTTGGAGAATCGACAAATAGAATATCAAAATTCCATGGTGGAAGTAGAAGGTACGATAAACCAAACCCCTATAGCTATTTTAATTGATCCAAGAGCTAGTCTTAGTTATATTTCACCTAAATTGGTAGAAAAATGTAAGCTGCCTGTTGAAAAATTTGAAAATTCTTGGTTGGTTCAGTTAGCCACTAGTGCTAAAAGGAAGGTAACTTGTTTTGTAAATAAATGTGCAGTAGTTATGGATCAATTTGAAACTGTGGTAAAGCTTAATGTACTACCTCTTGGTTCTTATGAATTACTAATCGGTATGGATTGGTTAGAGCAGCATAGGGTGATTTGAAATTGTTATGATAAAACCTTTACGTGTATAAATAATGATGGAAAATCAATAAATGTAAAGGGAATCCCTAGAAGAACCACCATAAGGTAGATTTCTGCTCTACAGCTTAAGAGAGTTGTTAGGAAGGGTTGTAAAGCTTATGCAGTAACAATAACTGATGAGGAAAATCTAAATAAGACAGACAAATTAAAATTGAAAGACATACCAGTTTTAAGAGAATATGTTGATTTATTTTCGGAATAAATTCTGGGACTACCTTCGAAAAGGGAACTAGATTTTACCATTGAGATGGTACCTGGTGCAGTACCCAGCTCAAAGGCCCCTTATCGAATGAACATACTTGAACTTAATGAACTAAAGTCACAATTAAAAGAACTTATTGACAAGAAGTATATTCGACCTAGTGTGTCTCCCTGGGTGGCACCTGTCATTTTCATTAAGAAAAAGGACGGAACCATGCGACTTTGCATAGATTACCGTCAGTTGAATAAGATGACTAATAAAAATAGATACCCGTTGCCTCACATAGATGATATGTTTGATCAACTACGTGGAGCCACGGTATTTTCGAAAATTGATTTAAGGACTGGATATCATCAAGTTAGGATTAAAGATGAAGACATCTTTGAAACAACTTTTAGAACTTGATATGGCCATTATGAGTTTGTCGCCATGCCATTCGGGCTTACTAACGCCCCAGCTATTTTTATGTGTTTAATGAACAACGTTATGCATAAGTATCTAGATAAGTTTGTGGTCATGTTTATCGACGACATATTAATCTATTCAAAAACTGAAGAAGAACATAAAGAACATTTAAAAATTGTTTTGCAAGAGCTACAAGATCATCAACTCTTTGCAAAGTTTAGTAAATGCGATTTCTTTAAGGATAAAACTCAGTACTTAGGTCATGTGGTGACTAAGGAAGGGATTTCGGTGGATCCCGAAAAGATAAAGGTGATCGAAGATTGGCCGGTTCCTAAGGATGTAACTGATGTTCGATCCTTCATGGGAATTACCGGTTATTACTGGAGGTTCATTGAAGGTTTTTCGAGAATCGTGAATCCGATAAATTCTTTGCAGAAGAAAGATAAGAAATTTGATTGGAACCAGAAATGCGTGGATAGCTTTAAAAAGTTAAAAACTTTATTAACCAGTGCACCTATTTTAAGAATAGTTGATCCAAATAAAGAATTTGTAGTGTGTATTGACGCCTGCAATGATGGTTTAGGCGGTGTTCTGACTCAAGAAGGGCATGTTATCACCTATGAGTCTAGGAAATTAAAAATTCATGAAAATAATTATGCAACTTATGACTTGGAATTAGCTACTGTTATACATGCTCTAAAGATGTGGCGTCATCATCTAATTGACAGAAAATTTATTTTAATGACTAATAATAAAGGACTAAAATATTTGTTAGATCAGCCTAATCTAAATGCCAGACAAGCTAGGTGGCTAGCTTTTCTAAGTGAGTATGATTTCAAAATTCAACACATTAAAGGGAAAGAAAATAAAGTTGCTGATGCATTAAGTAGGAATGCAAGGTTAAACTTTACAACAGTTATTAGCACTTATACGACAGATCTAGATGAACAGCTTAAAGCGGGGGTAGAACAAGATGAAATTTACCAAAACTTACAAGCTAAAACGAAAGGGTACAGTTTGAATGCAAAAGGATTTTTACTGTATAAAGACAGAATGTATGTACCTAATGTACCTAAAGTTAAGTTATTAATTTTAGATGAAATCCATAAAACTCCATACTCAGGTCATCCAGGTTATCAAAAGACTATAACTATGTTAAGGAAAGAATATTTTTGTCCAAACATGAAGACTGAACTGGTTGAGTATATCGCTAGGTGTTTTGAATGTCAGCAGGTGAAAACTGAACATCAACACCCAGCTGGATTACTTCAGCCGTTTCCCATTCCTGGCTGGAAATGGGAGATAATTAGTCTCGATTTTGTTACTGGACTGCCTACAAATCAGAATTTAAATGATTCTATCATGGTAGTGTTCGATAAATTAAGTAAAGCAACTCACTTTATACCTGTTAAAACTACGTATAAAGCTGAAAACATAGATGATATCTTTCTAAACCAAATTTTTTGACTACATGGAATACCGAAAGTTATAATCTCAGATAGATACCCTAAATTTATAGGTAACTTTTGGAAATCTCTGTTCAAAGGATTAAACACTACACTAAATTTTAGTACTTCATTCCATCCTCAAACAGATGGATAGACTGAAAGAGTAAACCAAGTACTGGAATATTTACTAAGAATGTATGTGAAAGACCAGCCAGGTAAATGGGAGGATTATTTGCATCTGGTAGAATTTGCTTATAATAATAATGATCAAGCATCAACCAGATTTAGTCCTTTCGAAATTTTGTATGGAAGGAAATGTAATACTCCTATCTCTTAAAGTAATCCGGTGGATAGATTAGTATTAGGCCCTGAACTATTAAAGGAAATGGAAGAAATTGTAAAGCATGTACAAGGTAAATTGAAAATTGCGCAGGATCGACAGAAAAGTCAAGCAGACCTTAAAAGAACCCCAAAGGAGTTTCAGGTAGGTGAACATGTGTTCATCAAGGTGAGACCCAAAAAGAGCTCTCTGAGATTGGGTAGTTGTGTAAAAATAGCACCTCGTTACTGTGGTCCATTTGAAATACTGTCCAGGATTGGACAAGTAGCTTATCAATTAGCATTACCACCGAATTTAAGAGTACATAATGTTTTTCACATTTCTGTATTAAAGAAATATGTTCATGATGCTACTCATGTTGTTAATTGGAATGATGTACAGGTGGAACCAGAAGGAGATTTTTTGGTGGAACCGGACTGTATCCTCGGGCGGAGGGAGATCACACTTCGGAACCGCACCATTGTTCAGGTGAAGGTGCAATGGAAACACCTTAGTCCAGAGGAAGCCACCTAGGAATTGGAAAGTAATATGCGTGATGCATATCCAATTCTGTTCTAGGAGAATTCTGAGGATGAAGAATAAATAACATCAAGGATGATGTTATACTTTAAGGGGGTGTGTATGTCACATGCCCCAATTTTGCAACAAAAAAAAAAAAATTATATTATTTGATATTATTTGAGGACAATATGTTAAATTTTATGCTAAGTTTTAATTGATGACTCAGCAGAGTCAAATATATTTAATGTAATTCTGAATATTTTATTTATAAATAAATAAAGGAGGAGACAACAGCTTAGGAGAGCTGTTAAAAGAATGTTTACTGGTCTAATTGGTGGAGGAGACTGGGTGGAGAGCAAACTGACATGTGGCAGCATCCTCAAACCACTTCCAACTGTTGCAGGTGGCAACCTCCCTACATTTGGGGTCATGATTCCCTAAGAAAGTGGAATCAGAGCAGGTGGCTCAATTAATGAAAACTGACCCAAAAGACCTAGGCAATCTTTATAAAAATTCCCATTGAAGAGAGCTGAGACTGCTCATTCTAGAGAAATGATCATTTAGGTTGAATGAATGTACTTAAGAAAAATTCAATGGAAGGGAATCTGAAAAGTGTTTGAGGGGATAACTGCTGATTGATCTAGTTACATCTTTTAACCTGAAGATCATACTGCTGAGAGCAAAGTGTTTTACTGAGATATTGAACTAGTCTACTGTTTGCATTCTCCACCAGTTCTCTGCCAAGAAGACCAGGAACAGGCTCGGGGTTCCTGAGGAAGCGTTGTTTGAGCGCTCTCCAGGAGATTGGTAGAGAAAAACGGCCTCCAAACGCTGTTGTCGTCTATCCTAAACATGTTCTACATTATTTTGTTTTACTGTGTTAATTAAATAAATTTGAGTTTGACTGATATATGAATGGTAAATATTCAGTTTGTAAAATGTTAGAATTTAGTAGTCTTTTTAGATTTTTAAAGAAATGAATTTGATTTAGAAAAGTAACTTTGTTGGAATGGAAATAATTTCTAGACTGTGTTTTTCCACACCTGGAAAACCAGGCCATACTCCAGCACAGTTAGAATATCTTAAATAGATGAAAGAAAATGATAAGAGATTGAAAACAATAGATAGGGTTCTGTATTCTGTAGATAGCAGAGTAATTTAATTCAGTGTGTAAATTATTATTAAAAAGAACAATGTTCTGGTTATTTATGTTTATTGTTTTAATGAGCATATCTATGTAAAAATGTTGGAAAAGAAACAATAGGAATACAATAAAGTTATAGTAAAGAAATATACTGATACAATAAAAATTATATGAGATACAGTTAAGTATCCAACAAGGTATTAACCACACTTAAATCTTTTATCTTAAACTATTATTTAATATATACTAGAATATGATTATGTTACAAACATTATTAATAAAGAAACGATCAAAGTTACAGAGTTAATGTTTTAATCCTTACATAACTTTGAATCGTTACTAAGTTACAAAGCAGTAAACAAATGTAAATTTAAATGTAAACAGTACATAGAATAAAGCTAAGAATTTACCTATTTAACAAATAATTATTTACCAGACAAGCTCTAAATCCGTGTAAGTTTAACTTGAGGGTCAAAACCCTAGTTCTTCTTTTATTCTTTTTATAAAAGTATTCTTTAAAACAGAATAAACAAATTAAAACTAGAAGACTATAAGTATACATTAGACTGGGTACAGTCTTATCTCAAGAACTTACACTGTCTTTATAAACTCTTTTATTTAAAAGAAAAGAAAATATATATTTTTACATGATAAATAATTTCAATACTATTGTAACAACGAAAAAGAGGTAAACAGAAACCAATGCATAACTAACAAATTTAAGAATATATCTATATAAGGGTTATTTTACAGTAAACTCTAGTATTATATCCTAACTGACAAGTATAAATATATAAATATTACCTTACGACTGAGCTTACAGTCTTCACATTAACTTTATTTATTTACAAGAGAAACCTTAAACAGTATTTTATCTCTATTAACAGTCGAAGAAGGAAAGACTCTAATCCGACAGAACTATAATTTACAGGTTTATAAACTATTGCATAAACGAGACAGAGCTCGAAGTTAAAATCCTTTTTAAACCAAATGTATTACTTTGTCAAGCCGAAGGGCTAAAGACATAACCAAATTACTTCACTTAGCTCAAGGCTGGTTTAACCCAGCATCGTGGCGAGGGTTTGAAAACGAAACTAATAATCAACTTATTAAAATTTCATTTACTGTAATATCTTTTATAAGACAATGTATAAATTATCAGAGTATTCGAAACAGAGAACAATTAAAAACCATGAAGATAGGAGAACCTTCACATGTTAAACAGAGTATAATATTACTTATCCATAAGGCTGTAATTCCTGTTTACAAGTCAAGAAAAGTGAAATACAAGTCACGGCATAGAAGCTGGAGCTACCTTGCAACAGGCAAGGGTTTAATAACCAAAAACTAAGTAATAACTGAGCTAAGCGTTTAAACAATAGAGGAACCGAAGTCGTATTTCTTTTCCAACTGAAAACCCCTTTTCCCCTAACCATTGCCAAGCAGGCAGTTGTCGTGTTTTAGTTGGGGCTTACCTGTTTGATCTTGAAGTCAATCCAAACGTGGAGAGGATTCTTCCAAGCGTAAAGGCAAATTGTAACCTGCAAGCGAAGACCACAATTTTTGATTAGAAACTGGGTATTATAATACCGTAGCTGTAACTAATTTTTTTTATAACATTAGTATGATAAAATAATTACCTAAAGGCGAAAGAATCTGCAACTGAGGAGGAATTGAACCAGCACTACGAACAACAACTGGAAGAACAAACCCTCATGCTCACCTGTGACAAAGGCAATGGGGTTCACAATACATACTACCGATGTTGGAGCAGGATTAAAGCTTTGGCAATGGCCACGCAAGGAGTCGACACTAAAAATTACTGACAAAATAAAACTACCCTCACAACAACGCAATGCATCCAGAAAGAAACCAAATGCGAGCTGTGTATCTCTCAACCCCTCACATTAGAGTGGCAACACTTCTTTACACACAAGATGGAGCTGTAAAACAAGGGCAAGTGAGCCTCTCATGGCTGCAAAAGAACCAGACTGTGCAGAGCCAAACCCTCGTGGAAGAATGAGAAGTTAGGGTTACGATGTAAGCTTTTAAATCATGCATTGTACGGTGGAGGCTCCTCCACGTATCACTGAAATTTTCAGTCAGCAAGTGGGTCGAATGGTATAGTTTATGTTGCACTGTCAGGAAACCAAATTATTGTCAATAATTTAATTAGTGACTACAATGATAATGTAGTTATAAAGTCAAAACATATCATTACAATGATAAACCATAAGTGAAGTAGTGGTAAAGAATAAGATATATGTTACATCGTTAACCCTTGTTTTATGAAAACCTTGAAATCTTTCGTTGGTAAATTAACTATGGAAAGATCCTTAGTAGGGTAAATGCCTTTGATCTTAAGTTAATAGTTCTAATAATAATAATTTATACAAACATTATAATGCAAGAGTATGATATTAGAATTAGTGTTATGCAAACACTAGTGGATAAGAAACTAGTTTATAAATCATTAAGGTGTAAGTAAAAATAAATAGTATTTACACCGTAGAATAACTTTTACTTTTGTATGTAGTCTATAGTACCATAGAATAAGATAAACTTAGTGGAAGTTCGTAATCATTTGGTCTCCATAAGGAACCAAAGCTCTAAACGAATTAAACCAAGGTTAGATTAGACTTGGTAGTAAAAGATAGTAAAACTATCCAGGGATAAATATAGTATCACTTTTTATTATAAATAAATGATATGGTAATGTAATTTCGCCACATTACTTATGTCATGAAGAAACTTGGAAGATCAGAATCGCAACTTGACGACTATTGTGCAAATGATCATTTCTAACTATAATACAATAATAAGCTGATAAATTTCTTCTACCAAAGCTTAATTAAAAGTAGAGCTAAGGGTTCTATTGTAAGCTTGTTTCTTGGAAGGCCTTAGATTTATTTCCATACTTATAAGTAGTGTTGTAAATTTTAGAAATAACAACAACGGTAAACTCTTGTTTCAGCTAAAGTGTTGTTATACTAAATCATGAGCTCTATGTAAAACTTGTAAATAACTTAGCTTATAGGTGGAAAGAAGATTTATCTAAAGTAGAAGTCATACTGATAAAATACATTTAGTATGGCAAAGTTATTAAGCATCATGACATGAATTTAAAATACCGTCATAATTGCAAAACAAGTAAAGAAAAGTTACTTTACCTCGTAGTATCCTTGAATTCTATTAAGCAAAATTTTACTCTAGCAGTTTATATATGCTAAAGAAGTATGTCTTGATTTAACGCTTTAATAAACTCCTACTTGTTCAAAATTTACCTGTTGAACCTGTAAGATCCATAAATCCAGCTGAGTTAGCAATTGCTAAGTAAGCCCTAGTTTAACATAACTTCTCACCTACTTGACAAAATCAAATCATCAGTACAACTAGAAACAACTGAATGCAGGTTATTTACTTCACATATCAAAATTAAAGTAGTATTAATTTATATGTGTTTAAAGTTAATCATTACTTTTGTTAGTTGTTTCACTTTCCTGCTAGCCGCTAACATTTACCAAACTGTGACTATAGACAATTTATGTTACATCAATTTTTTTTAATTTTTGTGGAAATTTGGGGTTATGATAGGTTTTGTGCACATGGCATTTAGGCGACGGAGAGAAAAATCCATAAATAATTCACAAACAAGGCCGCGCATGCATTTTGTTGATTCTAGAAGATTGTAATAAGTTTTAGGACAATTTGATTACATTACAGAGGTATCTTCTCAAAAGCCCACATGTTAGAAAATGTATATTAACATTTAAACTTTGAAATTTCATAGTAAATTTTTTTCTTGGAAAACAAAATAGAACATTTATACCATAAAAAAATGAATATAACCAATATATCATTAATATGTACTAAATAACATAAGTCACCCCATATATTACACCAAACATTATAAAAATATATTAATAAAAGGTCAATATGTTTATAACTCCAAATGAGGTACACTAGTCCTCATCCATAATCCATAACAATGATGGACGAGATCCCATTGGTGTGAATCTCATGAAAAGTGTACCTGCACATGAGGCTATAGACTATTATAGAAATAACGAAATTTAAATGTTGTTCCCACTCTACATATTAAATTTAATATTCAATTTTCTAAATTTATTCCATGGAAAATGTCATTGGGGAAACCCTCCAGGCAGGGTTCAAAATTGAACCCATCAAAGCCCGTTAAAGGTGTTCTAGCCAGTCATAGAAGTGCAATTAAAAAAATGGCTGTAAAAAAAAATGTTAATTTTTAATTTTGACATTTAAAACAAAAATTACAGATTCCAATTAAAATTTCATTAGAAGTGTGATGTAACAAAAAGCTCGTCAAACATTAATTCGACTGGCTGCGAGTAGTTGGCATTTAAGAATGGGCTTTGTTTGATGAGATGGGCTCTCACATCATTTAATCAATTTGGTCCATAAGTTGATTAAATAAATATATTAAACTCCGAGGTGTGCTTTGGATATGGGCGATACTAGACAGGGCATGGACAGATAATTCGTGTGAATCCGCTTGATCAACTATGGACATATTATAGAAAATCTTGGGTGAGAGCATGGAGGACCAAATCTTTAGATAGATTAAATGCTGGTACCACTGCTACGAAATCTCGATCTGGAACCTCTCAAACAACGATTGGATAGGGCCTTTTGCTAGCACATGCCTTGTATGGATTCTTGTCTGGTTCTTGATATGGAACCTCTCAAACAACGACTGGATAGGTCCTTTTGCTAGCACATGCCTCATATGGATTCTTGTCAACCAGAGCCATCCACGGTGACCTATTCACTAGGTATCATATTGTGTCAACTGCCTCTGCTCAGAATTATTGTACAATACCTCTCCTTACACCAGCTGTGCAAAGGTAGGTACTTACTGGGTGGGTTAAAATGAGTGATATCCATATCCAATAGCTTAAGAACCGGTTTAACCGGTATACTCGGCAGTAGATCCAAATCCAATTATTCTTTATATGGTTTCATTTTTAACAATCTCCATAGCTTGTTGAACTAGACATTTCACTTTGTTCTCACCCTTTTCATATTGCATTTTTTAAAGGTTTTTTTTTGTGTTTTCTGGAATTAGTTTTCTCTTTGCCAAGAGAGAATGGATTGAGTTGTGCCAGTTTTGAAAGAGTTTCTTTTATGTGTTTTCTGGAATAGGTTTTCTCTTTGCTAAGGAAGAATGCAGACAAGAGCAGGTTGTTATCCTTTTAAATCTATCAGGGAGAACTGTAACTGGAAACTTCAGATGACACACAAAAAGGAAATGAATTCAAAACATAATCCAATGGTGGTGCGTTGGTGTTAATCATTTTGATGACATTGGGGATTATCTGCTAATTTAAGGTAAATGCTTATCTCATTATTTTTAATTTTTTTTTTCCATTGTATTAAACCGAGTGTTGAATATTTAATCATTTTGATGACATTAGGGATTATCTGCTAATTTAAGGTAAATGCTTATCTCATTACTTTTTTATTTTATTTTTAAATTTTTTTCCGTTGTATTAAACTGAGTGTTGAATATTTTAGTGTTGAATTTGTGAATTTCTATTCCATAAATAAATCTCTTCTATGGATAAGATATTGTGCTCATTTTGAGACGTTATAAGGAATTCACATTCTGTAAGGAACGAAACATTCCTATAATCCTCGGCAAAGAATCTAGGTTGAAGACCTTCTCATCTATAGCAATACTTCGTTCATCGTAAGCAACTAAAACGATCCCAAAATTATTAATTGGTGCCTTTTTTTGTGTTGCCTTTACTAATAGAAGAAACAATTCGTGTTGCCTTTACTAATAGAAGAAACAATAGTACTAAACAAGTGACAATGAATTCTATAGCGATAATCATGTCCTGACTTTTTTTCTTGGTAGACGCTTATATGTTTGATGGCTTTCTTCCCAGCTCTGGTAACCAACATCTCATGCCTTCCTCCCTATTCATAGCTTGACTTCATGGGTGTATAATATTTTTCATAGTTTTTAAATGCCTCATGCCCCAGGGCTTGGTAAATTTATATTTTTTGAGATAATTAGTGTGGATATATCAATTTTATTAGTTAAATAAATTGATTAAAAACTTAATATTTTATTTAGCAATTTTTTTAATGAAGTGTGCAATTAATTTATTGTTGTCAATTGAAGTGTAATTTTTTTTAAAGCCCTTCTTCATAGAAGGGCAACATGAATATATGCCCTTCTAATTGAAATTAAGATGAGCCCTTCAAATTTGATCCCTGCCTCCAGGTGCTCCTCACATTTTGTGAATGGAGCCTAGGATAAATGCTGCTGAAGTACAACATGTACTCCTAACCTAGAGGGACTCCACTAGACTTAAACCCCTTGACCTCTTAGTAATCTCCAACTTGAAACTGCTCGGTTCAAACCAATTGAGCTAACCACTAAGGTTGAGTGTTTATATTAATATATATTACCTTGGTTCACAATAACAAATAATGAAATCAAGTATCATTATGATAATGAGTTATAACTATCATACAAAGTTAACTAGCAAATCCACCTATAGGCTAAGATTAAGGAGGTTTTACATACTCTTGACAAACTTGATATTCTCTTTTACTTACAAATCACCAAAAATCCATCCAATGCAATTAATTCGAGACATCCCATCCATTGACTAGTGAGAAGAAGCATTCTACAACCCTTACGAAACATTACATTCACAAGAATGTGCCCTCTTGCTACCACCATGAGGGTCAGTGTTTTACTCCACCCAAATACGACCCGGAGATATAACTTGGACCTCCAAGGTTAGTTGCTCAGTTCGCGTACCATGCGTTAAGCTCCAAGAAGTTAAAAGTTAGGGGTTTGGCGTTAGGGTTTATGACCCCAATACAGATCGGAAGAAAGTTGAAGAGCCTAGCCTGATAGTTCCACGCATATTTGTTGCATTATTCTTTTGCCATGGGAATGGAAAATGACAATGATGGCGGTGGCGGAGTCGGAGAGTCATTGCGAAAGAAGCTTGAGGACCAGTTTCACAGAACTAGAGAGCATGCAGAGACCTACCCATATGTGTGGGCTTCCTATGCTGTTGTCTGGGGTGGATTCGGTATTCTCACCATCTACAAGTGGAGAAAACTCCGTAGAATGGAGGATCGGGTCAGGGCACTCCAGCAGAAGCTGAAGCACATCGTTGATGCCGAGGAGGCAGCAAAGATTCAAGAAGCCGAAGCTGCCGCCTTCAGGAAGAAGACAGATATCGATTCAACTGGCAAATGATTTCTGCCTTACGGACCGAGTGACTGGACCAGGTGTTCGTTGGGGTGCTTCATTCTATTCATAATAAGGCATTGTCACGGTCATGGTCTCCGCATCCATATGAACATGGAGCATTCACAAAGCAAGCCTCAACACCCATGTTAATTTTGGCAAGTTTTGAAATTCATTATAATGTTCTGACGGCATTAATCTTTATATTTGCACTTTTCAATGGCTAAGCTAGGACGCTGACAATTCATTTATGCTTCTTGGTTCCCTAACAAGTCATATGGATGCTGAAATGAAATGAATAGCTTGCGCCTTTTGTAGAGGCCTTTTTACACGATTTTTTCGATTCTTAAGGTTGTTAACTGATGTTGCCTTGATATCTGAATCAATCGCTTCATTCATTGCTACATTGTTATGGAATTACATTATGTTGAATTCGTACCTTTTATGCCGATAGTGCCCATTATGTTCGACTGTAATATGCTTCCATGAAAATAATTGTTGCAACCATGAAATCATACTGGGAGTCCATAGTAACATATTAGTGACCCCACACCCAAATCTTCCTGCACCCTAGTTTTCTTCCGGTTCGGTGTTGCTGAGGGTTAGACCGGTCGACTCGGCCGATTCCGGTTGTGAGTTGACCGGTTTTTAAATCATGTGCCTGGACCCCCTCCCTTGGTCGTCGGGGTACAGATCTGAAAATTTTCATCTTCTCAAAATTGGGCAATCTGAGCTTGATTCTATTTCAATCTTAACTGCTCTATCGATGATTAAATACACAAATACGTATTGCAGCAGAAACAACATCCATATACGTTAATTACCCAAATTGCAATACTATGAATTATTCCCATGCATGGAAACAAAAGGGGGTCTCGCCCATTTCCACAGTCAATCATTCCAGCACACAAAACTAGTATTAACCAGCTGGATATATGAAGATTAACAACATACACACAAATTCATGCCCCATGAAGAGGATTGCAAAATCCTTTCTTTTCCAGCATCAGTTCTGATACCCATGAATATCATTACAGTTAATCTCACAAAGAGAATTCTGTATGCTTGGCTTAGCTGAAACTTGTTTTACACAGCGATTGAGTATCCCAGCATTTAATCTCATATTCTCTGCTGATTACATTGAATATGAACAGCTGGTACATGGGAGGACACAGCATCATACATATGAAGCATTTCTCATGAAGATAATTGCAGTTTTTCTCTTGGTTCTGTTGCCCTCCTTAATATCCACAATGTCAATTACATCCATTTGGCACAACTGAAGCTGAATTTACAGAACAAAGGCATAATTCAGACCTCTGCAGCATGCATTGTTGGCTGTAGCGGCCTTTGAGCCTACACAGGATTAACTTCCAATATCCTAGAATTTAATCACCGAGTCATTACTTACATTTCCTCCATCAAATACATAATTCTTTCAACACAGCAAAACTGCATTTCCTTAATCAAATACATAATTCTTTCATCACAGCAACACCGCAAGTATTAATTCTCAACAAATACATGAGCATAACACCTCATATCTAAATGCATTATTTCTCAAGAAGTAAATAATAAAGGTCAGTTTACTTATCTGTTAGTGGATGCACTCCATAGGAGCCTTTTTCTTCCCAGCCATAGGCGCCAGCTCATGTAGGTGCCATCTACGTGTTGAGCAATGAAACAACAATGATGAATTTACTGGCTATGACTTTGGTCTTTTTCACTTGGACCAATTTCCAGACATCCCAGACAAGGAATTTACATTACAGTTCTTTCCTAGCCACAACAATTCCACTCAACCATTGTCTCTTCTTCCTCAGCCTGCACAACACAAGGAATGGGATCCCCTTTTCTGCCATATAGTCCCTCAGGCTAAGTCACCTGACACGAGGACATGTGACATGGAGAACATGAAAATACAAGTATCTGACATGGGACATGAGGATTTTGGAAACAGGACATGGGGTGCACAGCTATATATATATATATTAAAAGAATTCAATATATCTATATCTATTAATATATTAAAAGCTAAGTTACCGGATTCGGCCCTAGGCTTAACCGCATCCGAATCGGATTCTCGGATTCTTCCACCTCCTTTTGACACATCTAAAGTTGTTTACGTAGTATAAATGTAGGATAATCAGGGTTAATTAGGGTTAGGGTTCCAATTCCTTGATTCCTAATTTTGGGATGAGTGCCGCACCCGTATCGGATTCTTCAGCTGGTTCCGATCGCACCCACATTTCGTGTAAAGTTTATTATAAATATGAAATATAGATAAAGATCCAATTGTTTTAGAAATTAGACTGTTTACAAAGCACTTCAAATCCTTTCAAATCTCGATTTTACCCTTTACCTGCACAATGAGAGACTGGCAGCTCTTTCAGTACAGCTAAAACTAAAAGTGAGAAAACACATTGAAAAAGAGTTTTAGAGTGGGATACGTCTAGGGCACGTGTCCTGTTTCAGGACATGCCCCAAACACGTGTTGGATATGTGTTCTAGCGTATCTGTGTCCGGCATGTGAAATATGGACACAGAGCCCCTAATGGATGTGTCTTGTTTCATAGCCCTCTGGCTATCTCACTTCCCTCCAGTGCTCCAATGCAGACTGGACAAGGAATCTCCATTGTTAGGAACTGGGGATTTCTGCAACAACTAAGTTTCCTTTGCTCTCAGCAGCTACCCATAACTCCTTGTTACAAACTTACAGCAGCTACCCATAACCCCTTGTTATGGTTTCCACACTTTCATGGTATCCATTCTCTCAGAATTTAGACTTGGCATCGAGGTATATCAATTTTTAGCTATGTAGCCAAGGTTCCCGTACCTGGGGGTAGGGTACACGTACCCATACCGGGTACTCGTAAGGTACGTTTCTTGCAGTACCCTGCCGTACCCCATACTAGCTCAACGTACCCGAGACACCATTATTAAAAAAAGGGTACTTATAGGAGAAAATTGAAATGGTGAGTCGTACCCCATGTTTGGGTACTCCGGGGGTACTACTGTCTCAGTAAAATGCAATCCGCTTGGTAAATGTAATGACCCCCACCTGGATTCTGAAATAATTTTTTGCTAACTGCGTATGGAGTCTAATTCAGGACTTATGTCAAACACTTTGCAACACTGTTCAAATTCCACTGAATACTGTCCAAATCTGGTAGATTGATTTTGCATTGATTTACGATGAATGTGTTTAGGGTTGTGTTCAACACTCATGGAACATAATTTGACTACCAAATGTGCACATAAAAAATATACTTATGTATTTAATACTGAGAAATACACTCACATCAACCCAGGAATATATTTGGCAATTTGTAATTTTTTATTGCTTGTAACAGCAGTACAAATAGGTTTTTAAAATAAGATTTCAAGTGTACCTTCAGGTCTGAGTTTGATTGTTTGTTACAGCTACCTGGTACAATAATTTATCAAATTTTACATTTCAAGTTTTCAATGTGAATGTTCATTCTTCAAATAATCGAACGTTCATTCTTCAAATAATCATTGAATCTATAATTATGAATAATGATTCATAATTTATGAAGAAATATGAAATACGCATGTATGATGTGACTGTGACACACACACACATATATATATAGTACCCCTGACGTACCCAAGTACCCTGTTTCAAAAAGTGGCGTCCCCATCCCAGTACCCATACCCAAGTTTCCTGGCAACTTAGATATTTAGAGAAGAATAGAATTAACTTGGGAGAATTATGATTAGGAACAACCATAACAAAGGCCAACTCAACAGCCCATAGCTATAACACAAGTTTGGTTTCACCTGCAGTGTCTCAGGGTTCTCCTACGTAGTCATCTCTTGGCTCTTCAACAAACCCAACCTCAGTGCATACATGGAATGACTCCCTTCATGGCTGAATAATTGAATCTCCCCTACCTAAGAGTTTCCATGAACTCCACATTTTCATGGGCAGCACATACTACCCTCCTAAGAAACTTGGGCAAACACATAACACCTTGCAATACATGTAGAAGACAGTACTGGTTGCTATGTTGTACAGAAATAAGACAGTCATGGCTGCCAATGCTGCAGTATTCTGGATGATTTTGGACAGCAAATCCAAGGAGTTCCGAGACACTAGACTGTAAATAATTTTCCCACAAAGCCAATACCAGTCCAGCTCTGGCAAAGAACAGGTTAACGAAGAAGGACACCTGTCTCATTTCCTCAACAAGGTAGCTGCTACTCCCCAAGGGATCTAAGCCCCAGCTCCCCTCAGCCACAGGAATTACAGAAGCAAGAATTCAATGGATCTAAAGATTCATAGCGAGTAACCCAATGAAAAAAATGCAATCTCACTCACAGGGGTCATTGATGCCACATGGATATTAAACGCTGACAGCCGCAGACACCCAAAGCCCACACAAATGATAACAAGGGCACCCACAGCACACACTATGGTGAATACAAGCCTCCAGACTTCAGCCTGAAACTGATTTAGTTGCACTAGGAAACTTCACTCTCTGTAATACTTCAATTTTTTTTTTGTTACCTGTTTTAAATGCTTTTTGTTGTACAGCTCTGTAAGTGCCATATTATTACTTCTTTTGAGGTGTATAAAACAATCATTATTCCTGAGTAGAATGAAAGGTTCACACATCTTCATACATATGGACTAGAGCAGCTTTCACATAAACATATGACTCTAGTTTGATAATGATTGCCTAGCTATTAATGAGAGCTTTATCTGTCACAATATCAGCTTTGTACCCACTTCCATTTGTAGCTCTGTTAACCAGTTAAGACCTCCTAGTGTATCCAAGTATCTTTCCTGTCAGGTTATTATCACAAAGCAGAAGCAGTGCCAGTTATACAAGCTTTCCGAACTCTTGTGGTATTTCCATTCAAAAAATTGCTGCTGAGATCAAGCCAATGAAGGTTTGTGCAGTTGGAAATCTGAGGAGGCACACTTCCTTAAAGCTTGATTGATGAGATATTGAAGATGACCAACTGTGAAAGTTTTCCAATCTCAGAGGGGATTTCACCCACAAAATAATTGTTGTTCAGAAGTGTCTCCCTCCAGGCTTTTACAGTTTCCTAGCTCATTTGGAATCAACCCAGAAATTTTGATTCTGATAAAATTTAACTGAAGACAAGTTTTCCAGCCAAGAAAGTTCCATGGGTATAGTTACAGTCAGCGTGCTATCTCCCAAGCACAGTTGCACAAAAGATTTGTAAGTCTTCACACCACAGGGAATCTCTCTTGTCAATCAATTGGATCATAGATTTAGCCAAATCAGTTTCTCCAACTTGCAAATTCGAGTGGTTATGCTCCCGATAAGATTGTTCTTATACACATCAAGGGCCATTATTCTATTATTAATTTCTAATCTCTGGAGGAGTTGTACCTTCTAATGCATTATTAAAGAGCTCTAGTTCTTTTAAAGAGGTTAAATATAGAAACTCTATAAGGATGGTGCCTGCGAGTTGGTTGATGGAGAGATCTAAATCTGAAAAACTACTTAACTTACTCAACTCTTGGAGAATATTCCCACTAAGTTTGTTTTGTAATAGATGAAGTCGACGATTTCTTAATCTGCTAAACTCTCGTGCAATATTTCCTGGCAATTCATTTTCAATTAAATCTATTTGACTGCAAATGTGCAGTTACGAATCTCTCTTGGCATAGACCCATTCAAACTATTCCTGTAACAGACAAATGTTTTAGATGCTTCAGATTACCAATTTCAGCTGGAATCTCTTTGACCAAATAATTGTTGTGTAAAGCAAGCATTGGTAAGCTGCCGCAATTCCCAAGTTCCTTGGGGATTATACTAGACAAGCCATTGTTCCACAATATGGACTGTGCCAATCTTTGAAGCATTCCTAGCATTACCCCCCATTTTGCACAGGTGTCCACTTGTGATTTTGATTACAATTTCAGCCAAAGGTTTATCTTGATGGAGATTTGGATGGTTTAGGGTCTTGATGCTAGATTGTAGCATATGGTTCTTCATGATGTTGATGTCTTGGTTGATGATGGATGATTGATGTACTTATGGTGTCTTTCTTGGGTTAATTGCTTATTCTTGGTTCTACACTTGTATGGATGATATCGGTACCTTTCTCTTGATGATCTTATTGTAGGATATGGTCATTCATGATGTTGAAGCCTTGGTTGATGATGGATGATTGATGTGCGCATGGTGTCTTTCTTGGGTTAATTGCTTTTTCTTGGTTCTACACATATATGGATGATATCGTCACCTTTCACTTGATGATCTTCACGACATTGGATCGCCCTTTGCACTTTGTTTTGTGCCAATTCTGGGGTGACTTGTGCATAACCAGAGCTTCACTTCGGACTCTTGGATCTCCAACAATGTAGTTCAGATGGTGGCTTGTGATATATGGTTGGAAAGATCTTTCTGAGACTTTTCCATTGGTGTAGAATGCTCCTCCTATTCCTCAAGGTGTTGGAGAAATTGGACATTCTTTTATGGTTTCAGATCCTGGTTTATGGGCCATTTTCAGCAGTTTTTGTAACCTGTCTTCAGATTGGTTGTTCTCTCACACCATAGCTCTGTTGGAGTTGTATGATATATGGATGGACAGCTTACAGCTATGGCAGCTTCTTTTGGGACGTTCATTTCTGGTTTTTGGGGCATGGTACTGCATATTTTTATGCATGATGGTGATCCCGAGGAGTATTTTTCAGTTGACACATCATCTTCCTTGAGTGCGCTCTCTTGGCAAATATGTGGAGGCATGGCTATAATATTATATTGATGAGTTGGCATGGTAGCACAAATGTTGAGGCACTTTGGTCATCTTTTACTACATGTGGAGGTTTTACTTTTATTGCACATATGTTCATGCGCTTTGCCACTTGGAGGATATCTTAGCCATTTGTTGAGCTATTTTAGGAGGGTTTGTCACCTCTTGGAGGTTGTCTACATGGATTTTGGTGCATCATTCATGAAGCCGTCCCCTTTGGAGGTCGTCTAGACACTCATATAGGCCATTTTTGATGGGACGTTTTTGGAGGTGTTTCCTAGCTTTTGTAGCAGTTATACGTTGACATAGTCCCCATAATTGTGCCATCTTAATGCCATTAGATGTAGAGTGGTCGCAAGATTTTCGGAAAGTTGTGGTAATAAAAAATTTGATAAATATTGGGGAATGTAGCAAATTCCAAAACTATCGTTTAAAGAGATGCATCGTATTTTTGCCATGCATGCCTTTTGGAGCCTTTTCATTGAGAGTGTTTACCTTATTGAGGAAGTGCTCTGCCTTTCAAGGCCTTTTTCTTGGAGTACTACCTTTGGAGGCTAGGTTTGACTTATTGTCACCGTTCACCCTCATTTGATGGATGCACTCCTTTCTTGGGCCTTGTTATCTCTTGGATATTGTACATGTTACATTTACCACCTCTTTCATGTATTATTTTATCATTGTTGGGTAGTAGTTGTAGTATTTTGGATTTGTTTACTTCATCCTAGGCTAGATCTAGGGTTTTATTACTTGTTTATTGTTGTTAAGAGAATGATTGAAACCTATTTAGGGGTTTATTCACTCATTCATTCTTTATGGTTGGATTTTTGGAATTCTCTCTCTCTTGAGCCTAATTGACATCTTTTTTCTGGAGCAAATTTTGTCTTGTTGGATAAAGGTGTTTTATGTTAAGCTATGTTTCATCCTCTTTTGCCATCTTATTTATACGAGATTTATGTGTAGTATCTTTCTCTTAATTCAGATTTTGCAGCCATAAACCTTTATCTATAGGGTGCACCCCATAAAGCTTGGAAGGAAGTGGATACTTCATTCGATTCCTTCCCTTGTAAATCCTAATTCATCTTCAATCCACCAAGTAGATTGGGGTTAGCGGTCACAATTCTCTTCTCTTGGCGACCTATTTGGCAAGGTCCTCTTAGTTGGTGATCCTTTGATTATCTATAGGGTGCACCCCGTAAAACTTGAAAGGAAGTGGATAATTCATTTGATCCCTTCCCTTGTAAATCTTAATTCATCTTCAATCCACCAAGTAGATTGGGGTTAGTGTACACAATTTTCTTCTCTTGGTGACCTATTTGGAAAGGCCCTCTTAGTTGGTGATCCTTTGCCTCAATTTGCCCTTGATTGGATTGGCACTAGTCCTTGGAGTGGTTCCCTTTTTCCTCTCGTCGCTATTATATATTCCTATATTACAAAAAATAGACATTTTGCTAGAGATACTCTTCACATCACCTTGAACCTCATTGCTTATTGCTCTAATAATACTATCTTAGGGAAGTTCCCCTTGAGTTGGAGAAGAGCCAACGTAATGTGTAAAGGGGATTGGTGTGGTGACATTGGCCTTTCCTCTTGGTTCCACTTGGCTAGCTTGCTTTTTCAATAATTTAATCACATGCTAATTTGGGAGGTAGCACCAAGTTCCTTTGAAATTTCATATTCAAAATGGTTCTTTGCTAACCTAACGGAATTTCAACACAAAGCATGTTGCTGCTTAAATAAAGGATTTCTAGCTGCTTGCAATTCCAAACTTGGGTTGTATTCCCCTGAGCAGATTGTTTCCAGAAAAATCTGAGACCTTCAAGGCAGTCAACTTTCCAATACCAGATGGTATGTAGCCTGAGAGATCCTTGCGGCTAAGATTAAGAGATCATTCACCGGGAGCTACTAGCTGTGCAATCTGCACCTTCCCAATCACATGGGTTGATATCTGATGTTATCGATCCTTTCAGATTATTCCGTGGATCCTGAAAATATCTCTTAATCTCAATAAGGTGCTGCCCTTATTGGTTAAACATCAGCCCATTGAGCTGAATGACTAAGGCTGCAAAAAGAACAATTCTCAATGCAAAGCAATTGGCTTCGTCAAAGCCCTGCACGTTATTCAAAAAGACCATTGTTTACAGGACCGCAAAATTTCCCATGTATGCCCAAGCAGGTTTTGTCTCATCATAAGCAAAAAACAGAACACTTCACAAGTCTCTGTGAATCAATAAAAAAGGAAAACTCGACATTCTGCTGAAGGGATCCTTTAAAATCCAGTCCATAATTTCATGCCCCTCCTCTAAAGGTGGGATCCAGGGATTTGAGGTCTCTGCTACAAATTTGCTAAGTGAGAACAAGCAGGGAGAATACTCAAAAGTGATTGAGTTGGGTTTCGTGCCAGCATGTTGTATTTGGCGAAAAATATTCAATACCTCAAGGCAGTGGCCATTCTGAGCATAGCCAGTAATCATTGAATTCCACAAGACCAAACCTCTACGCAACATCTTGTCAAACAATTTCAAGGCCTTCTCAAACTGCCTATTTGGTATGGACACTCCAATCATGGTGCTCCAAGACGCAATATCTCATTGATGCAATTTTTTAAACACATTGCGTACATTCTCTATACTTCTGCATTTGGCATACAGGCCTATAAGCATACTGCCAACAAACCAGAGTGCTTCACACACTTTGTATTTGGCAATTGTATGCCCTATTTTTTCCTTTAGAGCAATTATTGAAAAAAGCCTTCACTAATTCTGCCACCAACACCTGAGGCCTGTTTTGTTAAATTCTGACAGGGCAGCATTTGCCAGTGGTATTCCTCGATCTGTCATTATCTAGTTCATCCATCACTTTCAAGTTTTCGCATTGAAGTTTCAGCCTGCTAAACCTGATTCAAGCTCTGTTTTAATGAAACTTAGACAGAGTTGAGACAGACCAAAGGGAATCTACATAAACCACTTGTCCTGATAGATGGTCGAATCTCAGCTCAATAATGAACTCCACTATATCTGCCTTCCCATGAAGAAGACTAGTGCAAACATTGACAAGACTTTGAACAGCTGTATCAATCTCTGAAGTATGCCACTGCAAGACATGTATGGTATAGCCAGGCATATCTAAAGGCTTCTTAATGAGATGAGGTCCCCATGTGGTCTGTGCCTTGCTATTCGAATGAATTTGCTCTCTGGTATTTGACTTGATAAAGCCTTCAATAAAATCAGTATTTTGTCAATTGAAGCACTTACTCTTGATTCAAGATGCGTAGTTCTTAGGAGATGATGATGCTAACATGTGAATGGAATGTTGGTGAAAGAAATTACCTGAGATTGTTCCCTGAAAAGTGCCATCATTCAATTCATTAGTGCTATTTATATTTTCTTTTGTTGTGGCATCTTACGCAACAGGTGAACATTGAGCTTTTACAATAGAAGCCGTGATCCTCTCCATGCCTTCATTCCTATGTTGCCCAAGTTTCCCAAACGCGAGAACGTAGGGAACGTGGGTACGAGTATCGGATATGTCTAGAAGTTTCCCCCAAATTTGCAGGAAACAACAGGTTGGGAACGCCAATAATATGTTGAATTTTAACATGTGTGATATTTTCAAAAATTGCAGACTGTATTAGAGATAGGACTTGAGATATTAACAGCAGTAAGATAAATACAATAGTCAATCGAGCATCACACAATTGAACACACGAATTTTCATGGGGAAACCTTTTAAGGACAAAAACCCCAAAGCATTAGTAATTCATCCTCCAAATGAGATGATTGAGTTTGTACATGAAAAGAGAATTTTTGTTCTCAGAATTCTGAGATGAATGTACAAAATTTATCCAAAATCAAAGAAGCCCTATCAGGCTTACTGCTGCTTCCTCTGCTGCAATGATTACCACGTGGTTTGTGTACTGCTGCGACCTCAACAAGGGTTTGTGGCAACCTGTTGCCCTTCACCAAATCCTATAGCAGCTGCTGTTGCTAACTCTAGCCACCACCAAGCCTGTAGCAGTCTGCTGCTGCTGTCCGTGACCACCCCCGAGGTTGTAGCAGCCTGCTGCTGCTAGCCCTGACTACCACCGAAAATGTAGCATCTTGCTGCTGCTAACTTTGGCGACCACCGAGGCCTGCTAACTGCTGCTGCTGGCTTTGTAACCACCACAAAACTTGCTGTTGTTGCTGCGCTTGTCACCACCGAGGCTGCTTCCCACCGTAAGCTCTGCTCCTGCTAACCGTGATCACCAGCAGGCCTGTAGCAGCCTGCTACTGCTAGTTTTGTCCACCACCGAGAGCTCTCTCCCCCATGAATTGATATGTGCTGTGAAGGGAGAAGCCCTAGCAGGCTAGGAGCCCCCACACTAGGAAAAGATAAAGAACAAAAGAAACAACCATGGATTTTTCTTCCATAGCAGCGATGATGATCCCAATCACGAATTGCTTCAGTCAAATGGAGCAGACAAGTGTATGTCAAAATGATTTGCAAATGTCCTTTTTTTACATTCAATCAAACATTTAAGTTGGTTCCACATAATTAGGAGTTGACATTAGGGCTTAATTTCTTTTTCATCTTTGACCCTTTGACTTTTAATCTTTTGTGGTACAAAGGTCTTCTTGGTGTTTTGACTTGTGCCACTTGGTCCTTCTCTCGATGGTCTCATGGACCAAGACTAGGGTTAGATGGTCATCCAAGTATTTTTGTGGTCATAACAAGTTGTCTCTGTTAAAGTTAGTGCAGCTGCGAGACCCATTCTCAGAGAATGGTTTCCTAGTCAGTTGACTAGGACAGAGTAAGACCCTAGAAGATACCCTAGGGCCCCCAGTAGTCTCCTGGGGTTCTTGGTCTAGGACCAAGCAGGTTGATGCCATTGCAAAGCCCCTAGCATGTGGCTAAGGCCCCTATATGCCTCTAGGGTATTTTGGTCTGGGACCAAGGATGTGATGTCCAAGTAGAGCTTGCAGGCAGAGGCAGAGATATATTTTGGTATAGGACTAGGGACACGATGTCCAAGTAGGTACTGCAGGTAGTTGATCAATTTTCAGTGTGAGACTGAAACTCAGCTTAGTACTGAGAACCATTCTGCGAGAGAATGGAGGACCCGGTTAGGGTCCAGGGATTGATCATCTTGATTCAGTGTGAGACTGAAACTCAACCTGAGGCTGAAAGCCATTCACTAAGAATGGAAGATAATGATGTCCCCTCTCCTAATCGGTTATTGCTAGCTTGATTCTCAAGGGACTGGCCACCCCTTGACGATGTCCCTAGTACCTAACCTTTAGGAGTAGTGTCAAGGACAAAAGGATTGTACAATCCGTTTGGATCTTCCCCTTTATACAGTGATGACAAAATATATAAAACTATGTACCTTGAGAGAGAGAAAAGTATTTGGTCTTATTGGTCCTATTTGATTGATTGTCCACCTTTACGGTTCACCTTGATCTTGTGGTTGTTGAATCTTGGTCCTATTCTTACTAGTCTTAACACTATTACTTGTGTGCACCTTTGACTATGAGGACTCCTACTTTATGGAGTATATTTACTTGATGATTTATTAAAGATCATTGGACCATTTATTTTTATGGTTACCTTATGTTTTTATTATAATGACCCACTTATGATTTTGGACTTTATGTTGGACCTTTGGACTTTCACTTTATTATAATTTCATTAAATAATTATTTTAGTCTTATTAATAAAATCTCATGATTTTATTAATAGACTTTCTGACAATTTACTTTTTTATTATAGTAAAATCTTTTTGACTTTTGTTGGGACGGTTTACTCTTTTGGACTACCTAATTTTTATTTTTATGATTTTATATTTTTGTGGGCCTCCGTTAATTCTATCCTAAGTAAATCTTTTACCTACCCTAACCTATTTAAGGAAGAGATTATTTGTTTCCAAAAATGTGATTTTGGGTCTCACGGCTTACATTCACGGGCTTGGTTTTTCTTGTTATGATTTTTGGTTTTCATGGCTTACCTTCACGGGCTTGTCTTCACGGGATTACTCTGCCTGGTCTTCACCGATCTCTCTTCACGTCGAGGGCTGCGTTTTCCTTCTTCACGACAGTCTGCGGGTGCCTTTGTTTTTCATCGGTCATCTCTTGACGGTTGCCTATGTTCTTTTGCCTTTGTTGATCTGGGGATGTCTGCGGCTGTCTGAGCATTCCTCTGTCGGCTGCTTCCTCCACAGTTTCCCTCCACCGAGATCTCTGCACTCGTTGTCTTCACGGCAGTCTGTGGGTTCCTTTGTTTTTCATCGGTCATCTCTTGACGGCTGCCTATGTTCTTTTGCTTGTGTTGATCTGGGGATGTCTGCGGCTGTCTGAGCATTCCTCTGCCGGCTGCTTCCTCCACAGTTTCCCTCCACCGAGACCTCTGCACTCGTTGGTTACTTCTTGTGCCTATACCCTGCGATTTCACTTCACAACATCCTTGCTCCTACTTGGTCTTCACGTCATGAGTTTTGTCTCAGCATTTTGATCTTCCCTCTGCCACGGGTCTACCTTCACGATTGTGTATCTATCACAGGTTTTACCTCTGTGATATTCTGCATGGGGTTTACTGCGATCTATTCTCTGCACAGGCTGAGTTTTTCTGTTTGATCCACCCTGATTGGTTTCGGGAATTTATTGTGACTAGTGCGTAAGTCTTCCTCATCGTGAATCTGTTGGTAGACTCTGCTATAGTGCTTGTCTGCACATCTTTCACTCTGAGTGCATCTGTGTGATTCACCTTGACTGCACTGCTAAATTGATTGAAGAAACTAAGGTCTGTGTACGTCCATTTGAACCCTCTCTCTCTCAAGGTAAGTATATGGTTCAACTAGTTTGACTTGTCCTTTCAGTGACAAGATCAAACTCAAAACTAACTGAGTATAAGGTGGATCCAACAATGGTTAAGATTCTTTATCTTTTGTAGTTTACTTGAGATGTAGCTTACTGCAAGTGTTATATATTATTTTTCTGTACATGACAGTTGATGAAACATTGCAATGATCAACTTTAATGCAGTGACCAGTAGAGCGTTAAGTTAACGCAGTGACCAGCAGAGCGTTAAGTTGAAAGAAATGAAAGTTATGTTGTTACATTTTATTACAGTTTGAATTTTAACTCAGTTCTTTATATGTTCATGTATTGAATTTTAGTACTTCTATTAACACTCATCTAACCTGTAAAAATCAACAGTCTCAAGGGTCCTCGTGGTTCATTCATGCCCACTCAAAGTACATCTTCATAAATAAGGAGAATTACTAAATGCTTTATCTTGATTTCTTCGTGCCACCAAGATTAGGTGCTAGGTCTCTCAACCAGGGGTAGCTAGTCCCTGGAAAAGGTCTCATAGCCCATAGATCAAGGAGAAGAGTGCATCACTTGCCTAGACCCGGTCTAGGGCTTATGGTGATGACTTTGTAACTAACCAGGTGCCTCAGCCCCAGGCTGCATTAGATGACTCAATGCCACAAATACTTGGTAATTAACCAAGCGCCTCCATTCTCCCAGAGAATTGCCCTCAACCCCAGGGTGAGGCCCTAGTCTCGGACTAGGTTAAATTCTTGGTAACTGACCAGGTGCCTCCATTCATTGAATGGCCCTCAGCCCCAGGCTGAGTCCCCCAGTCCCAGACTGGGTCAATTTCCTGGCAACTGATCAGGTGCCTCCATTCACTGAATGGCCCTCATCCCCAGGCCGAGTCCCCCATTCCCAGACTAGGTCAATTTCCTGGCAACTGACCAAGTGCCTTTTTTCTCCCAGAGAATGGCCCTCAGCCCCAGGCCGAGTCCCCTAGTCCCAGACTGGGTCAAATTCCTGGTAATTGACCAGGTGCCTCCATTCAGAGAATGGTCCTCAGCCCTAGGCTGAGTCCCCCAGTCCCAGACTAGGTCAATTTCCTCGTAATTAACCAGGTGCCTCCATTCTCCCAAAGAATGGCTCTCATTGCTGCTTAGAAAAAATCAACACTCCCTCTCAGCGAGAGAGGTATTCTCTGGCATACCAAGTTTGTCACAAAAGTACACAAACTTTGTTGTTGTTAGAGGCTTGGTCAAAATATCTGCAATCTGTTCATCGATACGGATATACTGAAGCTTCAATGTACCTCTTTGAACTAAATCTTTGATTAAGTGGTACTTCATCTCAATGTGTTTCGATCTGTTGTGAAACACCGGGTTCTCTAAAAGCTTTATGCAACTTTGATTATCACAATTGATAATAGTTGACTCAAGCTTTCCATCGAACATGTCAGAGAGAAGTTTCCTAAGCCATACTGCTTTGTTGCAAGCATCACTGGTAGCAATATACTCAGCTTCAGTTGTGCTATGAGCAATGGAACCCTGTTTTCTGCTGGACTAAGAGATAATGGCTAATCCCATACTGAAGCAATATCCTGATGTGCTTTTCCGGTTCGTTGCACTGCCAGCTCAATTAGAGTCAACATATCCGACTAACATTACTCCACTACTGGAAGTATACTTGAGCCCATAAGTGATAGTACCTCGCACATATCCGAGTACATGTTTAGTAGCTACCCGGTGTATGTGCTTTAGATCAGACATGAACTGACTTAGTGCATTCATTGTGTAACATATATCTGGTCTCGTGTGCACTAGATACATCAAGGATCCAATGAGTTGTCGATACTAAGTGGGATCCACATCCTTTGAATAGGTGGTTGAGTCACATAACTTCTTCAAGTTCATTGTCTGCGTATGTTGATGAACTTACAGTCCTGCATTCCAAATCTCTGCAAGATATCGACTGCATACTTTCCTTGTGCCAGGAAGATTTCATCTGGCTTTTGCTAGACCTCTAAGCCAAGAAAATAGTGCATCAGACCTAGATCCTTCATTTCAAATTTAGAGGTAAGCTCCCTCTTACATTGGGCTATCAATTGTTCCTCCCTAGCAAGGAACAAGTCATCCACATACAAGACTAGGATCAAGTGATGGTTGTGAACAACCTTAAAGTACAGGTTGGAGTCAACAATACTTTTGGCAAACCCCAAGTTGTGAAGGTAGACATCAATTCGCGCATACCAAATTCTCGGGGCTTGTTTGAGCCCATATAAGGCTTTATTTAGTTTACACACATGGGACTTCTCCCCATGAGTCACAAAGCCTTCTGGTTGTTCAATGTAGACTTCCTCTTCAATTTTGCCATTGAGGAAGGCTGTTTTTACATCCCTATGATGGAGTTTCCGTGCAACAACAACGAAGATGATAGTTTTGATGGTGGTATATCTGGCAACATGAGCAAAAGTTTCATCATAGTCTATGCCTTCTTTTTGAGTGAAGCCATGAGCTACAAATCTGGCTTTATACTTTTCAATGCTACCATCAACGACATGCTTGATCTTGTAAAGCCATCTAGATGTTACCCCAGACTTCCCTATTAGTCTAGGAACAACTTCCCACACATTATTTTTCATAATTGAACTATATTCTTCGATCATGGCATCATTCCATACCTGTAGACTTGCTGCTTCTTTGTATGTGGAGGGTTCTGCATTAATGAGCTTGCTCATAAGGCCTGAGTACTTTTGGGGCTTTATGCATTCTTTGAAATTTTCGGAAGGAGCTTTATGCTTCTTAGCTTCTTGCAACGTTTCTCGGTACCAGGAAGGTCTTCTTTTGGAAGGAGGAGCCTCAAGTAGTTCTTGAGTTGGTCTTTCTGATTCTACAAGCACATCTGGAATTTGAGGCTCATTTTCTTCTTCCTCCCTTTGAAGTTCTGAATCTGGAATCTCAGAAGGAGATTCTTCTATATCCTGTGGAAGCTCTTTTGATTGGCGGAACACAACTTCCTCATGGAATATCACGTCTCTATTGACTTCAATGTACCTTTGTCCGGGAACATAGATGTGGTAAGCTTTCGAGCTTTCATTGTAACCAACAAATGTGCCTTTCTTTCCGAAAGGCTCTAACTTAGACCTCTTTTCTTTTGGTACATGAATATACATAGGAGTGCCAAAAATCTTCATGTGGTCAATTGCGGGTTTCTTGCATGTAAAAACTTCTTTTGGAGTCCTTTCCCCCAAGATGGTATGAGGGCTTCTGTTTTGGATGTATACAACAGTATATGCAGCTTCAACCCACATAGATAAAGGAAGATCGAGGTCACTCAGCATAGCTTTGGCAACTGCACATATCATTCTATTCTTCCTTTCTGCAACCCCATTTTGTTGAGGGTTGTATGGCATTGTCAACTCCCTCTTGATTCCTACTTCTAGGCAAAAATCATCAAACTCATTAGATTCATATTCACCTCCGTTATCTGACCGTAGGATACATAGGTGTCTTCATGTTTGGTTTTCAATTAGAGCCTTGAAATCTTTGGATTTGTCAAAAGTTTCACTCTCGACTTTTAGAAACTAGATCCAAGACTTGCGAGAGTGATCATCTATGAACAGTACATAATATAAGCACCCACTCAAGGAGGGTGAAGACATAGGCCCACATATGTCAGAATGAATCATGTCCAAGATTCCTTTAGATCTATTCTTACTTTTGGAGAAGGATTTCTTAGTGTTCTTGCCTAGAGCAAAACCTTTGCAAACACCATTATGTTCATGAGAAAACTCAGACATACCTATGACCATCTTTTGAAGACCAGGGAGAGTTGTATAGTGAAGGTGTCAAAACCTTCGATGCCATAGTTCACATGGGTCAATTGTGTTGTGAACCAATGCTTGAGTGGAGTGTCCGAAAGCTTTGTAAAGACCTTCCTCTCGAACTCCAATCAATTCTGCTGAGCTTGACTTCTCATTCTTTGCCCATAGTAGGACCTTCTTGTCCATGAAGAGAACCTTGTAGCCTTTATCTTCTAAGCCATCAACAAAGATGAGGTTCTTCTTCAAACTAGGGACATATAGTATGTCTTCAATATGCAAAATAGTCCTCGAGTCAAGTTGAAGTGAAGTTGAGCCAACTCCTTCAATTTTGTAGGTGGTGTTATCCCCAAGTTCTATTTGAGTAGTGAATTTCTTCTTCCTGTAGCTTGTAAGGGCTTCATAGAATCATGTCATATGTCTTGAAGCTCCACTATCCACTAACCAAGAGTTAGCACTGTTGGTAATGGATCTCGAGAGAGTAGAGATCAAGTAGTATTCCCTTCTTGGTTCATCTTCTTTGGAAGACTTAGCATTCTTCTTCTTCTCAGGTTCTTCTTCTTCTACTGTAGAAGCTTGGAATCTTTTTTTGAACCTTCTCTTTGGCTGCCTATAGTCATTGGCATAATTTCCCATCTTATGACAATTGAAACATTCTATATTTGGAGCATCTGATTGCTTACCTTGTGGCTTCTTTTCTTTCTTCTTCTGAGGGAAGGGCTTCTTGAACTTCCTTGTCTTGGCTGTAAGAGCAAGGTTTCCTTCCTTAGCGCCATTTGTTTTGCTTAGAATTCTTCTTTCTTCTTCCAAACAATCATGGCAAAGTCTATCAAAGTTTGGCTGAGTTTCATGTCCACTTATTGATGCTAGAAAGGTCTCCCAAGAACTGGGAAGACCATCGAATACACTCTGTACAAGATCATCATCATCCATAGGTACACCAATAGTAGAAAGTTGGTCTCTTACCTGAGCATTTTTTGTGAAGAAGGGGGTCACACCTTCATCCTTATCCATCTTCAATGTATGAAGCCTCTTCTTCAGTACTCTCTTTTGGCTGGGTGCTTTCTTCTCATATAAATTTGTCGAGGTGTCAAAGCATTCTTTGGCAGTCTTCAATGGTGTTATGGTGGGCATCAAGGTCTCTTTGACTGAGTCATAGATGATACTTCTTGCCTTTGCTTGCTTCTTAAAGGAAATCCTTCCTGCATTAGATGTAGGTTCTTCTGTGGTGTTAAGAACAAAGTCATCAAGGTCATTCTCTTCCAAGGTGGCCATAAGCCTAGCTTTCCATGATTTATAGTTGGCTGACCCCTCAAGCTTTTCTTTCGGTCTGAAGGTGTTGGTAGCCATCTCTGATCAACAAGTCTGCTATCTCAGTTTGCAAATGTCCCAAGGTCTAGGAGGGTTACAGTGATCTGCTCACTCACTGTAATCTTCACATGCAAAGCTCTGATACCATGTTGGATTTTAACATGTGTATGATATTTTCAAAATTTGCAGACTGTATTAGAGATATGACTTGAGATATGAACAACATTAAGATAAATACAGTTGTCAATCAAGCATCACACAATTGAATACATGATTTTTCACGGGGAAACATTTTAAGGACAAAAACCCCAAAGCGATCCCTCTAAATGAGATGACTGAGTTTGTACATGAAAAGAGAAATTTTGTTCTCAGAATTATGAGATGAATGTACAAAATTTTCCAAAATAAAAAAAGCCCTAGCAGGCTCGCTGCTACTTCCTCTGATGTAATGATTACCATGTGGTCTGTGTACTGCTTCCACCTCAACGAGGGTTTGTGGCAACCTGTTGCCCTTCATCGATTCCTGTAGCAGCTACTGCTGCTAATCCTAGCCACCACCAAGCCTGTAGCAGTCTGGCGTTGCTATCCGTGACCACCCCCGAGGATGTAGCAGCTTGCTACTGCTAGCCCTGATTACCATCGAAAATGGAGCAGCGTGCTGTTGCTAACTTTGGACACCACTGAGACCTGCTAACTGCTGTTGTTGCCTTTGTAACCACCACGAAACATGCTGTTGTTGCTGCCCTTTTTTCCTTCGAGCCTGCTACCCATCGTGAGCTCTGCTCCTGCTAACCGTGACCACTAGTAGGCTTGTGGCAGCCTGCTATTGCTAGTTTTGTCCACCATCGAGAGCTCTCTCCATCGTGAATTGATATGTGTTGTGAAGGGAGAAACCCTAGTAGGCTAGTATCCGCCACACTAGGAAAAGATAAATAACAAAAGAAACAACCACAAAATTTTCTTTCACAACAGTGATGGTGACGATGATGATTATCCCAATCACGAATTGCCTCAGTCAAGTGTATGTCAACAGGATTTGCAAATGTCCTTTATTTACAGTCCATCAAACATTTAAGTTGGTTCCACATAATTAGGAGTTGACATTAGGGATTAATTTTTTTTTCATCTTTAACCCTTTCACTTTAAATCTTTTGTGGTACAAAGGTCTTCTTGGTGTTTTGACTTGTGCCACTTGGTCCTTCTCTTGATGGTCTCATGGACCAATACTAGGGTTAGATGTCCCTCCAAGTATCTTTGTGGTCATAACAAGTTGTCTCAAGTGTCCTTGTGGTTCATTTATGCCCACTCAAAGTACATCTTCATACATANTGCCACCAAGATCAGGTGCTAGGTCTCTCAACCAGGGGTAGCTAGTCCCTGGAGAAGGTCTCATAGCCCATAGATCAAGGAGAGGAGTGCATCACTTGCCTAGACTCGGTCTAGGGCTTATGGTGATGACCTAGTATATGACCAGGTGCCTCAGCCCCAGGTTGCATTAGATGACTCAATGTCAAATACTTGGTAACTGACCAAGCACCTCCATTCTCCCTGAGAATGGCCCTCAGCCCGAGGCTGAGGCCGTAGTCCCGGACTATGTTAAATTCTTGGTAACTGACCAGGTGCCTCCATTCAGTGAATGGCCTTCAGCCGCAGGTTGAGTCCCCTAGTCCCAAACTGGGTCAATTTCTTGGCAATTGACCAGGCGCCTCCATTCTCCTAGAGAATGGCCCTCAGCTCCAGATCAAGTCCCCCATTCCCAGACTGGGTCAAATTCTTGGCAACTGACCATGTGTCTCCATTCAGAGAATGGCCCTCAACCCCAAGCTGAGTCCCCTAGTCCTAGACTGGGTCAATTTCCTGGTAACTGACTAGAGAATGGCTCTCGATGCTCCTTAAGAAATCTGCTTTATCTGCCTTCCCATGAAGAAGACTAGTGCAAACATTAACAAGACTTTGAACAACTGTATCAATCTCTGAAGTTTGCCATTGCAAGACATGTATGGTATAGCCAGACATATCTAAAGACTTCTTAATGAGATGAGGTCCCCATGTGGCATGTGCCTTGCTATTTGAATGAATTTGCTCCTAGAGAATGGCTCTCGACGCTGTGTAGGAAAAATCAACATAATATATATTAAAAAATATAAAAATAAAATATTTAAAAAAACATGAGAAGAGAAGAAATATAGAGAATAAAAGAAAAACATTAACACAAACTAGATGACTTAGCTTATCATGTGTATTACAATTGTAACTAGAACCTTTTAGCAGATGGAAATGACAATAAAATCAAGATTACCTCTTTCTAAAGTGGGGACTTTTAGTAGTAATAGTCCCTATTTTTTGTGGCTATATGTATAGAATAAGTTTTTAGTTTTGTGTCTATGATTAAAATGTATTAGAATATTATATGTTTACAAGACATTCTATGCGAGTATTTGCAAAGGTGTATAAATAATCAAATTTAAATTATTTTAAAATAACATCACATAATTTTTATTTAAATGTTATGTAGGAATTTAGTTTAAAAGTAAGATTTAAAACCATTTCCAATTAGAAGGTATATTTTTTTATTCATAAAGTAAATAGTAAAATAAATAAATTAACTTTATTTCATTTAATATATAAAATTTCAAAATAGATTTACATTTATTATTGATTAGCAACAACTGCGATTCACGTAGGGATGAATTGCACCAACTTGACAAGGTAGTCCGAAAATGACTTTTATTGTAACTTAATTTTCTAGAGAAAAATTTTCGAGTCAACCATGTATTGTACGATCACGAGGAAATATGAATTTTGTTAACAACCCACGTGGCGATCATGAATGCATGGAAGTTCTTGGTGAGCAAAATGCACAAAAAAGGCCCCAAGTTCTCAATTTAGAGAGTAAAAGTTCCCAGCATGTTCCTAACCATTTGGAACGGTTCTTGTTGGATTGGGAAAGTTTCCTACAAGTTACCAAGTTCCCTGGAACGTCGAAACTTCGGGAACGAGTTTCCTAAAATCCGGGAGCGACTCCTGTGCTACATAGCTTCATTAATGTTTTGATACTTTGCATGGGCTTCAAAAACGATGCCTATACCTCTTGAAGACATAAATTATCTGCTAAATTGGTAGAACTCTATGATTGAATGACATATAACTTCTCTACCACAGCTATGGCATTTGTTTTTGTTTCACATGTTTTAGGGGTTTATTCTAAATAACCATTCCTCTTTGTCAAATAAAAAGCACCGCTGTTTTCTTTTGCCTGGATTTCCCTAGTTCCACTAAATTTGTCTTCTTTACCAAAATGTTGAATAGAACCACCAGCCTTTTTAGTAGACAATGATGCCAGCCATTCCATTTCAACAAAACCATTCATCAAGTAAACTATGAGGAATCAAATTCCTTATTTGTGGGTATATCTATGTTATCTTTCTTAAACCGTGTTAATTCAGAAATCAATGTTGAAGCCTAAGGTTTAGCACCTCTAGCTTCATCACCATTGACTCCCTCAGAAATGTGAAACAATGCTCAGTTTGTTACTCATATTTATACCATGTGACACCTTTACATGAATATCAACAACTGTACCATTATTTTTACTCATGCAATGACCTCTATGGAAGTCCTCCATTTGTGCCTCAAGTTGAGATACTTTACTAGCTCTTTTTGCACATATCAATCTTCAAGCTTGAAGTTCATTGCTTTTAGCAGTCTCAGTTGGTTTCATATTTTTGTTCTCTTCTCCCATGGAATTGCAATTTGTTGCAAGTTTTTTCACAGAAGGTGTCAATTTCATAGAAGCTGTAATATAACTAGTTGTTAATCATTAGTTAATGTCGAGGGTCGTCATTTCTTGAGTGAAGAGTTGTAACTATTGCACTCTGTTGTATTTATACGAGTGCTCATTCCTTGTCATTCTTTATTGAATAAATAATAATATATATCTTTATATAAGTTGCCTTCAATTGGTCTCAGAGCCTAGTAAAATTTACCAACCCAGTTTTAGAAAAAAATACCAACCCAATAGAAAAAATTACCAACATGGTAATTTTTTTACAAATTTGGTAAATGTTTTTTACCATCATCATAACTTGCCCATTGAAGTAATCCCCCTTGCATCATGAGGAGCACAAAAAATTCAAATAAATTCAAGGCCACATGGCCTATCACTGACAATTGAATCAATGAAAAAGATGGAGGCCAATATTGACCCCAAAATTGCTTTTGCAATCAATACAAGAAACCAAGAAGAAATTGGATCCACTCTTATTGTTGAAAGACGAAGTCGAAGCCTTAAAAAAGAGAAGTAAAGGAATGAATAGCCCGAGTTCATTTTTGTAGTTACTCCAATCATCTAATAATGCAACTTTGTATAACGATGTTATACACAAAAAATAAAATTGCCAAAATTTGATTGCGAGGATGATCAAGATGGATTAATAAAATTGAACATTATTTTTAGGATATACCAAATTTATGATGACGACGATAAAATTAATGTTGCGCCAATGTACTTGCAAAGAGAGGCTTATGACTAATTCTTATGGTGGGACTCCAAATCTCAAGGATTGGTTAGAGATTGTGACACATTCAGAAATATTCTTTTCAAAATATTTTAGGATTTAGAGGATGACAAAGTCTACACCAAGATCACTTGTATACAACAATATGGGATGGTGAAAGAATAATTTAGTGAGTTGCATGTCAAAAATATAATTGATAAACAACTTCTACACATTGCAATATTAGGATTGAAACCAAATATAATGAATGGATTCAAAGTACTAGATGTCAAGGACATTGGGCAAGCATGTAAAAAAGCTAAACTTATTGAAGAAAAACACACTTCCTATAGATAGCCTCTTTGTATTCCCCCTCACTAAAGGTTCTCCCCATTAGGTACAAGAAAGGATAAGAGTTGATGTTTAAGATGTAACACTCTGAATTGGAGTCCAGGGCATAAATGCAAAGATGACAAGTTCCACCTTTGTGAAAAAAATAATAGCGACATTGACAAATATGAGCAAGTTGGTGAAATATCTTCTTTTGATGGAGAAACAAACAAAGATGAAACAATCAACAAGAAGACCACTCCAACACTCTCTGTTGCCTTAATTATAGGCATATTGCATTCCTGAAGTTTGAAAGTTTTGGCTACATCAAGAAAATCAAATTGACTATTCTTATAGATAGGTAGTTCACATAATTTTATATATACGAGGACAACGAGACAATTAAATATGTTAATCTTACCCTACCTCTGACTTCCAAGTCGCTATACCAAGGGATAAGACTACTACATGTAATGGAAAATGCCATAAGGTAGAGTTAGCTATTAGTGATTACAAATTAAAGTCTTCTATGTAGGCCATGATGATTGGGGAAATATATGTGGTTTTAGGAGTCCAATAGCTAGCCTCACTTGGTATGGTGGGATTAACTTTACAAAAACAATTTTTAAGGTTCTTTGACAATAGATAAAAATATAAGTTTCATGGAATCAACTGCCCACCCTCCTTGATTGTCTCGTCCAATAGAATGGAAAAAATGATTAAGAAAAAAGCTTAAGCTTATATTTTACATTGTTATTCAATGGAAGGAGCTCCTAATGGAATAGATTATCCAAGTGGATTAGATAAGATGCTCGAAAAATATAGCACCATTTTCAAGACCCACCTTGTGGTCTTCCTCTAGCTTGTTCGAGAGATCACATCATAAAACTGATCCTCGATTTAGCCTTGGTCAAGAGAAAATCATATAGGAAATCTCATAGACATAAGGCAAAAAATGATTGCTTAGTCTAAGAACTATTTGATTTTGGCATTATTACAAGAAGCAAGAATCTCTTTTCAACACTAGTAATACTTGTAAGAAAAAGGATGGATCCTATAGACTTTGTATCGACTGTCGAGCTTTAAACCAAATTACCTTTAAAGATAATTTTCCCTTTCCTTTTGTGGATGAACTATTGGACGAGCTTTACTGTGTTAAGTATTTCTCCAAACTTGATTTCAGCCAAATAAGAATACGTGAAGAGGACAAATTCCTAGAACCGCTTTTTGCACCCGTGGAGGCTTGTATAAATTTCATGTCATGCTCTTTGGATTATCCAATGCACTTGCTACCTTCCAAGCAGTGTAATGAATGACCTATTTTGTGCATACTTGCGGAAGTTTGTCCTTGTGTTCTTTGATGATATCCTTGTTTTTAGCAAGAATTAGAACCAACACCTCAAGCCCATAGAGACAATATTGGATTTACTAGAAGAAAATAATTTATATATGAACAAGTCAAAAGTTTGGAAAAGAAGAGGGAATTTCTAGGCCATGTGGTATCGGTTGAAAGAATTAAGGTAGGCCCAAAAAAGATTGTGGTAATTACTAATTGGCCTAGCCTTAAAACAATCACCTCCTTGTGAGTTTTACTAAGTTTAATTTGTTATTACAAAAGATCTATTAAAAGTTTTGAAGAGATTGTCGCTCCACTAACAACACTATTGAAGAAGTATCCCTTTAGATGGAAAGATCTAGCAGAGGTTTGTTTGAAGAAGATGAAGACCTTAATGACTTCCACTCTTGTTTTGGTTGCCCCAGATTTCACAAAATCATTTGTACTCGAATGTGATGCGTTGGGCACCTGAATGGGCATCATGCTTGTTACAACCTATGTTGCACTCAGTTGGACTTTCATGTGAGTCATTAAAGACGAACTAATACTTGTTCAATTTCAGAGTTCAAAAGTCCATTCAGGCCTTCCAAGGCCATTTTTTTCACTTTTTTACCACATGTTCATACCCTGCAAAGGGATTGTAAAAAATGTGCTAGCATGGTTTTTTTTTTTGTAAAGAACTTGACTTCCTAGGAATTAGTTATCAAGCCGATTATTGCAAGGTGTCTTTTCCCTTGTTAATTATGCAATGCTGAACAATCGATGTATAATTTTCAAGTTTTTCACCTGTTCCTCCAATGCTGGAATGGTCGTCTTGGTGGTTAAACCCTAGGAGGTTATCAAAGTTCACGTGTCAATGTATATGAATGTGCTAGACATTGTTAGTGAGGCATATGGACATGTGCTAGGTCGGGCCTTAGTTTTTTTTTAAATTTCTGAGAAAATATTTTTTCTCACAATCATAGGCCATTTTTTAATGCTTTAATTAAATTTTTTGTAAAGGGCATACAAGTATGATTTGGAGCCGGAATTTGGCATGGGGGTGCTCGTTTTCACACTTAAAGCACGCCCTTTAGCTTAGGACCCACTTTTCATATGCTTTAGGTGATTAAATTGTCACTTAGAGCCATTTCTTGCTAAGGGGGCATCACAATGTCAATTTAATGTCAATGATGCGACAAATTGAAAGCTTCAATGGAAATATGTTTCAAACATGTTTGGGGATGTTTATACCAAGAATTAGAACCAACACCTCATCCCATGACAAAAGTTTTGAAAGTGGAGATCATTTGGAGGCTAACGAATCTTCACAAGTTAAGATGTGCACCACCTCCATGAAGCTCACGCTCTTGGTTTATGTGACAAGAGTAAAGACTTGTTGGAGAGTCAACTTAAGTTAATGGCGATTTCACTAGAGACCAACACTACTCCATTGGGAGCCAAAACGATGTGATTGGGAGTGATGTGAAGAGGTGGTGACTTTATGGAGTTAGGAGATGCGCCTTTCCGTTAGTTTTTACAAGATTATAGTAGTATAACTTAATTGCAAATAAACAATAGGATCTCTAAAAGAAATACAAAGTATAGAAACAAAGAACACAAGAGTTTATCCTGGGAAACCCAATCGGGAAAAAACTAGCAACCTTCGTATAGAGATGATACCTTGAGAGGGAGAAAAGTCTCTCTAAGATAAAACCCCAGAAAAACCTCCTAGCTGATGCTGCGAACTTCTCCAAGAGAGAGCGAACTTGCTTGTGTTGGATGAGTGACTAAATGAGGCGCACCTGCCTTCTATTTATACACATTACAAAAGCTGACTTTTACCCTAACAAGGATGACTTATCTAATTGACTTGGCCGACCTACCTTCGGGAAATAAAAAAGAATATCTATTTTATTCTTTTCTTTGCGTAATCTTCACTAGGGTTTACATTGATTCTTTCTAGGGTTTACATGAGTAATTACATTAGAATAATCTCACGTAGGAGATACAAGGAAATACAATACAAGTACAATAATAATAGCTTTTGAAGTTGCACAAATTTCAACACTCCCCTCTCAACAAGGAAGATATTCTTCAAATATGGTCATCATCAGCATCACGAACATCTAGGTCTCTTCTATACATATCATTTGTCTCGATCATCTCCAATATAGGCTGAGATCTGGAACGAGTAGAGGCACCAGTGTGAAAGTAGTGTAGATGTCAGTCTCAAATTTCCCTCTCCACGAGGGATGCATTTTCTTCTACTCCAAGTCTTCTGCGAAAGTAATCAAACTTTGTCCTGAGAAGATGCTTGGTAAGATATCTGTAGTCTGGTCATCTCTCGGGGCATACTGTAACTCAACTGCACCTTTTTTCACTATATCACGAATGTAGTGATATCGAATCTCTATATGCTTTGTTTTATTGTGAAATACAAGATTCACTGACATTTGTATACAAATTTGATTATCACAGTGAATCATAGTTGGTCCTGGAATATGACCAAACAATTCTGCAAGGAGTTTTCGAAGCCATACTTCTTCTCAGGCTACTGTATTGGCAGCCATATACTCGACCTATTGTATTGGTAGCCATATACTCAGCCTTTGCAGTGCTGAGTGCTACTGATGTATGCTTCCCGCTACACCAAGAAATTACTGTAGAACCCAAACTAAAGCAACATCTAGAAGTACTCTTCTTCTCTGTAGCACATCCATCTTGATATGAATCAGAAAATCCTTGCAATGTCAAATTGCATCCTGAATATCTTAGTCCATATCTCATAGTGCCACGTAAGTATCCAAGAACATGTTTTGCAGTAACCCAGTGAATCTTCCTTGGATCACTCATAAACTGGCTGAGAGTGTTCACAACAAAATATATATTTGGTCTGGTGTTCGTTAGATACATCATATAGATCCAATCAACTGGTCATACATGGTGGGATCAATCAAATTAGAATATGAAGCATTTTCCCTCAGCGTCTTTAGATTTGCATCCATCGGAGTAGTCATGGACTTGCAGTCCAACATCTCGATTCTCTTCAAAATATCAATGGTGTATTTTCCTTGACTTAAGAAAATTTCCTTATGCCTCTGCGATATTTCTAGTCCCAAGAAGTAATGCATCAATTCAAGGTCCTTCATTTCAAACTCAGAGGCAAACTTCTTCTTACACCATTCAATAAGTTTCTCATTAGATGTGAGAAACAAGTCATCCACATACATAACCAAAACAATGGCTCATTATCCACAATCTTGTAGTAAAGATTGGGATTTGCATCACTCTTGGTGACTCCCAATTTTACTAGGTATACGTTTATCCGTCCATACCAAGCACGAGGTGTTTGCTTGAGTCCATATAATTCCTTTTTCAGTTTACATACGTGAGAGTCTTTTCAATGGACATCAAACCCTTCTGGTTGTTCAATGCAAACTTTTTCTTCGATAACACCATTGAGGAAGGTGGTATTTACATCCATCTAGTGCAACTTCCATCCCATAGCTGAAACAATAGTGATAATGGTTATGATGGAAGTCTATCGAGCCACATGAACAAATGTTTCATCATAGTCAATTCCCTCTTTTTGAGAGAATCCTCTGGCAACAAATCTAGCTTTGTGTTTTTCCACACTATCATCTGCTCCGTGTTTAATATTTGAAAGCATTTGGAAGTCACTACTAAATTCCCCTCAGGTCTGAGTACAACCTGCCATACGTCATTCTTCATGATGCACTGGAATTCCTCTATCATGCCATCATTCCAAACTTGGTGTCTAGATTCTTCTTCCTACGTGGTAGGTTCTGAGTTAATGATGTGACTCATCAATGCTACATAACTCGAGAACCTATGAGGTCTTTTGTTTTATTGATAAGTGCCATGTGGAGCTTCATTCCCCTCTGCATATTGCAATGTCTGTTGTGCCCATCTAGGCCTTTTCCGACTTACTGTCATATATGTGGGAGTATCAATTGGATCAACTGGATCAATGGGATCGATTGGTTCATTTTTTTCTTCAAACTCCCTCTTTACTACTGAAGGGGGAGATGATCTCATCTCTTCATCATCATCGATCTCCATATCATATCCTCGTCCTTTATGGCTAGCCATCTCTTCTTCAAAGGTCAAATCCCTACTGACTTCAATCTGCATGGATCCTGGGATGTATACTCGGTAAGGTTTTGAAGACTCAATGTATCCCACGAATTTTCCCTTCTTTCCTAAAGGTTCTAGCTCCGTCCTTTTATCCTTGGGCGAATGTAGATTGGGAAGCCAAAGCTGCGAAGGTGGCCCACTTCTAGGCTTCACTCCTGTGAAAGCTTCTTCTAGAGTCATGTTCTTCAAGATTTTATGTGGGCGTATGTTTTGTACATAAACAATTGTTATGTATGCTTCTACCCATAAGAACATTGGTAGACTCTAGTCATGTATCATGGCTTTGGATGCCTCCACAATCATTCCATTTTTTTTTCTGCAACCCCATTTTGTAGAGGGTTGTAGGGAATTGTGAGCTTCCTCTTAATTCCTGCTTACTTGCAAAAACCATTGAACTCTGTAGAGGTATATTCTCCACCATTGTTTGATCTCGGGATCTTAATCCTCCTTCTCGACGGATTCTCGACTTTTGCTTTGAATTCTTTGAACTTGCTGAGCACTTACTCGAATTCCTTGGTCTTGAGAAAGTATATCCACGTCTTTCATGAGTGGTCATCAATAAATGTTACATAGTAGTAGTAACAACCCAATGAAGTAACAATCATGGGTCTGCACAAGTCAGAGTGAACTAGATCCAATATTCCCTTGAAACTGCATTTGCTATTTGGAAAGGAACGCTTGATATTCTTACCAAGTGCACATCCTCTACATATTCCATCATGGATTTTTTTTTTTTGGAAATGATCACAATGAATGAATGAATGCCTTGTCCCAACCCTTTTTGTTCATGGTAACTTCCTCTTTCAATCTAATGGTCAAGATTAGATTAGATGAAGGGTTCACATTAAATGCTCCATTAATTATTAATTAAATGACATTTAGTGCATCTCATGTCATTTAATAAAGTTATAACAACCCACTTTAAAATAATCACTCACTTAACTTTATTTAAATATGAACTTAGGAAAACCATGACTTAGCCTTTTTAATAAAGTCACTTTAAAAACATTAAGTACTTCTCACTTCATTAAATGCAAATTGACTAGGAGTCACAACTTAAGTGTCATTGTCCACCCCAAGGAAAGTCTAGGTGAAAAAACACTTCGTAGGTAACTTTTCAACACTCCCTCTTACCGAGGAAGGTGTTTTTCACCACTCACAACTTATCTCTGAAGTAGACATGCTTCCCTCTACCCTAAGCCTTCGTGAGAATGTCAGCAACTTGCTCATCTGTAGAGACATACTGCAAGTGAACAACCCCTCTCTGAACATAGTCTCTGTTAAAGTGATATCTGATCTCTATATGCTTCGACTTGTCATGAAATACTGGATTCTCAGAGAGCTTGGTGCAACTCTGATTATCACAATGTATAACAATAGGACTCAGCGCCTAATCAAATAAGTCCATCATCAGCTTGCGAAGCCACAAAGCCTCACAACTAGCCTGACTAGCTGCCATATACTCAGCCTTAGTAAAACTCAAAGCCACAAACCTTTGCTTCCTGCTGAACCATGACACACTGTCGAACCCAAGCTGAAGCAACAACCAGAAGTGCTCTTCCGGTCTGTAACACTACCTGCCTAATATGAATCTGTAAATCCAACCAATCCCACTCCACCAGATCTCCTATAATCCAATCCATAATCAGCTGTACCTGCAAGATATCTCAATATGTGTTTTGCAGCAGTCCAATGCACTCTCTTGGGCTCCACCATGAACTGACTGGGAGTGTTCACTGCAAAACTCATATATGGTCTGGTGTTGAATAGATACATCAACGAATCAATAAGCTGACAATATAGAGTAGGGTCCACCAACTCTCCCTCAAAAGCATGAAGCTTCGTCCAGTTGGTTATCATGGGTGTAGACATGGGTCTGCAATTAGTCATCTGAAATCTCTTTAGAACATCTGCAACATATTTTCTTTGCCCCAAGAAAACATGTCCATTCTTTTGCCAAACCTCCATCCCCAAATAATAGTGCATTAGCCCAAGGTCAGTCATCTCGAACTCTGAAGCAAGATCCTTCTTGCACGCATCAATCAGGTGCTTTCCCCAGTAATGAACAAGTCATCAACATACAGCAGAAGAATAAGTGGAACACCACCAACCATAATGTAGTATAGGTTGGGATCCGCTTCACTTTTATGAAACCCAATCGAAAGCAAGTAGGAATCGATCCTGGAATATCAAGCCTGAGGGGCTTGCTTCAGACCATACAAGGCCTTTTTTCAACTTGCAAACACGAGAATCTCTCTCATACAACTCAAAGCCCTGTGGCTACTCTAGATACATCTCCTCCTGTAGAAAATCGTTGAGAAAAGTGGTTTTCACATCTATCTGATGGATCTTCCAACCCATTTCTGCTACGACGGAGATCACTGCTTTGATCGAAGAAAATCTGGCCATTGGCGCAAAGGTCTCATCATAGTCAAATCCCTCTACCTGTGAGAACCCCCGCGCAACAAAAAGAGCTTTGAACTTCTCAATATTTCCATTTGCAACATGCTTTATTTTGTAAAGCCACTTTGAAGTCACAACAGACTTTCCCTCTGGTCTCAAAACCACTTCCCACGCCCCATTCTTCATGATGGAATTGTACTCTTCCATCATGGCATCTCTCCAAACCTAATGTACGGAAGCCTCCTCATAAGTGGTAGGAACAATGTCGTGCAAGCTAGTCCCTTGTGCCATATAGCTGGAAAATATCTCAGGTGCCCTGCTCTCTCTAACCTCCCTCTTGGGTGGTCCAACTGACTCCTTTGCTTCCTTCATCAAATCCTTAAGCCAACTTGGATTTCTCTTCCTGGAGGAAGCATCCTGTCTCAGACTCTCCTCTACCTCCTCATCAGACTCCTGTCTCCCTGAAGAAGTGCCAACAACTTGAGAACCTGTCCCCGGTGAACTTGAACCTGTACCACTAGAACTCCAATCACCTGAAGGTGTAACCTGTGATTCGTGAACCTATCCATGTACCAAAAGTCCCTGTGGAAAGAGCCCCTGAAACCAATGAACCTGTAACTTGTGACCTAGTCACACCTGAAACCGGTGACCCTATACTCTAACTCGCTGAACTCTGAACTGTCACCTGTGGAGTACTCTACTGCTCCTCCATCTCAGAATCTAGAGACCTCCTGAAGGCTTTCCCCTCCTCAAACTTCACCTCCCTTCTCACCACAAATTTCCTCTGCATAGGAAGGTATATGCGAAAAGCCTTCGATGTCTCATCATAACCAACAAAGATACCCTGCTCACCTGTAGCCTCCAACTTTGTCCTCTTCTCAGAAGGGACATGAGAGTATGTAATGCAACCAAAAATCCGAAAGTGGCCTATCTCAGGCACTTTCCCTGTAAACATCTCCTCAGGAGTTTTGCACCCCAAGGCACGGTGCGGACTCATGTTCAGAACATAAACAACAGTGCTACAGGCCTCTACCCATAGAAAGAAAGGAAGAATATGATCATGCAGCATGGCTCTAGCTGCACCCACTATCGAACGGTTCTTTCTTTCAACCACTCCATTCTGTTGTGGAGTGTAAGGAATTGTCAATTGCCTTTTGATCCCCTCCTGCCGACAATACTCGTCGAATGCATGGGAAGTATACTTTCCCCCATTGTATGAATGAAGTATCTTGATCTTATTTCCTGTCTGGTTCTCCACAAGAGCTTTGAATTCTTGGAACCGAAGCAATACTTCCTCCGATCTCTTGCTTCTAAGGAAATAGATCCAGCTCTTCCTGGAAAAGTCATCGATGAATGTGACATAATACTCGTATCTTGTCAAAGAGGTAGATGATGGGAACACACAGATATGAATTTATCAACTGAAGCACTCCCTCTGATCTAGAATCACTACTCGGAAAAGCAGTATTGGTGTACTTTCCCAAAGCACACCCTCTACACACACCGCAGAACTCTGACATAGCTGTCGTAATCACTCTCAACATCATCAAAGCTGGATGGTGAAGATGGGCCATCCTCCTGTGCCATAACTCACACAACTCACTGCTGCTCTGAGTGTGTGACAGTGCATGATGTGGCTGGAAAAGAAGCTTGTACAGTTTACTGCATCTGACTCCAATCACACGTGAATTAGATGGACCTGTTTCCTTGGGAAAGATGTGAAATTTCTCATCAAGGACATATACACCAAAGCCTCTGTCCTCAATCATGGAAACTGAAACAAGGTTCTTCTTCAGCCCAGGGACATACAACACATCCCTCAGAAACATAGGTTGCATGGAACTACCTCTCAAAACGGATAGTCCCTCGCCCAACTGGTCTCACCACTGTGTCATCTCCCAATACAACCTCCAACTCCAACTCTTTCTTTGGCATATCTGAAAACATATCACGATCACCTGTCATATGACTGGAAGCTCCACTATCAATGTACCAAGTGGGGGAAGTAGTGGTAACACTCAACGAATTCCCAACAATCATGGAATGCTCCATGTGATCCTGAAAATCCCTGCCGGTGATAGAAGATGCTCTCTCAACACTAACACTTGCAAAGAGAGAAAAGTCTCTCTCAAATATTGCAGCAAACTCATCAATCTCTGCTGAAGTTGTTGCCTGTTGTTTCTTCTTCTTCTTGTTTGGACAATGTCTAACATTGTGTCCCATCTTCTGACATGCAAAGCATTTCACTTTGCTCATGTCCTTCTTCTCCCCATCATGCCATTTGGCCCCATCCTTGGAACCCTTCTTGAACTTCTTTTTCTTCTTTCCCTTCGATGCGAATGCAACATTCTCCTCATCATCCCTGTGATGTGATGAACTGCCCTGTAAGTAACCTCTCCGTGTCTCCTCCTGTGTGAGATCATCCCATAATTGATCCCAAGTGGGCATGTTCTCCATACCAATGATAGTCTGCACAAATACGGTCCACTGCTGAGTCACACCATTTAGCGATGTACGCACCATCTCAACATTCCCTATCACCTCACCTACAACTGCAAGCTCATCTCTTACATGTGTGATCTTCGTAAGATATAAGGCCATGCCTTTCCCTTTACCCATGTGCAGATTCTTCAACTTCTCTCTCAATACCATCTTCCTGTTTTCATTCAAACTCTAGTAAAGATTGGTTAAAGCTGTCCACATCTGAAATGCATGATATTTTGCTGATATGTGAGGGATTACATGATCCTTCACGACATCAAGTATAACCCTACTTTCACTCACATCCATTTTCATGAAAGCTGACTTATCTGTTGCATCAGCAGGTACTTCTACAGGATTTGCTGCTGTACTATGAACTATATCCCATAGTTCATTTTCTTCTAGTATCAAAGTAATTCTAGCCGTCCATGGGCTAAACTTTGTAGCCCCATCTAACCTGTCTTCCACTCTAAGACCAAACACCATGGCTACAACTTGTAACTTTAAGCAAGCTGTTCAAGAATTTCTTTTCTCCAAACCCATGTTTTCTGAATGTTCAAATTCTGAATTTAATGTGCTCTGATACCATGAAAGTTTTTCACGAACACCAACCCGGTTTCAAGCCTTTTGGATTCTCTGCATAGTTTAATGCCCAAGCCCTCCATGAACAAAATTTTAAAGAAAATTTGATTGAAACTGAAACCCATGAAGTTATTTTTCTCCAAAATTAAACAATTCAGAAAATTTTCTTTTCTACCAAAATTTCAGACAACCAAACACACATGAAAATGACACAGTTGTTTTTGACGGATGATCCAAGATAAAACCCCTAAGGGAAAACCTGTTTCTAAGTGAGAGAGATTTATTATTTTCTTCGGTAAAATACATAAATTAAATCAACAAATACTTATCAAAATCTTTGTCTCGAAATTTGAACCCAAATGCTGTTTTTTCCTCCTCGAAATTCGTGCCAGAACCTGCCTCGAACTTCATGCTAAATTCTGCCTATACAGATAGAATTTATTTATGTAATTTTCACCTCGAAAATCGTGCCCACTGTACTGCCTCGAATTCTATGCCAATCCATATCGTACGAATTTTGGAAATTTGTGCAGACTGTACCGTATAGTGACATCAGGAAGTGTGCAGACCCACTGCTGTACGGAAACCTCGGGAAACATGCAGTCCGTACACTGTACTGAAACCTCAAATTATGTGCAGGGAAACTATCTCGATTTTTGTGCCAAAATGATGCTGTACGGTCTCTCGAATTTTGTGCCCACTCTGCTCTTCCTCTTCCTCAAAATCTGTGCAAAATTCTGCTCGAATTTTGTGCCCAAATGTAATCTTCAGATTCTCTCTCTCGGTTCAAAATCTCTTCAAACCCTCACTTTGTCTTTTCTTCCTCTCTCCAAAATTCTCTTTTGGAAATGATCACAATGAATGAATGAATGCTTTGTCCCAGCCCTTTTTGTTCATGGTAACTTCCTCTTTCAATCTAATGGTCAATATTAGATTAGATGAAGGGTTCACACTAAGTGCTCCATTAATTATTAATTATATGACATTTAGTGCACCCCGTGTCATTTTGATAAAGTTAGAACAACCCATTTTAAAATAATCACTCACTTAACTTTATTTAAATATGAACTTAGGGAAACCATGACTTAGCCTTTTTAATAAAGTCACTTTAAAAACATAAAGTACTTCTCACTTCATTAAATGCAAATTGACTAAGAGTCACAACTTAAGTGTCCTTGTCCACCCTAAGGCAAGTCTAGGTGGAAAAACACTTCCTATACAACTTTTCAACACATGAAGCACTGGTAGAACTGTCACCATGTTACTTAATGTCGGGAGAGCTTGATAGTTTAAATGAGCTAGTCTTCTGTGCCATAGCTCACCTATGTTGGTGGAATCATGGACTAAGCTTGAGCTGGTAAGGTGCTCAATTGATACAAACTCTCCTCTCTAACACCAATCAATTTTGCTCCATTCATGCTAGAATTCTTGTGCCAAGCAAGCACATTCTCATCTGCAAATGTAACTCTATATCCCTTGTCCTCTAAGGCAGAGATGGAGACAAGGTTTCTTTTCATACTAGGTACATAAAGCACATTATTCAGGTGTAGTAAGTCATTGGATTCTAATTGAAGAGAGGTAGATCCAAATCCTTTCATAGTGTAGTTGGCATCATCTCCAAGTACAACACGGAGATGAGATTCTTTCTCAACAACTTCTGAAAGGTTCTCTTTACAAGCAGTCATATGTTGAGTTGCACCACTATCTATAAGCCATGTATCACTAGTGGTGGGAACATTACCTAATAATGCTGATATGAAGAAGAATTCTGTACAATCTTCATTTCTTTGTTTCTTGTGATGATGAACTTCTTCCACATCACCCGTTGAAGCTTCATGCTTCCTCTTGTTTCCACTAAAACACTTGTTTGCATAGTGACCATATTTCTTGCACTTATGGCATTGTATGTGTGATAAATCCTTCTTATTTTACCTCCGATCTGGAGAAGAACTTGGTCTCCTAGATTGGTGCTTATGGTTGTGAAACTTCCTGCCTTTTCCATTGCCTTTCTTAGCATGAGTGATGAAGGCTCGATTCTCCTCAAGTTGAGGACCATGGAGTCTTTGCCTTGTTGCAATCCTTGTTTCTTCTTGAGTACAATCTGCCCATAACCTATCAAATTTGGGCAGCTTGGTTCAACCACTTATGATTTGGATGAAGGACTCCCAAGATGGTGGAAGACCATTTAGAGTGGTCATGACAAGTTTCTTATCTTCAATGTGATCTCCACTGGTCCTTAGTTTGTCCCAAAGCTTGACGATCCTGATGAAGTATGAGGTGATTGATTCCGACTTGATCATCTTCATATTTGATAGTTGGTTCCTTAGTGTGAGAGTCACATTGATACTACTGTGTTCAAATGACTTATTCAGGGTCTTGAACATCTTCCTAGCTATCTTTTTTTTTCTGAGACTTGTGGATTTAAGTGATCCTTGACTAAGTCTATCAGAATCCTTCTTGATTTAGCATCACTCTTCCTCCACTGGGACTTGTCTTCTTCAACTTCTGATTCTGGGACGTTCTCATTGACAAAATTCAAAAGTTCATTTTCTTCTAGAATGAGAAGAACTCTAGGCTTCCAAGGCATGAAGTTGGTAGCCCCATCAAGAAGATCTTTAAGCTTCACTCCAATCATCTTGTTTGCAGAGCTGAACTGGAAACCCTAGCAGGGGTTAGGTAAAAAATGAACTTTTGAATTTAAGGAAACTGACCTCACAGGTAGATGTGCCCTATCAAGGTGAGTTGATGGAAGGTGAGGTCGAGTCAAAACAGTGGGTTGTTTAGAACAATACTTGAAGCCCTAATTTCTACAGTAGTGGAATTAGGTAAAAAATGAAACTTCTTGGAATTTGTTTTTTCCTTCAACAAAATCTGTGCCTCCCCTAAGCAAAGTTACCACAACTCTTTTTTTGCCGAAGAGATGAGGGAAGGCCTTAGCAAGTCAAACCCTAGCTTTCGACAACGGCCTCTTCTAGAACTGCTTTGATACCATGTTAGTTTTTACAAGATTATAACAGTTTAACTTAATTGCAAATAAACAATAGGATCTCTAGAAGTAAGACAAAGCACAGAAACAAAGAACAAACGTGTTTATCCTGGAAAATCCAATAAGGAAAAACCCAACAACCTTCGTATAAAGATGATATATTTTGAGAACAAAGTGGAAGAAAGAGAGAGAGACAGAAACAAAAGTGTCTCTAAGATAAAACCCGGAAAAACCTCTTTCTGGTTGATGCTACAAACTTCTCAAGGGGAGAGTGAATTTGTTTGTGTTGGATGAGTGACTAAATGAGGTGCACTTGACTTCTATTTATACACATTACAAAAACTAACTTTTACCCTAACATGGATGACTTGTCTAACTGACCGGGCTGACCTACCTTAGGGAAATATAAAAATAATATTTATTTTATTCTTTTCTTTGCGTAATCTTCACCAGGGTTTAAATCGATTCTTTATAGGGTTTACATGAGTAATTACATCAGTATAATCCCCCGTAGGAGATACAAGGAAATACAATAGAAGTACAATAATAATAACTTCTGAAGTTGCACACATTCCAACACTTTCCTCTTATGTGTGACGCTTTCCTTATGTGGAATCCACTCGTGTGGATTGTTGGCATGGTAGGTGACAGAACCTATCTCTTAGGAGAGGTGGCACCCTCTCCTTGTGATCTCTTCAGTCAAGATCCACAATTTAGTCATGAACTCAATTTGATCTCCCTCTCATGGATGCACCCCCCCTCTCGTGTTTTTATATAATGTACGCAGATAGCAATTGTAATGCATGAGAAGTTGGAACTTTGCTAAATTGCACTGTAAACTTTGTGAAGTATTTTTTATTGAATGAATAAAGTCTTTGGAGGAAAATTGATGTGTCGATCTTTCATGAGTGGATGATAATGTGCTTATGATCTTATGAGGTATAATTGTTTTGTTCACATTCTTGCATTACAAATGTTTGGTTATTTATCTGGATTTTGAAGGAGAAGTATTTCTTAGTAATGTAAAGTAGTGTGATTGTTTCATCCATTACTTTTCTGTTAAGTTGCATTAGAGACATAAATACATACCTGTTTATTCGATGAGAAATGCATGTTTTTTGAAGTTTCTATTGTAGTTTACACCAGGTTGCGTTTAATCCTTTGTTGTGCAAGTGTTGTGAGATCATAGGATATATAGCTTGGAGATTGTGTTGAGTGATTTGGCATCCTTACATCTTCAAACAAATTCTACGAAGGACTAGTCCCTCCAATCCCCACTTTGAGGACCCCATTGCCCAATTTCAACAGTTGTTTCTCTTCACCCTTCTTATCTTCTAAAGTTTGATTCTCTTGGTTACTGGCTCGATTTTTATTACAGATCTAAATCTTTTGCAAAATTATAAGTAGATATAAGGGTTGTTAGATCTAAATCAATCATAAAAGTTTTATTTTTTTAAAGTTTAGATCTAGTGAAAGTAGCTTATTTTCTGCAAGTTTATTTAAAGTAGATCTAAAGCTTTCGGTTAAATAGAATGTTTTAAGGTACTTTAAAGAGTTGATCTTGCATTGTAGTGCTTATGTTTTGCTTGCACTTCTCTTAAAGAGGCATGCAAAGATCTTAAAAAGGCAAGCTTTCTAGCTTGCCTTAGTTAGTCATTTTTAGCTAGTTTAACTTAGATCTTTTAGGACTTTTTCAAATGTGGTTTAAAGACATACTTAAAGTGTTTTTGAGATTTTGCATTTGACAGTTCACCGATTTTTCGTAGGTTTAACAAAAAAGAGAAGGAAACCCTGATTGTTTTGGATCCAAGTTATAAGGACAAAAGTGCATTTATCTAATGTTTGTAATAATTTTAATAAAAGTTTAGAGTAGGCTCCTACGAGTCCACTCCCCATCCCCCCTATGGAATCTGTGTCAGTGTGTTTTTGGTGTTTTGATTTCTTTTTGTAGTTTAGTGTTACTTTTCTTGTTTAGTCACTCATCTTGATTTATTACTTAAAAAAAAATACTAATCCCACGCATTATCGAGTTACTCGAGAGGGGAAAAAGATTTGTGGTAGGATTAATTAAAAATATTTCATTTTTTTGCATTTTTTACTTTTGGTTAAATTAACCCCCTTTCTTTCTCGAGTAAGGTTTAAAAACCTGAAAGAGACTCTTGGGGTCTTAATGACCAAGAAAATATGTTCCAAAATTATTAAAATTTACAAGCCTCCTATCCTCAAATGCTCTACTTCCGTTGCATTTATGTCTGATAAGTTAGTTGTATCCGAAAAGGATCTGAGTGACTAGTAATTAGTTTCATATTTTAATCGATCATTGTTGATGTATTTGTAACTTAAGAAGATATTTTGATGTATATTATCATTGTATGTTGTTGTACCCCCATTCGGGATGTTTGTTATCCCTGTACGGGATGTCTAGATTGTGTCTAGACCTCGAGGTACAACCTCCATTGTAAGTTGGGGCAATAGTCTCCAGTGTAACATCATGTAATATGTAATTATGGTCTCTCTAGGAGAAGTGGGCCCCATGTGAGATGACATGTAGGCTTGGGTCTTATATTTGGTTAATGACTTGAAATGGTATAAATAGGGAGGCACTCCCCCTCATTTATATATCTCACACACTCTCTAAGGCGCATGAGAGAGAGAGACAGTCAGAGGAGGAGAGAAAGATAGCTGTTGAACATTTCTTATTACTGCTTTTGATCATCTTACTATTCTGAAGAAGTTTGCGGGGTTTTCTCCTTTATGGTTTCTTCGATGAAAATCTTTCTGTCTTGTGTATTTTTTATATCTTATGCATTTTGTTGTACTTTTTATTCTTTAAGATAAAGATCCTAGATAATTTAATCAGTTCTTAAGAAAATCTAACATGGTATTAGAGCCTCTATGAAAGAAGGCACTGTGCAGATGCGGGAACTAGGGCTTCCTAGTTGAAGGTGTTCTCTCCACAGATCATTAAGAAAGGAGGGTCGGGATAACTCGCCTCGTTAGGGAGAATCTTTTGGTGGTAGTAGTTTTTGAATCAGAGAATTTTCGGTGTGCAGCCAAAATACAACTACAATGGCAGCTAATGGAAATTAGGGTTTCATGCCTGAAAACCTTATAAGACTGAATTTAGTCATTCTAGAACTTTTGCTATAAAACGAGATTTGAGAAGAATCAGAAGCTGAAACTTTTATAGGACGAAGAGAAATTCTTGCCGTACCTTGTATAAAAGTTTCAACCTCAGATTCGCTATACTTCAGGAGATATGGTTCCTCCAAATCAGGCTTCCATCCTTCTCTAGAATACAATCATAAACATGTGACCTAGGGATATTTTCTATATCTCGGGTAGGAAAGTCCAAAATAAATTTTCCAAGATGTTGCAGGTTGGGAACAAACTTTAGTTTCTATGGTACGCTTTTCAGACCCAGAATGTGAAACAGTGACATGTGGAAGTGTAACACCTTGGTTTTGACCCCGCTTGCATTTAGTATATATGATATAGATGTTGTAAATGATCTTGGTGCGGAGCTAAAGGCCAAGGACCCACCATGATTTGGTTATGATATGTTTTGGATTGAAATTGTCACCGATGGTATATCGGGACATGCGACATATATATTAAATGTGGCATCATGAAAACACACATTTAATTAAATAACCCAGCCAGCTATGTTCACTGCAACTAAATTGAGAAGGGGCATGATTTTCTAAGTAAGGAGGGGGAAAGCTAAATCCTGAGCCATGGAGGGAAAAAGCCATGTGCCACCACTCTCTTCGCTCACCCTCCATTGTCTCATCCAACCACCACCTTCATTGTTTTTTTGTTAGTGGGGCGTCTATTCGCTGACATCAAGGCCACTATGCCATGATGGCCATTCTCCCCATGCGCCTGCACTCTCTCCACGACCACCTTCTGTATTTCGGATGGTCTGTCCACTAACCGAACGGTGGCTGTTCATTCACCTCACACAGACCGAGTTAAAGGAATACACATTCATTTGTTTGGGGTTCTCCCTCTGTCTCTCATGCGTTGCTAGTCTGTGAGTATTATTCCCTTGCTCATGTAGAGCGTTGGCCTTTTCCCACCGTCGTTAGACTGTTGTGGTTTCATCACCGATTGCCGGTCTGTGTGTTGTGTTCTTTCCATTCAGACAGAGAATCAATTTTCCCCACGCATTTCTGGACTGGGCATTTGTTCCGACCTTCATCGCTGAATCGTGAGCTGAAGACTGCTACTCTATCGCTGGGCTGTGGCCGTAATTTCTTTCCCAGTTTTGTTTGCCAGTGACCTTTTCCATCAGGTGTAGTTTGAGAGTCTGTTCCCTTACCATTTTCTGGTCTGTGCAAGTCTCACAGCGATCGTATTGAGGAGCGGGTGCTGTGGGTTCAGGTGTGTGTGTTGACTGCTGTTTGGCCATGATTGCATTGAAAAATTGTTGTGGGTTCATAGTTGTTGTGGGATGTTGTTTGCCACAATGGAATGACTGTGTTTTTTCCTTGTAGAAGCTTGAATAGTTGTTTGGCTGCTTGCATGCAGTAGTTTTGTCCTCGGACTGCATTGGAGTGGTGAATGAGGGCTTGAGATGCTTGATAAACCTGGTGGGTTGGGAACCACATAGACAGAGCCGTTGAGCCGATTTTCTTCTCCACAACCCCTGAATAGCACTGGAAGGGAGATCAGGGTCTGAGGGATTGCGTTGCAGAGAAAGGACTGATTTCCTTGTGTTGGGTGTGTGTGGGTGTTCTAGAAGCTAGGCTGGTTATGGTGTCGGTGCACCAACTTAGCATTAGCCTTTCCCAACTCCTGGATGGCCTGATAAACCCAACTGTGTTGGCTTGGCTGATCCGTTGTTCGCTTGATAAACCCAACTGTGTTGGCTTGGCTGAACTGTGTACCCTTGTGGGTTGTTATCCTTGGATATGTGTAAGCCTGTTAGTTCCTTATTCCTTGTGGAATCATGCCCGGCTTAGGGGTGGCAGCGTTGCTGAGAGATTAAAGAGCACGCGGGCCTATGGTTGGGTGGAACGTTGTAGCGACGTAGCTAGTTGCGGAACAAGTTCTTCATAAGATAAGTATTCTTGCTTAACTTGTATCTGCAATTATAATTACCATTGATGAATGATGATATACATGTTAACTGCTGATCTATATATGCATGAATGTTGATTGATATGTTTTGCTTCCGTTGTGTATATGAATGATTATGCTTCATAAAATGTTTTATGTTTTAAGTATCATGCTTCAACACTATATGTATGTATGTTTCATGTTCATGGGGCTAGATGCCCGGATGATTTGATGTATCGTAGCGTCCTCTTCGCAGTGTGGTATTAGAGCTCTGGTTGCAGCATGGGCCTGAATGGGCCATGACAGATCAGTTAACAGAGGCAGGTTGCTTACTGCCCAAAAGAAAACTGCATGACAAGAGAATTTTGGAAATGTCTTCTAAGTATTGGGATCATCGGATCATCGGAGGCCTAGTCTGAAGTCTCGCCGATGAATCGGATCATCTAGTCAGAAGACCACCTGACGAGGGACCCGCGGCAAGGAAATCCATGAATTCGCCTAAGTGTTAAAAATCATTGACGACTGGTGCCACTATGAAGAAGCGATCGTTGAAACACCGGCGGGGGTTAGCAGATGATGTGTCTGCCGTTGCGGCTACTTAAAGGACTATCCTCCCGACGGATAGTTGATCCGACCGCCGATGGCGCAGAAGTTCCGAAATCTTCTAAGTGTTGACTTCATCGACCATCGAAGCATATTAGTGATATTCATCGCCGATGAACAGCGGAAGGGATCAAGGGATTGTAGACCCGCCGTTGCGGATGGCTAGAGGACTATCCTTTCGACAGATAGAGCCTCCGACCGTCGACGCACTAAAAGAAAGTTCAAATTTTTTCTAAGTGGCGAAAACATCGATCATTGGAAGAAGATAGTGTTTCGTGCGTCCGTCGTTGTGGAAGCCTAGCGCGCTAGTCTTCCGATAGGGAGAAGCTTCGACTACTGATGCCAGTCAAAAATCATGCTTCAGTTCACCGATGCTTTAGTCTTCCACTCACCGATGCCGATGTATTAGTGGATTATGTTGGCGACAAGTAGTCACTTGATCGGCGAAGGATAAGGGAGATGGAGTCGACGAGTCAGTAGAAGATAGAGAAAGCTTTCGCCGATAGATAACAAACGGATCGACGGAAAATAAGCGATCGTTGAGCCAATGAAAGTTTGGGAAGGAAGAGGAAGACAAAAGAGAATGATTTCGAAAACTTTTTCTAAGTCATAGAATCATTGGCCATCGGTGATGGTTAGTTGATGACATCGTCGATGATTAGGTGGTTCCGTTGCCAATGAGCTACGTCGGGTAAAGTTTGTTGATTGAACGTCCGCCGTTGCGGAGACCGAAAGAACTAACCACTCGACGAGGAGAGCATCCGAGCGTCGATGCTGTGGCTTCTAGAGGCTCTGACCGTCAACAAAGTCAGGAGTTGCGGAAGATTTAGTTTGACTGTGGACCGCCGTTGCGGAAGTCTTGACGATTAACCGTCTGGTGCGTAGGGCACCCGACCACCGACGCAACAAGTTAACCCATGCTATCACCGATGAAATTCGGAACGATAGAGGATTAGGGACCGATACGACGGAAGGGAATAGACCAACGAATCGCCGACACCCTGGGGAGTTAGCACGAAGAGACTTGACTTGAGGAGTAAGAAGGCATCGGGAAATTGTTAATGATCGGATCGTCGATTGGAAGCTTAGCTGGTTCGCCCGCGGAAATGATAGGAAGATCGTTTCTCGACGTTGCAACTGCTCAGAAGACTATGCAACCGATGCACAGTTCATCTACTCGTTGATACAGAGCGGGAGTTTAGTCGTTTTACCTATCGATGAACAGACAATCCCATCGCCGTTGCAGATTCAGAGGGTTAGACCACTCCAGACTAGAAACGTCGGAGAGAAATAAACCAATAGACTGTCGATGCGCAGCGGGGAATTAGTGGTTTTACCGTCGAAACACCGGAAGGGAGTAAGCGAACAGACCACCGATGAATAGTCGATCTGCTTTCCGATGCAGATCGGAAGTGTAGTTGTTTTGACTACCGCAGTGTCGGCAGAATAGTTGGAAGAGGGTCCGATTGGGTCTAAAAAGATTTGGGTTTTTCGAAGGCATTTCTTAGTGATTTTTTAGGCAGTTTTTTGACTGTCTTTCAGTTGATTTTCAACAAATTTCAGCAGACTATCCGTGGTCACAGAGCTGAATATGAAATAGGGAAAATTCTGTGTTTTAGCAAAATTTTTGTTTTATGAGTTCTAGAAGAAAAGGTAAGTAGTTTTGATTTATATTAATGTATGCATCTAACAGTTTGCTACTAACACATTTGCAGGACTATAGATAATTTTCAAGAGCAGTACTCCAGAAAGAACAAATAATGTGGTAAAGCAAGAGGTGGTTCAACCATGAGAACCCATGGTGGGTATGGTGCTTGGGATTCTTACGAGCGAGCAGAAGATGCCATGGGAGAAAATGTCTGTAATGGAAATGAGGACATAGAGTCTAATGGAAGGAGATTCCAGGAGACACCGTCCGAGGTTGCAGCCACCATGAGAAGCTTGGTTAAAGCCCAGGAAGAGCAACATCAGTTGAATGCTGCCATATTGCAGAGTTTGACAGACTTACATAAAAAGATAGATTTTGGACGAGGTACATCAAGACCAGAAGGCAGTAAGAGCCACACTAGGAGAAGAAGAAGGACTTCCAGTGGATCATCTGACTCTAAGGAATCTAGTGGAGATACAAGTTCATATTCTCATAAAAGGAAAATAAGAAGGCACCATAGGGATCGCTCTCGAGATGAATTTAGGAAAGATAAACCTCCTACATTTGATGGTGAGATAAAGACGGGACAAGAAGCTGAAGCTTGGCTTCTTGGGATCAAGAAGTACTTTCAGGTGCAAGATTATTTAGGAAACATGAAGGCACGAGTTGCCATATTCAATCTAAATGGATGAGCATCCATTTGGTGGGAACATTTCAAGCAAGTAAAGAGGATCAGTGAAAGGAAACTGAAATGGAAACAGTTCAAGAAGTATTTCAGGAAGAAATACCTTTCTGACAGGTATTATGATGACAAGATCAAGGAGTTCCATGAGCTGAGATTGGGGCAACAGACCATTGATGAATATGCAAATAAGTTTTTGGAATTGTTGATGTATGTCCGGTACATCAGAGATGAAAAAGTGAAGATCCAGCGGTTTCTAAGTGGATTGCCTCAAGCATACAAAGATAGAATTGAGTTCTATGAGCCGAGAACTCTCGAAGAAGCAATAAGAAGGGCTAAATATTGCTATGTATGAGCAAAGCAAGGGTAAACCTGATTACCACAAGGCATGGAAAGACAAGAAGAATGAGAAGTTGGACCAAATAAAGAAAGGGTTCAAACATTCTAGATTCAGGAATCAGTAGAAGCAACCATCCCAAGCTGTGAGTAATCCAGTTGGAGTGATAGGTGGAAAGCCTAAAGAACCACATCAGAATAAAGGTCCACTCAAATGTTGGAAATGTGAAGAACCTCATTTGCGCAGATATTGTCCACTTGAGAATGAAAGTGCAAGACCAGCTTATAACATGCAGGAAGTAGAAACAGTGGGTCAGGTAGCCAGAGCAGTCCCTAGAATTTATGCAGCACTGGAGGACCTCCAGACAGATCATCAATCAACTGTGGTTGAAGTTGTAGGTAAGATTGTTCGAAGTTGTAGGTAAGATTGTTGAACAATCTGTTTCTATTTTTATTGACCCTGGTTCTACTCACAGTTACATTACTCCTAGAGTAGTGGAGAATTGTACTTTTAAGAAGGTCAAGCATAGGAAACCTTGGTTAGTTCAGCTAGCCACTGGAACTAAGAGAAATGTCAGTGAATTGGTAGAGAAATGTCCATTGGTTATGAATGGATTGATCACTTGTGTAGATCTGAATGTTCTACCACTTGTTTCCTATGATGTTCTCATCGGAATGGATTGGTTAGAATCTCACAGAGTGAAGCTTGACTGTTATAACAAGACTTTTGAATGCACGGATGAAGAAGGAAACCCAATAGTTGTGAAAGGTATTCCGAACGTAATTTCAGTAAGACATGTTTCAACAATGCAATTGAAGAAGTTCTGTAGGAAAGGTTGCCAGTTGTATGCAACTCATGTTTTGGAACCAACAAGAGATGAAACTCCTAGGTTCGAGGACTATCAGGTGTTGCAGGAATTCAAGAATGTTTTTCCTGATGAGATTCCAGGGATTCCTCCAAAGAGGGACATTGATTTCACCATTGAACTTGTGCCAGGAGCAGCACCAGTGTCCAAGACACCCTACAAAATGAGTACACCAGAGATGCTAGAGTTGAAGATGCAACTGCAAGAATTGTTGGAAAAGAAGTATATCCATCCGAGTGTGTCTCCTTGGGGAGCACCAATTCTGTTTGTAAAGAAGAAATATGGGACACTCAGGTTATTTATTGATTACAGATAGTTGAACAAGGTTACTGTGAAGAATAAATATCCTTTACCCAGGATTGATGACCTCTTTGATCAAATGAGAGGAGCAAAGGTATTTTCCAAGATTGAATTGAGGTCTGGTTACCATCAGGTGAGAATCAAGGATAAAGACATTCATAAAACAGCCTTCAGGACAAGGTATAAACATTATGAGTTTGTAGTGGTACCATTTGGTCTCACAAATGCACCAGCTACATTTATGTGCCTTATGAATAGTGTCTTCAGTAAGTATTTGGACAAGTTTGTTCTTGTTTTCCTTGATGACATTCTTGTTTATTCTAAGAATGAGGAAGAGCATGAAGAGCATTTGAGATTGACATTGCAAGTGCTCAGGGAACATCAGCTGTATGCAAAGCTGAGCAAGTGTGACTTCTACAGGGATATAATTCAGTACTTGGGTCACATTATCTCAAGAGAGGGTATATCAGTAGACCCTGAAAAGATTGAAGCCATTATGAATTGACCTACTCCAAAAAATGTGACGGATGTAAGATCTTTTATGGGACTTGCAGGATACTATAGGAGATTCATTGAAGGATTTTCTAAGGTTGCACATGCCATCACTTCTTTGCAAAAGATGGGGATGAAGTTCGAATGGACTTCGAAGTGTGAAGAGAGCTTCCAACGGTTGAAGAATCTTCTCACCAGTGCACCAGTATTGAAAGTTGCAGATTCAGAGAAGGATTTTGTGGTATGTACCGATGCATGTGGGCAAGGGCTTGGAGGAGTCCTTATGCAGGACAACCATGTGATATGTTATGAGTCAAGAAAGCTGAAGGAGCATGAGAAGAACTATGCCACTCATGACTTAGAGCTTGCAGCCATAGTACATGCTCTTAAGATGTGGAGACATTACTTGATGGTAGAAGATTTGAACTCAGAACAAATCACTATAGACTAAAGTACTTGTTTGATCAGCCTACTCTGAATGCTAGGCAAGCGAGATGGATGGAATCTTTATGTGAGTTTGATTTCGAAATCAAGCACATAAAATGGAAAGAGAACAAGGTAGCTGATGCACTCAGCAGGAAGGTACATGAAATGCATGTGGCATCTCTTAGTATTTGCCAATCAGAATTGAGGCAGCAGATTGTTAATCATGTTGCTGGAGATGAATTGTATGGACAGGTAAAAGACAAATTGCAGCAGCAAAGTCTTGAGAAGAGCTATGAGGGATATAAATTGGAAGAAGATGGCCTTCTCACTTTTAAAGGCAGAATTTATATTCTGAAAGTTGCAGATTTGAGGAGGATTGTTATGGATGAAATCCATCAAGCTCCGTATTTTGGTCACCCAGGATATCAGAAGACAATTGCTATAGCCAGAAGGAAGTACTTTTGGCCAGGTATGAAAAAGGACATGGCTGAATACATTTCAAGGTGCATGAAATGTCAACAGATAAAGGTTGAGCATCAACATCCAGCAGGTTTGTTGTAGCCTTTGCCAATTCCAGAATGGAAATGGGAAGTTATTTCCATGGATTTTATTACAGGATTGCCGATGAATTGGAGACAACATGATTCCATCATGGTTGTGGTAGACAAGTTGGAAAAAACGACACATTTTATACCAGTGAAGTCTACGCACAAGACTGATGACATTGCAAATATTTTCATGAAGGAGATCTTCAAATTGCATGGGTTGCCGAAGGCAATAATTTCTGACAGGGATGTCAAGTTCACTTCCAAGTTTTGGAAGGGGTTGTTTGCAGATTTGGGTACAAAGTTAAGCTTCAGCACTGCATACCATCCTCAGACAGATGGGCAGACAAAAAGAGTTAATCAGGTGCTTGAAGATATGCTTCGCATGTATGTGATGGACAAACCAACCAAGTGGGAAGATTACTTACACTTGGTAGAATTTGCTTACAACAATGGACAACAGGCATCCTTGGGGATGAGTCCGTATGAAGCTTTGTACGGTAGAAGGTGTAGGACACCAGTGACTTGGGACAACCCGGTGAACAGAGTTGTGCTTGGACCGGAATTGCTCAAGGAAATGGAGCAAGAGGTTGTAAAGATCAGGCAGAATCTGAAAGCAGCATAGGACAGACAGAAAATCTATACAGATAAGCATAGGATGAACAACGAGTTCAATGTGGGGGATCATGTTTACCTCAGAGTGAAAGCAAAGAAAAGTTCCTTGAAGCTTGGAAGTTGTGCCAAGCTGTCACTTAGATATTGTGGGCCATTTGAAGTGCTTGAAAGAATAGGGCCTGTTGCATATAGACTTGCATTGCCTGCTAGTGCTAGAACTCATAATGTTTTTCATGTTTCTTTGCTTAAGAAATATGTACATGATCCTAACCATGTGATAAATTGGGATGTGATTCAGGTGGAACCCAAGGGAGAGTTCCAAATTGAGCCAATGCGCATCCTTGACAGGAAGGTCACAATGCTCCGGAACTGAGCCATAGGGCAGGTAAAGGTGCAATGGGAGCATTACAGACCTGGAGAGACTATGTGGGAGTTGGAGGATGCCATGCAATTGGCACATCCATTTTTGTTCAATCCTGCGGAACACTGAGGCGGTGCCAGTGTAGCATTTTGTTCAAATTTTGTAAAGCACTGAGGACAGTGCTATTGAAGGGGGAGGGGAATGTAACACCCTAGTTTTGACCCCGCTTGCATTTAGTATATATGATACAGATGTTGTAAATGATCTTGGTGCGAAGCTAAAGGCCAAGGCCCCACCATGATTTGGTTATGATATGTTTTGGATTGAAATGGTCACCGATGGTATATCGGGACATGCGGCATATATATTAAATGTGGAATCATGAAAACACGTATTTAATTAAATAAATCAGCCAGGTATGTTCACTGCAACTAAATTGAGAAGGGGCATGATTTCCTAAGGGTAAGGAGGGGGAAAGTTAAATCCTGAGCCATGGAGGGGAAAAGCCATGTGTCACCACTCTCTTCGCTCACCCTCCCTTGTCTCATCCAACCACCACCTTCGTTATTCTGTTGTTAGTGGGGCGTCTATTCGCTGACAACAAGGCCACTATGCCACGATGACCATTCTCCCCATGCGTCTGCACTCTCTCCACGACCACCTTCTGTATTTCAGATGGTCTGTTCACTAACCAAATGGTGGCTGTTCATTCACCTCACACAGACTGAGTTAAAGGAATACACATTCTTTTGTTTGGGGTTCTCCCTCTATCTCTCACGTGTTGCTAGTCTGTGAGTATTATTCCCCTGCTCACACAGAGCGTTGGTCTTTTCCCACCATCGTTAGACTGTTGTGGTTTCATCACCGATAACCGGTCTGTGTGTTGTGTTCTTTCCATTCAGACAGAGAATCAATTTTCCCCACACATTTCTGGATTGGGCATTTGTTCCAACCTTCATCGCTGAATCGTGAGCTGAATACTGCTACTCTATCGTTGGGCCGTGGACGTAATTTCTCTCCCAGTTTTGTTTGCCAGTGACCGTTTCCATCAGGTGTAGTTTGAGAGTTTGTTCCCTTACCATTTTCTGGTCTGTGTAAGTCTCACAACGATCGTATTGAGGAGCGGGTGCTATGGGTTCAGGCGTGTGTGTTGACTGCTGTTTGGCCACGATTGCATTGAAAAATTGCTGTGGGTTCATAGTTGTTGTGGGCTGTTGTTTGCCACAATGGACTGACTGTGTTTTTTCCCTGTAGAAGCTTGAATAGCTGTTTGACTGCTTGCATGTAGTAGTTTTGTCCTTGGACTGCATTGGAGTGGTGAATGAGGGCCTGAGATGCTTGATAAACATGGTGGGTTGGGAACCACACAGACATAGCCGTTGAGCCGGTTTTCTTCTCCACAACCCTTGAATAGCACTGGAAGGGAGATTAGGGTCCGAGCCTGGACCGCGTTGCAGAGAAAGGACTGATTTCCTTGTGTTGGGTGTGTGTGGGTGTTCTAGAAGCCAGGCTGGTTCTGGTGTCAGTGCACCAACTTAGAATTAGCCTTTCCCAACTCCTGGATGGCCTGATAAACCCAACTCTGTTGGCTTGGATGATCCGTTGTTCGCTGATAAACCCAACTGTGTTGGCTTGGCTGAACTATGTACCCTTGTGGGTTTTTATCCTTGGCTATGTGTAAGCTTTTTAGTTCCTTATTCCTTGGGGAATCATGCCTGGCTCAGGGGTGGCAGCGTTGTTGAGAGATTAAAGAGCATGCAGGCCTATGGTTGGGTGGAACGTTGCAGCGACGTAGCTGGTTGCATAACAAGTTCTTCATAATATAAGTATTCTTTCCTAACTTGTAACTGCAATTATAATTACCATTGATGAACGATGATATACATGTTAACTGTTGATCTATATATGCATGAATGCTGATTGATATGTTTTGCTTCCATTGTGTATATGAATGATTATGCTTCATAAAATGTTTTTTGTTTTAAGTATCATTCTTCAGCACTATATGTATGTATGTTTCATGTTCATGGGGCTAGATGCCTGGATGATTTGATGTATCGTAGCGTCCTCTTCGCCGGTCGGAGGGTCGGGGGCGTTACATGAAGTCCGTACAAGTTAGCTATGCTGAATAGTCCCCAAAACAATCACCTTTGGGAACACAACATAAGTACCACTTGGAGAATCCATTTCTACTCTAACCTATGGGGTTGGAAAGAAGACATATCAGGCTATCTTAGTGAGACGTTTCATACTATAATGATGCAAAACGTCGGAGACACAACAACATCAATTTCATACATTTTTGCAAAATAAATTGGAAAACTAGGGCTTAATGTTCTGGGAGCTTCCCACCTGTGTTTTCAGAAAATGAGTACATTGGACAACTCGCCTTGAAGAGGCCAGTATTTTTTTTCAATCAGGAGTTTGAAATTCTAAGTTTGAAAATTAGGGTTTCTCTGACAAACCCTAGATTACCCAGCTCTGGAACCAGGTCGGACACCTCAAATCGATAAGATCTAAATCTTTGCTATTTACATTTGAGGTTCTCATTTCAAAATGACTAATCACACCCAACTTGATGACAAGCTTGGTTAAGCTGACAACTTCCGAGTATGGAAGTATAGGACCATCCCAATTCTTGAAGAAATTGACTTGGATCAATATTTTAGTAAGGAAGTTCTAAGAGCCAGAGGGAGATGAGGATAAGGATAGAGCCAAGAGAATCATTGCATATTTTATTAGAGATCATCTCATCCCTCATGTGTCATCCTTGAAGACACCAAAAGGAAGTGTTCGATGCTATGACAAAGCAATCGAAGAAGAAGAAGTTATTGTTATAACCTCCTTGAATGGCCTCCCAAGATCATGGGGTTCATTCACTCAAGGAATGTGTGACAAAAGGAAGTTGATTACCTTAATAAGAGAAGAGAAGAGAAGATGGGAGCAATTGAAGATCAAGATCTCACGATTCAATGAAGATCCCTCAAGTGATCAGGAATATGAAGGAATCAACTCATGAAGATCCTCTTATCCATCCTAGCATTTGGATAAGAAATGAGGAAGCTAAAGGATCAAGAAGGAGTCTACCCACCAAACAAATAAATGTAAGTATTCAACTGTCATTTCATGATATTGTTTGGTGGTGCATTTGTTTATATTCAGATGATCTGTTATGCATGTTTGACTATTTGCATTTATACTACTGAATTTCACATGATGGGTAAAAAGTCAATGATGTTGTACAACATTCCATTTTCTAGATTGAAACCTCTTTGCTGACATATTAGGAGTAGTACACACTCTTAATAACATTTGGGTAGAAGGCATCTAGAAGTTACTCTGTGTATGGGATATGAATGAATATTGTAGCATTGGCTAAAATAGTTGTATGGCTATGTGACATATATTTGTCACTATTAATATGTTTTGGAAATTATGAGATGTTTCTAATCATGTAACTGAACATGACTTGTAGATCATTCCGTAGAACAAGTAACGTCAGTTTAGAAGAGGAACCTAAAGCTTCTCGGGTCAAAGACACCATGGCAAAAGAAAGAACTTCAGAAGAATATAAAGAGAACGGTAGATTCTCCTCGAGAGATGAAGACCACCTTGGGCACGAAAAATAATCTAAGATGAAGAATAGTATGACGAGGCTTCCAAAGAAAGCAAGAGGCCTCAAACACAATCTAGTTATGTGACACTGTTTAGCGACATCATTGATGCAGAGCGAAGGAGACTATGATCAAAGAGTACCAGTTCAAGAAGAATGGTGTCTAAGATGCAGTGTCGAGACCTGAAGGGAAGCCCGTAGTGTCTTCCATATAGATCTAGCATGCAGTAGATGGAAACATCGTGGGATACAAGGAAATATTCATAGCATGAGTCTTCTCACAGAAATAAGGCACATACTACGAAGATACATTTGCACCAATGACGAGGTACACTTCCATTAGATCCATACGTGCATGCATGAGATGGGAGATACACTAGCTGACATCAAGACAAAATTCTTGAATGGTGTAGTCAAGGAGGAAGTATATGCAGAGCATCCACTGGGAGTCAAGACACATGACAGGCGGACTCATGTGTGCAAATTAAAGAAGTCCTCGTACGAGCTCATAAGTCACCCATGGGATAACACATAGAGTTACATGAGGAGCTTGAAGATCACCTAGAGTGATGAAGATATTAAACTTTGCTACAAGATTGAAGATGAAAGCCTATGGAGGATGACAAGCTCACAGATGGGTGCGAGAAAAACTTTTCAACAAAGTTCAAGATAGAGGATCTTGGTATCTAGTGACCCTAGATATATACATATAATATTAGTAGCAGACCAAGCTACTTGTCACTCCATTATAGAATGTTTCAATACATAGAGTACGAAAGTCAGAGGGAGAATGATGCTCCGCTTCACAGGGAGCGACTGCAGAAGATTCTCAGGTTCGACATGGTACAACAGGATGGAAAACTTACTGATGGCTCTAGGCTTTATTGAGAGTAAAGCAGATTGCAACCTTTACTTCAAGGTTGAAGGTAGAAGACCAGTGATGCCCCTGTTATATGTCAATGAACTATTCCTGACAAGAAAAGAGTAACTATTTAAAGATGCAAAAAAGAGACTTGCTACAAAGTTCAAGATAAAATACCTAGGGATATTGTACTACTTCCTAGGAATGGAGGTGTGGAAGAGTGTGAATGAGATTTTCCTTAGTCAAGGAAAGTATACAATGGAGATTCTGAATAAATTCAGAATACTGGACCGTAAGGCGATAACCACACCTATGGCATCAAACTTGAAGCTTTTGTGTGATGCTTCATTAGAGATGGTTGATGCCACGATGTATTGTCAGATGATTTGTTCATTGATGTGCTTGATGAATACGAGACCGGACATATGATTTGCTATGAACAACCTGACCCAGTTCTTGACGGATTCAAGACACGATCACCTGGTTGCAAAGCATGCAGTGAGGTACCTGAAGGGTATAGTTGAGTATGGGATCAAGTATGACACGAATCAAAAGACTAACCTGCATGGTTATGTTGATTTAGATAGGTAGCACCACTGAGAAGAAGAGCACCTTGGGTTGCTTCTTCAGTTTGAGATCTAGTATGACCTACTGGTTTGGCAGGATGTAGTCCTTCATGGCAGTGAGTATAGCCGAGGCAAAATATGTTGCCACTTGCTCGTCTATTTGTGAGGTAGTATGTTTCTTTTGAAAGATACTATTTGATTTGATTGATCTGACTTGAATTTTTGTATGATACAGAGCGGAGCAGTGAAGCTCCAGTATGTGATGCATATCGATATCTTTTGAAAGAGAGAGTGATGAGTCTAGCATAGCCGGTGAGACAGGTTGTCTGAGCATAAAATCTTGGCGAAGCTCGTAGGTTGCTCAGACGTAATCAGTCCTGTAGGTTTTCCTCAGATGTAATCAGTCTTGACGAAGCTCGCAGGTTATCCTTGGACGTAATTGGTCCTGATTTGATTCTATGCTAGAAATAGCCAGAGTGAAGTTTGAATACTTAAGAGAGAATCTTGGTGTACTTCATATCGAGGTTCCTTCCAAGGGGAAGTGATAAGTCTGGAATACACGGATACACATAAGCCTTTTCGACATGGTGGTAGGTTGGTCCTCCCATGGTCGTTGATGTAAGTGCTGGAGCCTTTCCGACATGGTGGTAGGTTGGTCCACCTATGGTCGTTGATGTAAGTGTTGGAGACTTTTCGACATGGTGGTAGGTTGGTCCTCCCATGGCCGTTGATGTAAGTGCTGGAGCCTTTCCGAAATGGTGGTAGGTTGGTCCTCCCATGGCCATTGATGTAAGTGCTGGAGCCTTTTCGAAATGGTGGTAGGTTGGTCCTCCCATGGTCATTGATGTAAGTGTTGGAGCCTTTCTGACATGGTGGTAGGTTGGTCCTCCCATGGTCGTTGATGTAAGTGCTAGATTTTTTTCGACATGGTGGTAGGTTGGTCCTCCCATGGTTGTTGATGTAAATGCTGAAGATTTTCCGACATGGTGGTAGGTTTGTCCTCCCATGCCGAAGGATGTAAGTGTTGTGTTATGTGTATCTAGGTTGTGCTCCGTGTGACGATGGAATGATCTAAAGATGATGAGGTAACAATAGGGTACACAAGTGTTGCAAGGCATGTAATCATTCCTGGGATGCTCCTTCAGGTTTTGCAATGGCATATAATCAGTCCTGGGAGATCCTGTAGGTTTTGTAAGAGGCATATAATAAGTCCTGGGATGTACCTACTTGATGGCTTGCTCGCAGAGATGATGAAGACCTACATGGAGGCTAGGCCTACATCCAACATGAAAAAGGTATGGCACTGTAGAAACTTCTGATGACAGATAGTATGGGATGATGATCAAATTATAAGAAGATGATGGCAGGAGCTATGATGAAGACTCTATGACTCCTTGATGATGACAATGCGATGAAGACCTGACCATATGTGTTGATGACTGTGTAGAGAGAGAATACCTTTCTATTTAAGAGGGAGTGTTGATGTATTTGTAACTTCAGAAGATATTCTAATGTATATTATCATTGTATGTTGTTGCACCCCCATTGGGGACATGTGTTACCCCTTTATGGGATGTCTAAATTGTGTCTATACCTGGATGTACAACCTCTGTTGTAAGTCGGGGTAATAGTACCTAGTGTAACATCATGTAATATGTAATTATGGTTTCTCTAGGAGAAGTGGGCCCCATGTGAGATGACATGTAGGATTAAGTCTTATATTTAGTCAATGACTTGAAATGGTATAAATAGGGAGGCGCTCTCCCTCATTTATATATCTCACACACTCTCTAAGGCGCATGAGAGAGAGAGACAGTCAGAGGAGGAGATAAAGATAGCTGCTGAACATTTCTTATTACTGCTTTTGATCATCTTACTATTCTGAAGAAGTTTGCGGGGTTTTCTCCTTTATGGTTTCCCTAATGAAAATATTTGTGTCTTGTGTATCTTTTAGATCTTATGCATTTTTCTATACTTTTTATTCTTTCAGATAAAGATCCTAGATAATCTAATCAGATCTTAAAAAAATCTAACAATCCTTCAATGAAAATTCAACGTTTTCAAATATTGCTAAGTTGTGGGAAAAATATTCAAGTGAAATGAGAACCACTAAACACTAACCATGATGCCAGGTCAGGCTACACTATTGTTTGGTGTAGTGTTGGACACACCCTTGTGACTCTGATTTATTCCACATTTCACTTTGAGAACCATGTCTAAGCAGTTCTAGACATATTCCATGTAACCCTTGAGTATATTTGGAATCCCTTCTCCCTTTAATAATCTGGATCATTACCACATTAATAAAATAGACCAACAACTCACCCACTCCTTAATCAATGCATTAATAATATTAAAACTTACCAAGGAGACACTACAATACTTTCACTGAGACCACAACAACAACCCTTACATTCAAGCATGTTACACTCATTGGCACTGGTACTTATTTTTTTTTTCTGCTTAAGTCAATTTTACAAATGTCATGTGTATTTTTCTAAGTTGTTGTGATAATTTATTTGCAACAACTTTTGGTTGAGATTTTAATCCATTCCATATTCACTCCTAAATTCTTTTCTTGTGTTTTAGAATAAAGACAATAGATCCTTTTTATTAAGGACCACCCCCATTGGCTTCGTTATAAGTTAGCCTAGACGGAGGAGCCGAGTATCAGGTGACAACACTTGGCTTGAGATTTCCCCCAAGATCGCACCCAGTGGCTTGAATATTTCTTCCACGTGACCTGAGGTGCGAATTAGGAGGCAACAATGCTTATGCAATATGATCACCTCATTTCCTTCAAAAGTAAAAAAATGAAACCAAGTGAGCAAACAAAGTCTAGTTATAACAAATAAATGTTGGAAATTATTCATGATTTGGTAAAATGGAAACAATACTTGTTGAAAGCCAAATTATCGGTCAAAACAAACCACAATAGTTTGAAGTATTTCCTAAACCAAAAGAGCCTATCATCAGAACAATAAAAACGTGTAAGTAAAATACAAGCTTTCGACTGAGATTCTTTATAAGAAAGGAAGGACAATTTAGTTGCTGACATCTTATCAATGAAGGATGAGGACAACGACTCACTATGTTCTATTTTAGTAGTTATTAACTTATTCTCTAATGGATCAAAGATGTTCAAGCTGAGTATGTGGAAAGTCCAGCGATACAAACGTTGATCGAGGAACTTGGAAGTGTTAAAATTCTAATGAGAAATGTCCTTTTCCCCATGTTTTTGTGTTTTCCATGGGGGGGACACAAGTTGTGTTTCCTAACATGTTAAATTTTTAAAGTGACTTTTTATACTTTATAAACTTAAAGTGAGTTTAAGTTGTGGGACCCAAAAAGTGCATTTAATGTCTTTAATATTAAAGTGAATATGTGCATTAAATGAGAGCCCTAAGATAAAGCTAATCCCATCCTTTGATTAAGTTGGTTGAGTTAGTTAGGGTCAGTTTGGGTTAGATAAATTATAAATACATGTTAGAGAAAAAACAAAAAACACAAGGAGGAAGAGAGAAATAATTTGCATATTGAGTATCTTTTGTTATATTATCTAGGGCACGATTTTTCAAGTACTGTTGTTGTTAATTACCTGTTCGTATAACAATTAATGTTGCAGTAAATGGTTTGTACAGTGCTGAATTGAAGACACAAAAATTCAGAGATTTTATGCAGGTTTATATTCAGAAGTATTGCTGCTCAGAAATCCATACAATCGTACATACATTGCTCGCATAGAACCCAAGACAATCAGAGCACGAAAATCGAAATCCGTATAGTTTTTCTGTTGGCATGTGTCGACTGAATTTAATAGAAAAGTTGAACAATAGATTTAGTAAAGATAAGTTATTGTTTTTGGAATTTCAATGTTGATCATTTGACAAAGGATAGAATTTTTTTGAGTGACTGTAAATTTCTAAATAAGACTCAATAACAAATTTATTTCTCTGGGTTTTCCCCTGTGGGGTTTTTCCCTAGGCTTGGCCCTAAATATTTGTGTTCACATTTTACAGAGATATTGTATTTGTCTCATTGTGTATTTATTGTTCAAGTTATTATTTTGCTGTGATAAAATTCAGAATAACTTTAAATCATTTATGAGACAAGTGTTTGTTGAAATATCAAAATGAAGCCATAAAACATTTCCTCAAATTTCTTCATGGTATCAGAGCTTGGCTCTGTAAGTTTGTGAACATTGTGATTTCTTGAAGAGTTAAGACAGTTGAGAACAATATTTGTCATTCTTAGTTAATATCCATGGCCACCAGTATTAGATTTGAGGATAGATTGGATGGTGAATCCAATTTTAGCCCCTGGAAAGAAAGCATTGTTTTACTACTTAAGGAATCAGAACCGTGGGATATAGTTGATAAATCCATAACCATTCTTGACAAGACTGCAGACACTGCTGGTTATGCAGCATATCAAAAAAATAATGTTAAGGCCAAAAGATTGATTCTTGATGCTATCAAGGATCATTCATTCCTCATGTATCCAGTGAATCTAATGCATTTGATACATGGACATCATTAACTAAGTTATACATGAGTACAAATGAGAATAGAAAGATGGTCCTGAGAGAGAAACTAAGGGATATTAGAATGTCTGAAAATGAAAAAGTTTCCTCATACCTTATAAGAATTACCAAAGTCAGGGATGAGTTGAGTGTTGTTGGGGAAGTAATCACATATGGGGAGTTAGTGAGGACTGCCCTAAATGGGTTCTCTGAGAAGTGGAACACTTTTGTAAAGGGTGTTGTCTCCTGAGAGAACTGACCAAGTTGGGAGAGACTTTGGGATGACTTTGTTCAGGAAGAAACTCGAGAAGAGTCGCTTCAAAACAAGCAGCATAAGGGTACATAATGTGTCTCTTGCAGCAAAAGGACAGAAGAAGAAGGGTTCAAAAATTGACATCAGCAAAGTGAGGTGTTATTCATGTAACACTTATGAACACTATGCAGCCCAATGTCCCAACAAACAGAAGGTAAAACAACAAGTGGTTGCAACTGTAGAGATTGAAGAGTTCTGAAGTAAAATTGAACAAGATTTTTCACTTGTGTCCATGGTATCCAGCACTGACAGTAACAGTTACATGTATGATAATACATGGATTATTGACAGTGGGTCAACAAGTCACATGATTGGGAAGTTGGATACTTTCCACATCATTCATGAAATTGGCAGAGGACATTTTGTCAATGGAACTCATGAGGTCAGAGGAATTGGGAAAGTGATTTTTCAATTAGAGTTTAATGAGACACTTGAGTTGGATGGTGTCTTGTTTGTTCCAGGGTTGAGGGACAACCTCATCTCAGTTTCAGCCCTAGAAGATGGCGGTTTAGCACTTTTTGTGAGATATGGTCATGTAGTCATTTATGATCTGCATGTTCATCCAATCAGATTGGTCTGTTTTGGTGAAAGATGTGGCAGATTATATGTGTTGAGAGGACAATCCTTAGTAGGAGAATCTGGTTGGCCATCAGATTCGAAGACAGTTGAGCAGGAAGCCCAGAGGGCTGATGAGGCACTAGAAGGTTAGTCCACAGTGCAAGGTGGTGAGAAGGAAGCTCACTCAGGTACCAATAGAAAGCTCAGTTGGTACGAATGAGTAGAGTTGGAACAAGCTCAGGAATGGAGAGTGGATTCTCCGAAGAGCTCAGAGTTTAGAGTTGTATGGCACAAAGATTCATATCAAAGTCCAGAGAAAGAGGGAGCTGCTGAGAACATTGAGCCAGGAGGAGTTGTTCATGGTGATGCCAGAAGGACCTCCCTCTTAACGAGGGAGTGTTAAAATTCTTACGAAAAATGTCCTTTTCCCCATGTTTTTGTGTTTTCTATGGGGGGCACACAAGTTGTGTTTCCTAACATGTTATATTTTTAAGGTGACTTTTTATACTTTATAAACTTAAAGTGATTTTAAGTTGTGGGACCAAAAAAGTGCATTTAATGTATTCAATATTAAAGTGAATATGTGCATTAAATGAGAGCTCCCAGATAAAGCTAATCCCATCCTTTGATTAAGTTAGTTGAGTTAGTTAGGGTCAATTTGGATTCTGACATTTCAAAAAACACTTGTCTCATAAATGATTTAAAGCTATTATGAGTTTTATCACAACCAAATAATAACTTGAACAATAAATACACAATGAGAAAAATACAATATCTCTGTAAAATGTGAACACAAATATTTAGGGCCAAGCCTAGGGCAAAACCCCACAGGGGAACACTCAGAGAAATAAATTTGTTATTGAGTCTTATTTATAAATTTACAGTCACTCAGAAAACTTCTATCCTTTGTCAAATGATCAACAATGAAATTCCAAAAACAGTAACTTATATTTACTGAATCTGCTGCTCAACTTTTCTGTTAAATTCAGCCCACACATGCCAACATAAAGAATGCATGAATTTCGATTTTCGTGCTCTAATTGCCTTGGGTTCTGTACCAGCAAAGTCTGTACAGTTGTACGGATTTCTGAGCAACAATACCTCTAAATTTGAGCCTGCATAAAATCTCAGAATTTATGTATCTTCAATTCAGCATTGTACGGACCATTTACTGCAACATTAAATGTTGTATGGACAGGTAATTAACAACAACAATACTTGGAAAATCGTGCCCTAGATATAACAAAAGATTCGCAATCTGCAAATTATTTCTCTCTTCCTCGTGTTTTTTGTTATTTCTATAACATGTATTTATACTTTATCTAACCAAAAATGACCCTAACTAACTCAACCAACTTAATCAAAGGATGAGAGGGCTCTCATTTAATGAACATATTCACTTTAATATTAAATACATTAAATGCACTTTTTGGGTCCCACAACTTAAACTCACTTTAAGTTTATAAAGTATAAAAAGTCACTTTATAAATATAACATGTTAGGCAACACAACTTGTGTCCCCCCCATGGAAAACACAAAAACATGGGGAAAATGACATTTCTCATTAGAATTTTAACACTCCCTCTTAACGCAGGAGGTCTCTCTGGCATCACCATGAACAACTCCTCCTGGATCAATGTTCTCAGCAACTCCCTCTTGCTCTGGACTTTGATATAAATATCGGTGCCATGCACTCTGAGCTCTGAGCTCTTCATAGACTCCACTCTCCATTCCTGAGCTTGTTCCAACTCTACTTCTTCGTACCAACTGATCTTTCGGCTAGTACCTGAGTGAGATTCCTTCTCACCACCCTGCACTGTGGACTGACCTTCTGGCGCCTCATCAACCCTCTGGGCTTCCTGCTCAACTGTCTCAAAATTTGTTAGCCAACCAGATTCTCCTACTAATAACTGTCCTCTCAACACATATAATTTGCCATGTTTTTCACCAAGAAAGACCAATTTGATCGGATGAACATGTAGATCATAAATGACTACATGACCATATCTCACAAAAAGTGCTAAACCATCATCTTCCAGGGCTGAAACTGAGATGAGGTTGTCCCTCAACCCTGGAACAAATAAGACACCATCCAAATCAAGTGTCTCATTAAATTCTAATTGAAAAATTAGTTTCCCAATTCCTATGACCTCATGAGTTCCATTGACATAATGTCCTCTTCCAATTTCATGAATGATGTGGAAAGTATCCAACTTCCCAGTCATGTGACTTGTTGACCCATTGTAAATAAGCCATGTATTATCATACATGTAACTGTTACTGTCAGTGCTGGATACCATGGACACAAGTGAAAAATCTTGTTCAAATTTACTTGAGCATTCGTCAATCTCTGTAGTTGCAGCCACTTGTTGTTTTACCTTCTGTTTATTGTGACATTGCGCTGCATAGTGTCCATAAGTGTTACATGAATAACACCTCACTTTTTTGATGTCAATTTTTGAACCCTTCTTCTTCTTTTGTCCTTTTGCTGCAAGAGCCACATTCTTCTCACATTATGTACCCTTCTGTTGCTTGTTTTGAAGAGACTCTTCTCGAGTTTCTTCCTGAACAAAGTCATCCCAAAGTCTCTCCCAACTTGGTCGGTTCTCTCGGGAGACAACACCCTTTACAAAAGTGTTCCACTTCTCAGAGAACCCATTTAGGGCAGTCCTCACTAACTCCCCATCTGTGATTGCTTCTCCAACAACATTCAACTCATCCTTGACTTTGGTAATTCTTGTAAGGCATGAGGAAACTTTTTCATTTTCAGTCATTCTAATATCCCTTAGTTTCTCTCTCAGGACCTTCTTTCTATTCTCATTTGTACTCATGTATAACTTAGTTAATGATGCCCACATATCAAATGCATTAGATTTATCGGCTACATGAGGAATGACATGATACTTGATAGCATCAAGAATCAATCTTTTGGCCTTAACATTCTTTTTCTGATATGTTGCATTACCAATAGCATCTGCAGTCTTGTCAGGAACTGTTATGGATTTCTCAACTATATCCCACAGTTCCAATTCCTCAAGTAGTAAAACAATTCTTTCTTTCCAGGGGCTAAAATTGGATTCCCAATCCAATCTATCCTCAAATCTAAGACTGGTGGCCATGGATATTAACTGAGAATGACAAATACTGGTATCAACTGTCTTAACTCTTCAATAAATCAAAATGTTCACAAACTTACAGAGCCAAGCTCTGATACCAAGAATAAATTTGAGTAAATGTTTAATGGATTCATTATGACATTTCAACAAACACATGTCTCATAAATGATTTAAAGCTATTCTGAGTTTTATCATAGCCAAATAATAACTTGAACAATAAATACACAATGAATGCAGTCTTAGATTCAGAAGTATTGCTGCTCATAAATCTGTACAACTGTACAGAGATTGCTGGCATAGAACCCAAGGCAATCAGAGCACGAAAATTGAAATCCGTATAGTCTTTCTGTTAGCATGTGTGGGCTGAATTTAACATAAAAGTTGAACAACAGATTAAGTAAAGATAAGTTACTGTTTTTGGAATTTCATTGTTGATCATTTGACAAAGGATAGAAATTTTCTGAGTGACTATAAATTTCTAAATAAGACTCAATAACAATTTTATTCCTCTGGGTTTCCCCCTGTGGGGTTTTGCCCTGGGCTTGGCCCTAAATATTCGTGTTCACATTTTACAAAGATATTGTATTTGTCTCATTGTGTATTTATTGTTCAAGTTATTATTTGGTTGTGATAAAACTCAAAATAGCCATTAGAGGAAATTTAAGGTCTAAAATGGGCCTCCTAAGGATAATAAAATAATAGTTGAAATAATAAAATAATAGTTATTAATTTTGGAGGAAGAATGAAAAAAACTACTTTTTGTGTTCGTATTTTTGACATTTCTCCCTGTGTTTTTACTCAAATTTTGAGCGAGAGATCTCGTTGGATGCGGAATTTAATTCTGCATCCAACGAGTACCCACAATGCATACTTTTGACGGAACCCGCTACCCCAAAAACAAGAAATACCTGAAAAAACGTGATGATGATGTAACGAGCTCTCCCACTTGAAATTTGAGTAAAAACACAGGGAGATATGTTGAAAATACAAACAAATAAAGTAGTTTTCTTTTATGACAAATATGTCAATTCAACCATTATGGTTGAATCATTTTATTGAAATTCTATTGGTTCTTGAATTCCAACTCACAAAATTTATTGTTGGCGTGTTTTCTTATAAGGCCCATTTTATACCCCAAATTTCCTCTAATGTTTAAATCGTTTATGAGACAAGTGTTTGTTAAAATGTCAGAATGAATCCATAAAACATTTCCTCAAATTTCTTGAGGAAGTAATAATGCAACAAGCTCACAATTTACATGGGAAATGATATACTCTGGTACAAAGGAAGAATATATTTACCCAACTCGTCCAAATTCAAGATCCAAATATTAAAAAAGAATCACGATTCTCCAATTGTAGGACTTCTTGGATTTTTCAAAGCATACTACAACATACGTCAATCCTATTTTTAAAGGCAATGAAGTATGATATCCAAAACTATGTGACAACTATTAGTGCTAGAAGTTTGAATCAATTGCACCATTGAGTCTCTTTAGCCCCTACATATTCTCGAGTAGAAATGATCGGAAATATTAATGGATTTTATCACAACTCTTCCCACCTCTAAAGGTAAGGATAACTTATTTGTAATTGTAGACATATTAACCAAGTATGCTCATTTCATTGGAATATCACCCAATGCTAAAGCTAGTTAAGTCATTGATAGTTATGTAAAAAATATCTATAGGCTCCAAGGGTTCCCCAAGGTTATTGTTAGTGATAACAATCCCAAGTTCAACAATGACTTTTGGAAGGAGTTATTTCAACAAGTTTGGACCACCTTAACAATGAGTATTTCATACCATCCCTAGACAAATGGACAAAATAAGGTTGTAAATAAATGCCTTGAAGAGTACTTGAGGAATTTTGTAAATGATCGTTAGACACAATGGGATAATTGGTTACATTTGACAAAATGATGGTATAATATCACATATCATACTTTGGCACTCCCTTTGAAACATTATATAGTCATCCACCACCACCAATTAAGGAGTATGTTGTTATCGGTTTCAAGACATCTATTGTGAAAAACTACTTAGATACTTCTTATGAAATCCTACGTATCCTCAAGAATCATCTTGAAACGATAAGGATCAAATTAAAGAACAAGTCCAACATAAAGAGAAGTGATTGTGAATTTGAGGTTGGGGATTGGGTGTTTGTGCGACTCCAACAATGTACAATAAAATTCACTCAAAACTACAAGAAAAATAAATCTTGCTCCCAAGTTTTATTGTCCTTACTGAATCAGAAGGCAAGTAGATGTAGTATCTTATGCCCTAGATATTCCTAACAAAAGGAAATTACATGATGTTTTCAATGTTTCATGTTTGAAGAAAAAATGGGTCCAACAACTCATATACAAACAATTGCCCATTCTAGATGAAGAAGGGAAGCTAGTATTGATTCTTGAAGGTACCTTAGAAGTCAGAACCAATGTTATAAGAACTGGACCGGTGTTCAAACTGATGACCTCCGAAATCATAATTGAACAAAAACTGGGAAACAAATTCGACCAAAAAATCGGTTGAGCAAAAATACATAAAATATTCATATTTAAAAAAAATATATTCATGCATATGTGCGAATTTAGACCATTACACAGAAATATGGAAAATTTCTCACGTCTATAGAAAGTAAGAGTGTATAACACCAATATAACACCGAGTGCAAATATATATATGAAGAAATTTTCAACAACAAAGAGGCTATAAATGGCCTCTAAAGTCAAAATATAAGAATATGAATTTATTCTAGACTCTAAAATATACAATCTAATCATATATCAGAATTATTTGAGTCCTCATGCTCAGGCTCAAAGTCATCATCTACATCCTCAACATGCACATGGCTTGACTCACCTAGGCTTGAAGGCACATGTCCAACTGCAACATTAATGTCCACAGTGGTCCACCTCTTTCGTACACAATTTGTACTTTAGCTCTTCAATAGTGTGTACTCCGAGTCCATACACAACCGCACATGCAAAATAAGAAAGGAAAAGCCGCACATGTAAAATAAGAAAGGAAAAATTCCAAATGAGATGTGATTGATATGAATGGTGGGAATATAATTTTACAAGGCTAGAAGGGGTTGGTGGTGGGAACATCCATTTTGCTGGCCTACATGATTGGAGCTCAGTTTTAACTCCTCCTGTACCAAGTCATGGAAAATTTTGGTCCATATTGATATGTTCTCTTTGGCAACAACTGCTCACACAAAATCCTTCCAAGGTTGTGAGAAACCATTCAAGGTAGTTCTCACCAAATCTTTGTCTTTGACTATCTTTCCAATAGCCCCCAACTCATCACGTACTTATGAAATCTAGGTCAGGTATGATGTGACATGTTCAATCTTGGTCATCTTAGTGTTTTGTAACTTCTCCCTCAAAAAATTTTTTCGGTTTTGATTATTGCTTTGAAACAACTTTATCAAAGCAACCCACATCTCATAAGCATTCTTCTTACCTGTCACATGAGGTGTCTTGTGGTCTTTGATTGCATCAAGAAAAATACGTTTGGCCTTCACATTCTTCTTGTACTCAACCAACTCATCAACAAAACTGGGAATTGTGACAATTTCCTTGGTTATGTCCGATAACTCAAATTCTTCCATAATTTGTAAGTTGACTCTCTCCTTCCATGGAATGAAGTTGGAATATCCTGTAAGCTTGTACTCAAACTATAAGCCAAAGGTTTTAGACATTTCACCTACCAACCAAAACAACAACAAATTTTAGCAACTCCCTTGCTTCCTGTTGTGTCAAAGGAAAGAAAATCAACACTCAGTTGTATCAAATAGCAATTCGCTTGCCAAACAACTGCAACCTCCCTACCCATTGAACCACTCAGAGACCTAGCTCTAATACCATCTTAAGTTCCGTACTTAAACTCGGCTACAAAAATATTAAAGTCACTTAGCCAAAACACATATCTCCGTCTTAACATTCATATAATAAAAACAAGTCTCATGTACTTTTCCCAATGAACATAAGTTTAAATACTAATCTAAGTAAACACATTTGTAATGGAAAAAAACTTAGGAAAAATAGACTGTAAAACACATTTCGACATTGTATATTTGGCCCAAAGACCCTGGAAAAACACCATAGGGGAAAACTAGTGAATGGAAAAATTCTCTATTCAAAGAGCTCTCATAAATTCTAGAAGTTATCAACATTAAATGAACACTATTCTCCTCGGAAGACATGCCAAATACATAGGAAATTTTAACAAAAGTATAGCCCATATAATCATTCTATGACCTGCTGTACAGTTATTAAACAACATAAATAAACTTATCTCAAAATCTGTGCAGCCTTTTCCTCAGTTTTTGTGCTACTTTGTGTTGTACGACCTTTTCACATCAATAACAGTACCTTGATTTTTGTGTAACCAACTTGTAATGCCTGCCTCCGGCCGAGTTTGACTGATAAACTTTGAGGGCACATGTTGAAGTGACCTTGCTAAATAATGTAGAATAAATGTTGTTTATGTGTTACCTTGAATAAACTGTTTATTGACTAGTAAAATATGATTGATATTATGACTAAAATCCTTAACTGATTAGCAAATATGAATGAAATATGATTATTACTCTGAACATGCTATTGATTGACTAACACATGTGAGTGATTATGATGATCGATGCATTATGTTGAATGAATCAGAGATTGGGAAAAATGAAGTTGTTGAATACCTATGTTATGAATTAAATGGAAACCTTGTTTTTGTAAATTTGAATAAATATTGCTTAACGAATGACAACAGATTGAATTGAATATAATATGATGATGTTTTTTAGCAGTGCTACTAATATGTTTTCTGAGTGTGTGTGCTGTGGCAAGTAAGATGGTTTACCGACTAACTCACAAAAGGATAAAAGGGGGTCGTAGAGGATGGGAAGAACACACATGGGGGAACAACGACAGATTGTTGGCTCCCAATAACAATCATGTTGATGCTTGGAAAAATCCCAGGCACCGGAAGTAGGGATTCTCCCTAATAATCGTTCCCAATTAGATCGTTTATCATTTGGAATGGGGAATTCATACGGTTAGCGACCCGACTACCGTAGAATTAAAGAAAGTTTTAAATCTGTTTTACCAGTTGCGGCCCAGTCCACCATTTATGTAATTTTATATTTTATGATGAAATGCAAGTGCCTACACTCAATGCAAGTGACCAGTGGGTAAGATCCTCACTAGAGATGCACATGTTCTTACCTCCCGTCTTACCGCTCCTACCCCACAATCACTTCTACGAAAGCAAAGAAACAACTAATCTATTCTAAATTATTGTGCTGAGAGGCGCTCTACAACCCAATATGGGGGAGATATTGTAACGTTACAAACATTATGTAACGTTACTTTTTACTTCTAAAAAGTAAGAAGTAATAAATATATTTTGTTGGCCATTAAAAAATAAAAAAAAATAATTATCTGTCAAAATAAATGTCGGCCAGAAAAACAACCTAATATGGGGGAGATGTTGTAATGTTCCTACCTAAACAAACAATAAAAAATAAAAAATTGAATTATGCGCAAAAAAATGTTGGCATTGTACATGGTTTTGTGCAAGACCTCCTAAACAACCCATGGTTTTATTGTACATGGTTTAGGAGGGCCTTGAAAATGGTTTTAAAACCATGTGTAAGGCCTCCTATACAACCCATAGTTTTATTGTACATGGTTTAGGAGGGCTTTGCAAATGGTTTTAAGACCATGTGCAAGGACTCATAAACAACACATGGATTTAGAAGGGCCTTGCACATGGTTTTAAAACCATGTATGGGGGAGATGTTGTAATGTTCGTTCCTAATGGGGGAGAGAAGAAGAGGAATAATGAGCACACATTAAGGAATGATCAAGATCCAAATATTAAAAAAGAATCATGATTCCCCAATTGTAGGACTTCTTGGATTTTTCAAAGCATACTACAACATACGTCAATCCTATTTTTGAAGGCAATGAAGTATGATATCCAAAACTATGTGACAACTATTAGCGCTAGAAGTTTGAATCAATTGCACCATTGAATCTCTTTAGCCTCTACATATTCTCGAGTAGAAATGATTGGAAATATTAATGGATTTTATCACAACTCTTCCCACCTCTAAAGGTAAGGATAACTTATTTGTAATTGTAGACATATTAACCAAGTATGCTCATTTCATTAAAATATCACCCAATGCTAAATCTATTTAAGTCATTGATAGTTATGTAAAAAATATCTATAGGCTCCAAGGGTTCCCCAAGGTTATTGTTAGCGATAACAATCCCAAGTTCAACAATGACTTTTGGAAGGAGTTATTTCAACAAGTTTGGACCACCTTAACAATGAGTATTTCATACCATCCCTAGACAAATGGACAAAATAAGGTTGTAAATAAATGCCTTGAAGAGTACTTGAGGAATTTTGTAAATGATCGTTAGACATAATGGGATAATTGGTTACATTTGACAAAATGGTGGTATAATATCACATATCTTACTTTGGCAAAAATGAATCCCTTTGAAACCTTATATAGTCATCCACCACCACCATTTAAGGATTATGTTGTTATCGGTTTCAAGATATCTATTGTGAAAAACTACTTAGATACTTCTTATGAAATCCTACGTATCCTCAAGAATCATCTTGAAATGATAAGGATCAAATTAAAGAACAAGTCCAGGATAAAGAGAACTGATTATGAATTTGAGGTTGGGGATTGGGTGTCTGTGCGACTCCAACAATGTACAATAGAATTCACTCAAAAAATACAAGAAAAATAAATCTTGCTCCCAAGTTTTATTGTCCTTACTAAATCAGAAGGCAAGTAGGTGTAGTATCTTATGCTCTAGATAATCCTAACAAAAGGAAATTACATGATGTTTTCAATGTTTCATGTTTGAAGAAAAAATGGGTCCAACAACTCATATACAAACAATTGCCCATTCTAGATGAAGAAGGGAAGCTAGTATTGATTCTTGAAGGCACCTTAGAAGTTAGAACCAATGTCATAAGAACTAGACCGGTGTTGAAACTGATGACCTCCGAAATCATAATTGAACAAAAACTGGGAAAAAAATTCGATCAAAAAATCGGTTGAGCAAAAATACATAAAATACTCATATTTTAAAAAAATATATTCATGCATCTGTGTGAATTTAGACCATTACACAGAAATATGCAAAATTTGTCACATCTATAGAAAGTAAGAGTGTATAACACCAATATAACATCGAGTGCAAATATATATATGAAGAAATTTGCATCAACAAAGAGGCTATAAATGGCCTCTAAAGTTAAAATATAAGAATATGAATTTATTCTAGACTCTAAAAGATACAATCTAATCATATATCAGAATTATTTGAGTCCTCATGCTCAGGCTCAAAGTCATCATTTACATCCTCAACATGCACATGGCTTGACTCACCTAGGCTTGAAGGCACATGTCCAACTGCAACATCAATGTCCACGGTGGTCCACCTCTTTTGTACACAATTCGTAATTTAGCTCTTCAATAGTGTGTACTCCAAGTCCATACACAACCGCACATGCAAAATAAGAAAGGAAAAATTCTAAATGAGATGTGATTGATATGAACGGTGGGAATATAATTTTATAAGGTTAGAAGGGGTTGGTGGTGGGAACCTCCATTTTGCTGGCCTACATGATTGGAGCTCAGTTTAAACTCCTCCTGTACCAAGTCATGGAAAAGTCTGGTCCATATTGACATGTTCTCTTTGGAAACAACTGCTCACACAAAATCCTTCCAAGGTTGTGAGAAACCATTCAAGGTAGTTCTCACCAAATCTTTGTCTCTGACTATCTTTCCAATATCCCCCAACTCATCACGTACTTATGAAATCCAGGTTAGGGATGATGTGACATGTTCAATCGTGGTCATCTTAATGTTTCGTAACTTCTCCCTCAAAACAATTTTTTGGTTTTGATTATTGCTTTGAAACAACTTTATCAAAGCAACCCACATCTCATAGGCATTCTTCTTACTTGTCACATGAGGTATCATGTGGTCTTTGATTGCATCAATAAAAATACGTTTGGCCTTCACATTCTTGTTGTACTCAACCAACTCATCAACAAAACTGGGAATTGTGACAATTTCCTTGGTTATGTCCGATAACTCAAATTCTTCCATAATTTGTAAGGTGACTCTCTCCTTCCATGGAATGAAGTTGGAATCTCATGTAAGCTTGTACTCAGACTGTAAGCCAAAGGTTTTAGACATTTCACCTACCAACCAAAACAACAACAAATTTTAGCAACTCCCTTGCTGCCCATTGTGTCAAAGGAAAGAAAATCAACACTGAGTTGTATCAACTAGCAATTCGCTTGCCAAACAACTGCAACCTCCCTACCCATTGAATAACTCAGATACCTAGCTCTAATACCATCTTAAGTTCCCTACTTAAACTCGGCTACAAAAATGTTAAAGTCACTTAGCCAAAACACATATCTCCGTCTTAACATTCATATAATAAAAACAAGTCTCATGTACTTTTCCCAATGAACATAAGTTTAAATATTGATCTAAGTAAACAAATTTGTAATGGAAAAAAACTTAGGAAAAATAGACTGTAAAACACATTTTGACATTGTATATTTGGCCCAAAGACCTTGGAAAAACACCATAGGGGAAAACTAGTGAATGGAAAATTTTTCTATTCAAAGAGCTCTCATAAATTCTAGAAGTTATCAACATTAAATGAACACTATTCTCCTCGGAAGACATGCCAAATACATAGGAAATTTTAGCAAAAGTATAGCCCATATAATCATTGTATGACCTGTTGTACAGTTATTAAACAACATAAATAAACTTATCTCGAAATCTGTGCAACCTTTTCCTCAATTTTTGTGCTACTTTGTGTTGTACGACCTTTTCACATCAATAACAGTACCTCGATTTTTGTGTAACCAACTTGTAATGCCTGCCTCCGGCCGAGTTTGACTGATAAACTTTGAGGGCGCATGTTGAAGTGACCTCGCTAAATATTCTAGAATAAATGTTGTTTATGTGTTACCTTGAATAAATTGTTTATTGACTAGTAAAATATGATCGATATTATGACTAAAATCCTTAATTGATTAGCAAATATGAATGAAATATGATTATTACTCTGAACATGATATTGATTGATTAACACATGTGAGTGATTATGATGATCGATGCATTATGTTGAATGAATCAGAGATTGGGAAAAATGAAGTTGTTGAATACCTATGTTATGAATTAAATGGACACCTTGTTTTTTTAAATTTGAATAAATATTGCTTAACGAATGACAACAGATTGAATTGAATATAATATGATGTTGTTTTTTAGCAGTGCTACTAATATGTTTTCTGAGTGTGTGTGTTGTGGCAAGTAAGATGGTTTACCGACTAACTCACAAAAGGATAAAAGGAGGTCGTAGAGGATGGGAAGAACACACATGGGGGAACAACGACAGATTGTTGGCTCCCAATAACAATCATGTTGATGCCTGGAAAAATCCCAGGCACCGGAAGTAGGGATTCTCCCCAATAATCGTTCCCAATTAGATCGTTTATCGTTTGGAATGTGGAATTCATACGGTTAGCAACCCGACTACCGTAGAATTATAGAAAGTTTTAAATTTTTTTTATCGGTTGCGGCCTAGTCCACCGTTTATGTAATTTTATATTTTATGATGAAATGCAAGTGCATATACTCAATGCAAGTGACCAGTGGGTAAGATCCTCACTAGAGATGCACAGGTTCTTACCTCCCATCTTACTGCTCCTGCTCCACAATCATTTCTACGAAAGCAAAGAAACAACTAATCTATTCTAAATTATTGCGCTGACAGGCGCTCTACAACCCAGTATGGGGGAGATATTGTAATGTTACAAACGTTATGTAACGTTACTTTTTACTTCTAAAAAGTAAGAAGTAATAAATATATTTTGTCGGCCATTAAAAAATAAAAAAAATTCATTATCTGTCAAATAAATGTCGGCCAGAAAAACAACCTAATATGGGGTAGATGTTGTAATGTTCCTACCTAATCAAACAATAAAAAATAAAAAATTGAATTATGCGCAAAAAAATGTTGGCCTTGTACATGGTTTTGTGCAAGACCTCCTAAACAACCCATGGTTTTATTGTACATGGTTTAGGAGGGCCTTGAAAATGGTTTTAAAACCATGTGTAAGGCCTCCTATACAACTCATAGTTTTATTGTACATGGTTTAAGAGGGCTTTGCAAATGGTTTTAAGACCATGTGCAATGACTCATAAACAATGCATGGTTTTAGAAGGGCCTTGCACATGGTTTTAAAACCATGTATGGGGGAAATGTTGTAATGTTCGTTCCTAACAAAATAAAAAATAATAAAAAATATTATATGTCGGACATAAATAGTATTAAATATTAATAATAAAAATATTATATGTCGACCTTAAATAAAAAGATGTGTCATTTGATTTGATCAAATCAATGGCTATATATAGGACACACCAAAGTTGATAGCTCCTTGAGTGCAATATCTAATAAGAGGTTTGCACCTCTAGAGATTTGATCCCTCTTGGCCCTTGATAGAGCCTAGGATTTGGATCTAGGCTGGTTCTAACTACCCCCAGGGAGCAAAGTTTATATCAGAATGAGTAATACTGTACTATTTGCATGTAGAATCCTATAGGTAGCTGTTAAATTCTTCATACATAAACACAACAGAAAAATAACAGAAAGATGGCTTTGTTAAGTTAAAACATCCATTACTCATTTATTGCACAAGATTCATAATAGAAAATGAAACCATTCATAAACTGTAGAAATAATTCAACAGGTTGGAATGATCTCATAGTTATGTAGCAAGCTAAAAAAGAAATAGTTCATTCAGCAATCCACATAATCCCTCTTGAAACTCGTGCAATCCTTCCTCCATCAAAATTTTGTTATCTTTATTTATAAAAGAAGTAATTCTCTTAAAAATAGCTTCAGCATATGTGCGCTTGAAAAATTCCCCTCTCATCTCTATTCTACCCCTATTTATTAAAATTACATATGAATTTTCAGCTACCCTAGCCTCTTAGGCTTCCTTAACTCTTCGATTAATTTTTTTTGTCTTCTAGTGCACTTGGTAGGAAAATTGGAATAAATATAAAATATTACATAAAGTTTCCACATGGAGATAAAACAAATTCTTATGTGGGCCCAACTGGTTTCTTAATAAAAACACTCCATGCATGAGCTTCCCCGCTAATGACTCGATAGTCTACTGGCTCCAGTAAACGTGCAACCACTTCATATTTGGATAGTTGGGATTCTATCTCCTTCACTTTCAGTGTGCTCTACATCACCAAATATTCAAAGATATGCTTATGTACTGAATCTTGTATAACCCTCACTCCGATTGCTTCCTTGCCCATGCTTTCAATCTTCTGAATGCTTTCTTTGTCTGTTTGCAGCTTGTCCTGGAGGTTCTTTAAATGTTGGTCTTTGTTTGGGAAATCCTGGACTCGAGTTGTTGCTGAAGCTTGGAACTTATTGTGAGTTGTGCACATTTTCTTGTAGAACTCATTACACTTTTCTATAGTTTTATCAATTGGCGTGCTCAACCTTATTGCTGCTCTACTGCTGAAATTCAATAGTGCCAATTCCATCTTCAATCCTCCTATAGTATTTTGAGGCATGTTTTCCAGAAAGGCTGGATTAGCTCCGATCCAAGTCAACTAACTCTGCATAAGCTCTGTAACTTTTGATAACCTTTTTCTGAACTCTGATGAGTCATGTGCTATTTCCTTTAGTCTAGCCTCTATCTGTTTAATATTATACATTTCCCCTGCCAACTTTAATTGAACTTGATTTATTTCTCTTTGCAATAACCATGCTTGATTACGGAATGGAGTTACATCAAGCCTTTTTTCATTTTCCACCTTGAGCTGCTCCGTTAGCAGGCTATTCTCAGTCTCTAGTTCTTCTGCTCTCTTGTCGGCTGCAACTTTTTTCTCTTCCAACTCTGAAACCTTGCTTTCAAGATCTCTCTTTTCTCCTTCAGTGATTGCAGCTGCCAGTGTTAGTGCATCCTTATTTGATTCCAACACTTGACATGCTTCCTTGAGTTTCTCAAATTCTAAAAGAATATCATCATGTTTCCTTTTTAAATCGTGTCCCTCTCCTCTTTCTTTTCTTAGAGTTTTCTTCATTTGGGACATCTTTTCTTTATACTGCTCAGTATCCTCGACCAGATTACCGACATTAACTGTGTTGGCTTGGGATGCTGCTACGCCTGCCATGGCGAGAAGTAGATGATACTCATCGGTCCTATGCATACCTGTCTTTTCGGTCACCATGACTGCCACAAGCTGATCACACATTTTCATCCTCTTTTTTGTTCTCCGGACAATTCTTTTCTTTTCCAAGTCAAAAAAGATTGTGTCGAGGTTTGCTACAGCCTGTTGTTGAGATGGAATGAATGGTACCAATCCAAGTTCTAATGGGGAAACTTGGTGTCCTGTCATTGTGCTACGTGACGGAACAAAAGAATCCACTGGATTATCATGGGCTTGGTCTTGCTGCAGATTTTCCCTGTCCTCGTCTTCCAATTCTTTCCTTTTTCGTTCTTTAGCTTCCTTTTCCGTGTCTTCTCTTATCCTGTCGGCTGATTCTTTTTTCCTCCTTTATTCTTATTCCCTTTTCCTTTGTTCCTCATCATCTATCTGTCTTTGTTCTTCTTATTATTTCTTCCTTCGTGCCTCCTCAACTATTAATTTCTTTGCTTCTTCGACTAATCTTCGGGCTTCCTCTTCTTTCTTCCTCTACTATTCGGATGTGCTACTGTTGTTGCCTTTCCCCCCATTAGTTGTGATTTTGTTCTTGAGCTATTTTTCAATGAGGTCATGTTACATGCATTCTGGTATACCTTCTCATCCTTGTCGAAGTGAACGGAATATTCAGAATGTATTCCCACAGCTGCACAGTATTTCGAGACTTTGTCCCAAGCATCATTTCCGTGGAAGTTTTTCTCCCCAAAATGAAAGTTTTCTAGTTCTTTTACAGAATTGGGAGAACTCTTTACTTTAGTGAATTTATAACTACCAATACAAAATGGCAGCGAAGGGTAGAAAACTTTCTTGATGTCAAACAGGAAGTTCCCGAAACCTTCAATGTACAACTGCCTGACCACCTCCTTATGGATGACATAATCAATAGCATATCTAGGAAGTAGTGAAGGGGCCTTGTATCCTTCATGCATCCTTAAGTACAAACCTTCCTTGGAGAAGAAATAATCCCCATACTCACTTATAGTCTTCAGTGCTTCTTCGGACATGCAGTTGCATTCTTCAAGAAAAATCAACTCATATAATGGTATCAGAAAATATTTACAAATAGCTTTGTAAACACTAACATACTTGTGTGCCCACAAGAGTTGGTATGCAGAGTACACATGAGTCATGGTTGGGTCCCAATTATAGTTCAAATTTGGGAATGGATGAGTGCATAAGATGCATTCAATCAAGAAAGATCCCATGTAGAACTTATACTTCCTTTGGGTCAGACCCCCTAAGGCTGCAACTATGCAGGATGACAGGCTATTCGCTATGATGTCTTCCCAGTTGAATATCGTACCTTGCAATTCTACACGATATAATATTGGAATCCATATTATATTGTAAAACTTACCATTTGCTCGGCTAAAAATCCGGTTTAACATCAATCCTATGAGACGGTAAGGAGTGTGCAAATTAGCAGTCCCATATTCTTCTGAAGCTTTATGGTGAAACTGCTTCTTGGAAAACATCATCTTCTTAGCACAATCAAGCACGTCCATATCCAGATCCTTTATCCATTTATCTGTCATGAAAACCTGGGGTGTCGGTAACTTGCAGGCTTTAGCAATGTAGGCAGGGCTGAAAGAGGCAAAATCCTTCTTCTTTGCGTTGGCCACAACCAAGGTAGTTGCATCCGTCCAAGATAGGATCCAGCCGATAAATTCGACACATGGGAAGAGCTTAGGGCGTGTAGCCACTTTTGTAATGGCATATCTTTTGATGTTTATATACAACGGTAGGTCTTCCAAACCTGCATCTGGGACAGTCATGTCTTTGATCATTTGGTAAATCTGCCCCCATTTGAATTCCGGCTCAACCCCTGTGATAGACTTTGTGTCTTCGTAGATAATTTCCATTTTGGACACAATCTCTACCTCTGGATCATCTCCTTTGGTCTGGGCCTTCTTCTTCCTTTTCTTAGGCATGTTGTTGTATGAAGGACACAACTAGCAATAAACACACTAAAACAAGTTTTAGGGTTACTTAATCTTCAACATGCATACATCATTAAATAAAATACTGAGATGAACAAAAGAAAACGTAAGATAATGAGAAAACTCATGAGATTTTAATCAATAAAATGCATTTACCAACTCATCTTCAAGCATCTCTGCAATATGAAACAAAAGTTATTAAACTGTTAGGATATTTAGACACTTAGGAGTTAGTTAAGATCAACTTGTGTAATATATCCGTTAGGTAAAAGTGTGTTTCTTTAGTATGCATTAGTATGCATTTGTAAATATTCTAATCCGACGGTCACGATATGTTCTAGACATAGAGTGATCCGACGGTTCAACTTCTCTTAGATCATACCTACCATTGATCCGTGGCTTAACACCCGATTGGTCTATGATCTCTATTTAAAGAGCATAGAGGGTCCTTGGCTAGTTGATCGATTATGAGAAGCTCATGTAACTTTCTTTCTTTTGCATAATAAATTGCTCCGAAGTAGCTATTTGGCCGGGGCCGTGGACTGTTTCCCTCTCGAGGGTTTTAACCACGTGACAAACATTGGTGTATTGATCTGTGATCTGTTTGTGTGAAGCGGCTATTCTTGGTGTTCGGTCCTTTGGGAGTACCCTGTGTACCCTAACATAAACTATTCCAAAAGACAGAAGGCGGATATTAGGTCACGTTTAGATTGTTCTGGAAGCAAAAAATTTCATGCCGCACAAGTTTTAGAACTCGGGTTTTTTTAAACACAACAGACACCTGAGGCTCTCTGTTGCAATCGTTCTGCGCACCGCATGAATGGGCAACACTTTTCTCTAAAGATTAAACCAGGGATTTCCCTACAGCAACCAATGGAAACCCCAATGTGGCTCAGGGGTAAGGGTCAATCTGAACCTTACTCTCAATAAAAAAGAGGAAACTTCATCAACCCTACCTTGGCCAACAGTGATATCCTACCCATAAAGACATCAACCAAGGGTGGCGTAGTGGACAAAATGTTCGACTGGCTAAAACCCTGCCAATGCTTGCATATGACATGGTTTGAGTCTTGGGACCGAGTGGAGTAGAGCAGGTGAGAAAACCATATAAAACCGGGTAACCTTCCAAAGGCTGGAGAACCCTAAAATCCAAATGGAAAGACCCTCTACAGGTGTTGATGCGACTATAAATACCACGGACTAGGAAACCCTAATCCCGTAAAACCTAAACCCTGTTCACCCAATTAAAACTAGCAACAATGCGAAAAGGATGGATCTTGAATCCTACCTGGAAGATGATAGCTCGATAGTTGGTGTGAAAGCAACTCGCGTGGTCGGGGAAGTCCGGGTGGCGATCGACAACTCGGAGCACTCCAAACGGTAATGGCGATCACCGTAAAACAAACCTTCCACGGATTATATAGAAACGTCATCAAAAACCATAAATGTGATAGATGGGTGGTTAAATGATCACGGGGAAAAAACGTTGTTGGAGCCAAAGTTAATAAGCTTTATTGGTAAAACTATCAGAAACGATGAACAAAAACAAGCAGCAAGCAATAATGTTGGGTGGATTTCTAGAGCAAATTCGACGTAATCGGATAACATTCGACAGTCCTGTTGATGATAATACTATCGGTAGGATCCTATAATTATTTATCGGTAGTGAGAGGCAAGATCACCAGCGATGACATCGGCTCCAAGATTGGATTTCTCTCGATACCACATGGGAACTTAACAAGAACTGCTGCAAACCTAATCGGTTAGACCTCAAAAAAAATCACCGGCTGCAAACGATCAACTTATTCGAACGTATCGGATTGAAAAAAATGAGTCTCGCCGATGCTGTTGAAGATACTTCTGAAAAGGCTCGTTGACGAACTTACAAAAAGTTCCTGACAATGGACCGACGGATAACAAAACAAAACCCCTCTGATAGAATCGGTTCAACTCTTCAAGTTGTATCGATACCGCCGAAAAAAATTGACGAGATGTTCTGAAAAGCATCCGCGAAGGCTACAAATAGGCCGTGGAAATGAAAATTTAAACTTCGCCAAGAAGATCGGCTCCAAGACCTGAGTGCCATCGACATATTGACAAACTCGAAAATGTTTTCCGAAAAAGAAAACAAAGTAGGCAATAGATCGGATGGAAAGCATGAGCTTCTCCGATGTGTCGGCCTGACTCGATGAGTTCAGCCAATGTGTCGGGTAAAAAAATTGAGTTTCAACTTTCACAAAAGGCTTCTCTGATTTGTTAAAAAATAAACTAAGTCATGAAAAAAATCTTCTGAGAGCAAAGTCAAACCTAAAAGCTAAAAAATCAAGGGGGCCCGCAAAATCACAAAATATTTGGGGTAGTGGTTGCAGCAGCAACGATTGGCGACTGGCTGGTGAACACAGATCTTTGGAAAAACTATCTTTCAAACCACAAACTGTGTTATGGAATTTCATTATACCAACTCATCCAGTCGTTTTCAAGATTATTTAAAAATCTAGACTTCTCCAGTAATGTAAGATTCAGAACATCCCATTGATTGTAGTCCCGTGGGGTATGGTAACCAGGATTTAAAAGCCCCGATAACTCTTTTGGGGCCTAAATGTGAGATTCATTTACCTCTGTATTTGGTTTCTTCTGACTGTGACACCACAAGATCGTAACAGAGTTGAACATGTGCATTCGTTTGTTCTTCATTCCCACGTCTTTTGCATTCTTTTGATGATTAAGACTTTTGTCTTTTGAGTCTTCCAGGATTGCTTCTTTTGTATTTCAGATTTGATTTGGGTTCTTCCATCCATCGTGTCCTTTTATGTGAGTGATAATTTGTTTCAGGTCGTGGACGGAGAATAACCTTTTTTAGCGATCCAATCATTTTACTGATTTATGTCTTCAGTATATCATTTTGATATATATTCTTTTCTTGGAAATTTGACTCTTTATATTAAGCCTTTTGGCTTTCATTTATGACATGGGATTATTTGAATACCATACACCTGTCCGTTCTGCTTCCTTTTCGTGGTTCTTTTGCGGCGAGCTTCCTAGGATAGATATTAATGTGGAGTGGATGGAGCCCCAAAATAGTATTCTAGACTTTATCTATCTCAGTTATTTTACAAGGTTTAAAATAGGACTTCAATGTGTTCTTAAAATAACTCCCCTTCAGTAGTCTACCAAATTAAAGAATCTGGTTATGATAAAAAAATTGACATAGGTAAATTCCAATGAGCAGTTCTGGATTAAAATATAGGCCATTTTTTCCAAATTCCAATGTCCTCCAAGCACCAAAAGATTGAGCTGGCTTATTCTAAAATAAAACTAAATTGGAGCAAAATACTAAAATAAATCAAATGCAAAGAAAATAAAATCAACAGAAAGAAAGTAAACATAACTAAAAGAAATCAGAAATAAAAAAGAAAGGTTTATTTATGCACAAAGAGCTTCTATAGTACTAAGTAAAATAAGGTTTGAGAACCAGACCATTAATAGACAAATTCTCTTCCCACTCCTGTAAATCCTGTAACTTATAAGTCGAGGGGCCTAACTTTTTCAGCAATTTGAAATGGGTCAACCCATAGGTGTTGAAACTTTGTATGTTTTCTCTTTTCATCATGCGGGTGATCCCACTTAAGAACCAAATATCCAACTTCAAAACTTTCCTTCCTGGATTTATGTTTATCAAACCACCTTTTGACAATCTCTTGCTAGTGTTTAAATCTCTCCTTAGACTTGAGCCTAGACTCCTCCAGTTTCAACAAGGTATTAATTCGAGCTTGTAAAACTTCACTACCAGACCCTCGTGATGCTTGGGCTAACTGAGAATATGGGAGTAAAATGTTCGAAGGTAGAATAGCTTCTTTCCCATAAACTAGAGTATAAGGTGACACTCCTAAAGAATTCTTGGGGGTGGCCCTATCTTCCCACAATGCATTTGGAAGAACTACATGCCAACTTCTCTTATTTTCTATGATAGTCTTCTTTAAAATTTTGATAAGGTTTTTATTAGTTGATTCAACTAATTCGTTACCTTGTGGATAATAATTAGCAGATAGTGCAATTTCATTCCTTTTTCATTGGCAAATTCAGTTAATTTAATCGATTGAAAGTAAGACGCATTATAAAAAACCAGTGAAATTGGAACCCCAAACCTGGTCATGATATTTTCTTGTAAGAAGTCTATGACCGCGTCTTCGTTCACTTTACGCAATGGAATTGATTCCACCCATCTTGTGAAGTAATTAGTGGTTGTGAGAATGTATTTGTGCTTCAATGAAGAATTCATATTGATTTCTCCAATGATGTCAATACCCCATCGTTCAAACAGTTCTGAGATGATAACTGGTTGCAATGGTCCCGTTTCTTTTGTTAGTCTCCCACCGCTTCTCTAGCATGTGTCACACTTTCTTACATAGGCATGAGAATCTTTAAACAAGGTTGGCTAGTAATATCCAGAACTTAGAATCTTGTGGGCAGTAGTGTCTCCTGAAAAATGTCCTCCAGCAGGACCATCATGCAATTCTTTAACAACTTTAGATGCATCATCTTGTTCCAGGCATCTCATCAATACTCTATCATATTTATTTTTGAAACGAACTCCATCAATTATTTGGTAAGATGCTGACTTTAAACGAAGTGCTCATCTTTGTTTAGAATTCCAATGTTCTGGTAAATATCCTTGTTGGAGGTAATGTATAAGATCCTTGTACCAAGACTCCAGAGCTGTAAAGATAGGATACATATCAATCACATGCAACTTGGCTTCATTTTCCCAATCATCATCTTCATTGTTTGGACTTTCAGCCATTAACTTGCAAAGCCCTTGTCCTTTGATAATGGTGGCCGGTTTAAATTCCAAATCATATTCTTGTAACACTGCCACCCAATTTACTCTTCGTTTTCCCAATTCCTTTTGTATAAAAAGGGTTCAGACAACCAGGTGAGGGACAATTACTTTGGTTCTATTATTAAGAATGTAAGGCCCGAATTGCTTTACTGCTTTAAATACAACATACACATGTTTGTCAATGGAAGGATAGTTCAATTCAACACCTTGTAACCTAGTGCTCATAAATGATATGGCGTACTCATCTCCCATTTCTTCTTTCTATGTAAGCACTGCTGCGAGTGAGCTATCAGAAGCAAAAGTATACAAGATAAAATCCTTTTCAAAATCATGAATTTTAAGAGAAGGTGCATGAGCTATTGCCGCTTTGGTGTTGTTAAATTTACCCTTATCTATGTCATTCCATTTAAATTGTACACTTTGAATTACCATTTGTTGCAAAGGCTTTATTATTTTTGCAAAATCAAGAACAAACCTTTGAACAAAATTTATAGTCCTCATGAAAGATTGCATACCTTTTTTATTGTGGGGTAAGGGAATTTGAGCTATGGCTTCTATCCTCTTCGGGTATACGGAGATTCCCCTTTTAGAAATAATGTGGCCCAATGGTTTTCCTTCTAATACTGCGAAGATGCATTTCTTAGGATTTAAAGAGATGCCATATTTTCGACAACGGTCAAAAATTTGTTTCAAATGAAACATATGATCTTCTCTCTTCTTAGAGAAAACTGTTACGTCATCTAGATAAACTACCACACTGTGGCCATTTAATCCCCGGAAATCTATATCCATTTCCCTTTGGAAAGTGGCTCCCGCATTGATAATAATGAAGGGAATCCTTCTGTAAGCAAAAGTCCCCCACTTCGTTCGAAATGTGGTTTTCAACCTGTCTTTCTCTGCTACTAATTCCTGGTTGTATCTCGGAAACCCATCCAATAGGGAGAACAATTCAGAACCTGAAACCATTTGTAGGATTTGCTCTATTGGTGGAACTGGATAATTATCTTTATTTAAAGCTCGATTCTGATTTCTGAAGTCCACGCATAGTCTTATTTCACCAGATTTATTTTTTACTGGTACCAGATTTGCCACCCACTCTGAGTGCCTAACTCTAAAAATGATCTTTGCATCAAGTAATTTCTTCACTTCATTTTGGATTAGGGGTTCCAGCTTGGAATGCATTTTCCTCAATGGTTATTGAAACAGTTTCACACCTGCCTTAAGAGGAACAACATGTTGGATGATGCGGGTATCATAGGTCTTCAAATCTTCATATGTCCAAGCAAAAACATCCTTATATTGTCGAAACAGACTGATAAACTTGCTTCTTTCTCCTGGTGAACAACATTTTCCCAACTTCACAAACTTGGGTTCAGCCTCTGTCCCAAGATTAATCAGCTCATATTGCATAGATGAAGTATTTGTTTTGACATTGGTAGGTTTTTTGATCTTTCTATTCAAATCAAACATCCCTTCCAACGTTCTTACCCCTTTAGGCATGAAGTTTCCACTTTGAAGATTGGCTTGATGTTCTTTGTCATCAATCATTGAGTCTTTCAAAGTCTCAACATTTGTTAAAAACTCTAAGATTTGTTGATCATTGTCGAATACCCTCAAATTTGTGACATTATCTGCTATATATGACTTGAAAATCAATTCAATTGAGCATTTGTTATTAGTAGGAACTAATCTTGCAACAGAAGTGGCTAACATATCAGCTCCTGCATTTTGTCATCTAGGAAGTGAATTGATATTGAAAGCATTGAAATTCGTTGTAAGATCCCATACTGCTGTTTGGTAACCCTTTAAGTGTGGTTATAGAGAGTGAATTGTGTTTCAAATTTGTCTAACAATTATCTCAGAATCACCAAATACTTTTAAATTTTTAACTTTAAGCTCAATGGCCTTTTTCAAGCCCTGGACTAGAGCTTCATATTCAGCTGTATTATTGGTACACTCAAACTCTAGTCGACAACAGAGCAAATGTTTGTTCGTTTTGACATCAATCAAGACACACCTTTCTCCTTACCTATCATGAGTTTTGGAACCATAAAAATATAACAACCAAAATTTATCTTCTAACTCTATAGGACTAGTGCTACTCTCTAAATTAGAAACTAAATTAACTATATTACAATCAATATTATCAGTCCGTGAAAACTGAAGGCGTTCAGACTGTGTGTCTGACTCACTACTGGCTTCTTTCGCTTGATAGTTTCCGAGTCCAAGCTCTATGAAATAGCTACCCAAGACTGAATGTGAGAAATTCACAGGTTCATTTTTTCCTTCCAATTGTGTCACATTGTGCTTCATGTGTGGTTCCCTCATCACCTTGATCCGATTCTAACTGGTCTTATAGGGAAACCACAAGTGCAACTAGTCAGTTGCAAAGTACCTATTGAGTTTTGCAGACCAATCCCTGCTCAAAATCAAACCACATGCTTCTGGTATATCTACCACCATGATGTCTATAAACTGGCAGACCCTTTCATCTGCAGATAACCAGATAAGCACATTCTTCATTTTTCCTACTACCTTGACTGATGATCTATCCAACTGAATGATATTACATGAAGATGGTGTAGGTTGACCATTTATCTTTCTACAAACTGAAAGAGGCATGACATCAGAGGAAGTTCCAGAATCTACCAAACAATTATGCACATTATGGTTAAAATTCTCAAAAGATAATAAAAATGGTAAAGTTTGAGATTTGGACTTTCCTCCAATACTAGCTTCATTTATTTCTTTATCTGATTGAATATCATCCCGAGATCTACTGGGTTGTGGATCAAAAGCTTCCAGGAGCTTCTTTCTTTGTTGAGGTAAGTTGCACATTTCAAATAAAGAAATATTTGCTTTTGTTTTCTTGATGTCCTCTATTATGTCATATCCCATATCACATTATGCTGGACCCTTCGTATTGTTTTCAACATTTACATGCTTACTCACAGTTGTAACTTTATATTTTGTGATGACCAAATCACACTTAGGTGGTGTTTGGTTATTACTGCTAATCTTCTTCATATTTTCTTGTATCTTCCTAATCTTAGGCAATAATAGGATTTCATCCATTATTGGCCCTTTGCTTCTGGTTGTGACATTAACTGCTGAAAGTTGAATTTCTTCTGTAGGTTCCTTTTCCTCCAACCCAAGTGTAGGTGCACAGTCCCATAAAACCATCATTGTTTCATGCGATTATTCTGGTTCATTCGCATTTTCTTCTTCAACCTCTGGTCCTGTTATCCGAGCATCTAATATTTGATTCAGAACTAGAGTCATTGAATTAATCCATTATCGACAACTCTTTTCAAAATGAGGTTCTTGATGAAAAGTGCAAAAATGATCCATTCCTACCTCATTAAAATTTAAGACAGAAGAACTATACACAGGGGGTTGGGATGTTCCACCTTCCTCTCTTTTCTTGAAATAAGGTTTGAACTATTTCTTGGATGAACATGCTTCTTTATCCTTTTCTAAATCGACAATATTGTTTGATAGCTTTTGTACCATTTTAACCACGTTTTCCAATTCACTTGAATGCTCCTCTTTAGGTCTGGTTAACAACAAAGGTTTCTTACTACCGAAAGTCCTTACATCTGGTTTTGCAGTGTGTTTGTTTATGCTTTCAAGTTCAACTTCTACTTTATTTGCCTCTTCATTAGTTTCTACCAAAGAAGGTTTAACTTTCCTCTTAACAAACATTTCTATGCTTGGGCTAAGGGATGAAGTGTAGTATTATATTAAATTTTCTTCAACATGCTTTATTGTAGCACTAAAATTATTCAAATGAGCAGCAAACCTGTGACTAAAATCTTGCACTTTCTCTTTCTTGTCCATCCTCAGCGCTAGCAATTATTTCATGAGAGTGGAAGTGATTCTTTGATTACCCTAATTGTCTTTAAACATTCTTTCAAAATTATCCCAATTTGTTATAGAATTTGCTTGTAAACCAAAATACCAGGCAGAGGCCTTAACTTCAAAGGCATGTGGAAAAAGTCGGCATACCACATCTTCATGCTCTACAGCCAAAAGTTCTAAAGCCAAATAAAAAATTTGCAGGTGGTCATCCACGAAAATATATTTTCTAGGGTCAAACTTAGGTAATGCCTTTTTAGCATTCCGAGGCAAAGCATGTAAAGGATCAGCCAGGTTGAGTGGTGTTTCGACTCTCCAAGCTGGTGGTGGATTAGGATTCACAGGTTGATTAGCATTTGGGGGAACATTTCCAGCCATTATTCTACAAGGTGATTGGGGTGGAGACTGAATAGGTGACTGGAAAACCGGGGAATTTGGTCCCAACTGATCAAGTGGTTGAACAATCTCTTGTAAGGACAGATTCACTAATTCTTCCAAATTTCCCACCAAAATCAAATCTTCTGTGTAAGTGGGTACCCTTCTGGGAGCTCTCCTTCTTGGTAATTCAGGGATTGTCTGCAATCCTCCAAGATTATTCACATAAGACCTTGTGTCTCCTAAAGTGGTTAACTACTTCGAAAGGAACAAGGTAGCGGTGTTATGGAACTTCTACTTCAGGGTTTACTCATTCTTCGGAGATGAATCTTCAGGAAACTTTGTCTTGGAGCTATCACCAACGGAATAGCTTATAATAAACGGATTTCCTCTGCAAGCCCATGCACTGGAAACCCTCCTTCTAGCGCCAAAATGGTTGATGCTTGTAAAAATACCAGGTATCGATAATAGGGATTCTCTCCAATAACCGTTCCCAATTAGATCGTTTATCATTTGGAATGGGGAATCCGTCCGGTAAGCAGCCTGACTACTGTAGAATTAAAGAAAGTTTTAAATATGTTTTACTTGTTGTGGCCTAGTCCACCATTTATGTAATTTTATATTTTATGATGAAATGCAAGTGCCTATACTAAATGCAAGTGACCAGTGGGTAAGAGCCTCACTAGAGATGTGCAAGTTCTTACCTCCCGTCTTACCGCTCCTACCCCACAATCACTTCTACGAAAGCAAAGAAACAACTAATCTATTCTAAATTATTCTAAATATCCCCAGGGAGAAAAGTTTAGATCAGAATGAGTAATATATTGTATTGTTTGCATGTAGAATCCTACAGGTAGCTATTAAATTCTTCATACATAAACACGACATAAAAATAACACAAAGATAGGTTTCTTAAGTTAAGACATCCATTACTCATTTATTGCACAAGATTCATAATAGAAAATGAAACCATTCATAAACTACAGAAATAATTCAACAGGTTGGAACGATCTCACAGTTATGTAGCAAGCTAAAACAAAAATAGTTCATATTCAGCAATCCACATAATCCATATTAAAACTCGTACAGTCCTTCCTTCAGCAAAATTTGGTTCTCTTTATTTATAAAAGAAGTAGTTCTCATACAAATAGCTTCAGCATATGTGCGCTTAAAAAATTCCCCTCTCATACCTATTCTACCCCTATTTATACAAATTACATATGACTTTTCATCTACCCTAGCCTCTTAAGCGTCCTTAACTCTTCGATTACAAAATTTTATATTCTAGTGCACTCAGTAGGAAAATTGGAATAAATATAAAATATTACATAAAGTTGCCACATGGAGATAAAACAAATTCTTATGTGGGCCCAACTGGTTTGTTAATAAAAACACTCCATGCATGAGCTTCCTCGCTGATGACTCGATAGTATACTAGCTCCGGTAAACGTGCAACCGCTTCATGTTTGGATAGGTGGGATTCTATCTCCTTCACTTCCGATGGGGTATGCATCACAACTCTTCAAAGAGATGCTTATGGACTGAAGCTTGTATAACCCACACTTCAATCGCTTCCTCTCCAATGCTTTCAATCTTCTAAATGATTTCTTTGTCTGTCTACATCTTGTCTTGGAGGTTCTTTAAATGTTGGTCTTTGTCTGGGAAACCCTGGATTTGAGTTGCTGATGAAGCTTGGCACTTGATGTGAGTTGCACACATTTTCTTGTAGAACTAATTACACTTTTCTATAGTTTTATCAATTGCTTTGCTCAACCTTGCCACTTCTCTGTTGCTGAAATTCAATAGTGCCAATTCCATCTTCAATCCTCCTGTAGTCTTTTGAGGCATGTTATCTGGAAAGGCTAGATTAGCTCCGATCCAAGTCAGATGACTCTACACAAGCTCTACAACTTCTGATAACCTTTTTCTGAACTCTGATGAGTCATGCACTATTTCCTTTAGTATAGCCTCTATCTGTTTAATCTTATCATTTCCTCTGCCAACTTTAACTAAACTTGATTTATTTATCTCTGCAATAAACATGCTTGATTACACAATGGAGTTACATCAAGCCTTTTTTCATTTTCCACCTTGAGCTGCTCCTCTAGCAAGCTATTATGAGTCTCTAGTTCTTCTACTCTCTTATCGGCTGCGGCTTTCTGCTCTTCCAACTCTGAAACATTGCTTTCAAGATCTCTCTTTTCTCCTTCAGTGATTGCAGTTGCCAATGTTAGTGCATCCTTTTCTGATTCCAGCACTTGACATGCTTCCTTGAGTTTCTCAAATTATGACAGAATATCATGATGTTTCCTTTTTAAATCTTGTCCCTCTCCTCTTTCTTTTCTCAGAGTTTCCTTCATCTAGGACATCTTTTCTTTATACTGCTCAGTATCCTCGACTAGCTTACCGACATTGATTGCGTTGGCTTGGGCTGCTGCTATGCCTGTGATTGCGAGAAGTTGAGGATCCTCATCGGTCCTATGCATGACTATATTTTCGAACACCATTACTTCCATAGGCTGATCACCCATTTTCATCCTATTTTCTGTTCTACTCACAATTCTCTTATTTTCCAAGTAAAAAAAGATTGTGTCGAGGTTTTCTACGGCCTATTGTTGAGATGGAATGAATGGTACCAATCCAAGTTCTACTGAGGAAACTTGTATTCCTGTCATTGTGCTACTTGATGGGACAAAAGAATCCACTGGATTATCATGGGCTTGGTCTTGCTGCAGATTCTCCCTGTCCTGCTCTTCCTGTTCTTTCCTTTTTAGTTCTTCAGCTTCCTTTTCTCCTCTTCTCTTCTCATGTCGGCTGATTCTTTTTTCCTCCTTTCTTCTTCTTCCCTATGCCTTTGTTCCTCCTCATCTCTTTGTCTTCGTTCTTTTTTTTTTTTTGCCTTTGCACCTCCTCAGCTATTAATTTCTCTGCTTCTTCGACTAATCTTCGGGCTTCCTCTTCTTTCTTCTTATGTTGTTCGGATGTGATATTGTTGCTGCCTTTCCCCCCAGTAGTTTGTTCAATGAGGTCATGTTACATGCATTCTGGTATAACTACTCATCCTTATCGAAGTTATCGGAATATTTGAAATGTACTCCCACAGCTGCACAGTATTTCGAGACTGTGTCCCAAGCATCGTTTCTGTGGAAGCTTTTCTCTCCAAAATGAAAGTTTTCTAGTTCTTTTAAAAAATTGGGAGCACTCTTTACTTTAGTGAATTTATAACTACCAATACAAAATGGCAGTGGAGGGTAGAAAAATTTCTTCATGTCAAACATGAAGTTCCCGAAACCATCAATGTACAACTACCTTACCACCTCCTTATGGATGACATAATCAATAGCATATCTAGGCAGTAGTGAAGGGGCCTTGGATCCTCCATACACCCTTAATTACAAACCTTCGTTGGAGAAGAAATAATGCCCATACTCACTTACAATCTTTAGCACTTCTTCGGACATGCAGTTGCATTCTTCAAGAAAAATCAACTCATATAATGGTATTAGAAAATTTTCACAGATAGCTTTGTAAAAACGGATATACTTGTGTGCCCACAAGAGTTGGTATGCAGAGTACACAAGAGTCTTGGTTGGGTCTCAATCGTAGTTCAAATTTGGGAATAGATGAGTGCATAAGTTGTAGTCAAATAAGAAACAACCCATGTAGAACTCAGACTTCCTTTGGGTCAGACCCCCTAAGAATGCAACTGTGCAGGATGAAAATCTATTCGCCACGATGTCTTCCCAATTGAATATCATACCTTGCATGGCTACATGATATATAATTGGAATCCATAATATCTTATAAAACTTCCCATTTGCTCAGCCAAAAATCTGGCTTAACATCAAGGCTATGAGATAGTAAGGGGTGCAAAGATTAGTAGTCTCATTCTCCTGAAGTTTTATGGCGAAACTGCTTCCCGTACAACATCATCTTCTTAACACAGTCAAGCAAGTCCATATCCAGATCCTTTATCCATTTATCTGTCATGAAAACTTGGGGTGTCGGTAACTTGCAGGATTTGGCAATGTAGGCAGGGCTGAAAGAGGAAAAACCCTGCTTCTCTGCGTTGGCCACGACCAGGGTAGCTACATCTGTCTGAGATAGGATCCAACCGATAACTTTGGCAGATGGGAAGATCTTAGGGCGTGTAGACACTTTTGTAATGGCGGATATTTTGATGTTTATATACAACGATATGTCTTCCAAACCTGCATCTAGGACAGTCTTGTCTTTAATCATCTGGTAAATCTGCCCCCATTTGAATTCTGGCTCAACCCCTGTGATAGACTTTGTGTCTTAGTAGATATTTTCCATTTTGGACACAATCTCTACCTCTGGATCATCTCCTGTGGTCTGGGCCTTCTTCTTCCCTTTCTTAGGCATGTTGTTGTATGAAGGATGAAACTTCCATAAACACACCAAAACAAGTTTTAGGGTTACTTAATCTTCAGCATGCATGCATCATTAAATAAAATACTGAGATGAACAAAAGAAAACGTAAGATAATGAGCAAACTCATGAGATTTTAATCAATAAAATGCATTTACCAACTCATCTTCAAGCATCTCTGCAATATGAAGCAACAATTATTAAACTATTCCAAAAGCCAGAAGGTAGATATTAGGTCACGGCTAGTTCTTTCCAGAAGCAAAAAATTTCATGCTGCACGGGTTTTAGAACTCAGGTTTTTTTAAACACAAAAGCCACCTGAGGCTCTATGCCGTAATTGTTCTGCGCACCGCATGAATGGGAAACACTTCGCTCTAAAGATTAAACCAAGGATTTCCCCACAGCAACCAATGGAAACCCTAATGCGGCTCATGGGCAAGGGCCGATCTGAACGTTACTCTCAATCAAATGGAGGAAATTTCTTCAACCCTACCTCGGTCAACGGTGATATCCTACCCATAAAGACATAAACTATGGGAGGCGTAGTCGATGAAACATTCAACTGGACAGAACCCCACCAATGCTTCCATCTGACATGGTCTGAGCGGTTAGGCCGAGTGGAACAAAGCAGGTGAGAAAACCCTCTAAAACCAGGAAACCTTTCAGAGGTCGAAGAACCCTAAAATCCAAATGGAAAGACCCTCTATAGGTGTTGATGCGACTATAAATACCATAGATTGGGAAACCCTAATCCCGTAAAACCTAAACCCTGTTCACCCAATTAAAACTAGCAATAATGCGAAAAGGATGGATCTTGAATCACCTGGCAGATGATAGCTCGATACTTGGTGCAAAAGAAACTCGCGCGATCGACGAAGTCCAGGTGACGATCAACAGCTCAGAGCGCTCCAAACGGTAATGGTGATAACCATAAAACAAACTTTCCACGATTTATATAGAAACACCATCAAAAGCATTAAATGCAGTAGATGGGTGGTTAAATGACCACGGGAGGAAAATGCCATTGGTGCCAAAGTTAATAAGCTTTATCGGTAAAACTATCAGAAACAATGAACAAAAACAAGGAGAAAACGATAGTGTCGGGTGGATTTCTAGAGCAGATCCGACGTAATCGGATAACATTCAACAGCCCTGTCGATGATAAGGATATCGACAGGATCCTATAATTCTTTATCAGTAGTGAGAGGGAAGATCATCCGCGACGGCATCAGCTCCAAGATGAGAGTTCTCCCGATACCATCGTGAGAACTCAACAAGAACTTCCGCAAACCTTATTGGTTAGAACTCAAAAAAATCATCGGTTGCAAAAGATCAACATATCTGAACGTATCAGCTTGAAAAAAAATGAGTTCTGCTGACGCTGTCGGCAGATACTTCTGAAAAGGCTCATCAAAGAACTTACAAAAAGTTCTCGACAATGGATCGGAGGATAACAAAAGAAAACCCCTCTGATAGAATCGGTTCAAGTCTTCAATTTGTCCTTATACTGGCAAAAAAACTTGACGAGATGTCCTGAAAAGCATCCGCGAAAGCTACAAATAGGCTGTTGCAACAAAAATTAAAACTTCGCCAAGAAGATTGGCTTCAAGACCTGAGTATCGTTGATGTATCGACAAAGTCGAAAATGTTTTCCGAAAAAGAAAAAGTAGGAAATAGATCGGATGGAAAGCATGAGCTTCTCCGATGTGTCAGCTTGACTTGATGAGTTCAGCCGATGTGTCGGGTAAAAAATTTGAGTTTCAACTTTCACAAAAGGCTTCTTTGATTTGTTAAAAAAAACTAAGTCATGAAAAACTCTTCTGAGAGCAAAGTCAAACTGGGGCAGCCTAAAAGCTAAAAAATCAAGGGGGGGCCCAAAATCACAAAAGTTTTGGGGTAGTGGTTGCAGCAACAACAAATCCACACACGGCTGGAAAGCCCTTTCAACTTTGCTTAGGTGGCATGATTTCGTATGGTTGAGACCATAACGACTTGGTCACGTACAAGGTTGTTGAGGGGCACACAATAAAGATTATTTTACTCATCAATGCCATTAGTATCGCATAGAGAGTAGAGGATTGGTGTATGGTAACGATTCCTACACCACTACATGAACTCCCCGCACAATAGAAAGAGGGAATTATTGTCGGAAGAGACTATAGATGTGGTACTTATACAAACACAGGAAAATAATTTATGTAAATATTTTGCATTGAAAATATAGTGATGCATTAGTTTTTTTTGGGCATAAAATGGTTTAGTGTAATTAAATAAATGAAGAATATTTAGATATGGAGCAAATATGGACTAGGGGACATTATAGAGTTAACTCCACTTGCACCCGTTGATTTAGGGATTGGAATCCTAGCATAAGGAAACATCTAGGAGAAAATTATGAGATATATATGCACTCTCATGTGAGAACGACACATGGATGGAGTAATAATAATAATAATAATAAGAAATTGCATTAAAAATAGTATTTTTGCATGGAGTGACATGTGTTGCGGGATATTTTTCTATTTAACCAAGGGACAAGGAAGGAAAACAAATCTATCTTGGATCCCTAATGCTAGATGAATGTCATAATGAAATTTAAGTTATGAAGTGTGGTCTATGTGAGTTTGTCTTGAAAGTGTTCTGGTGAGGGGGCACTCATTTATGAATCTTTGTTGGTGTGTTTGCTCTACGAACCCTATTTCTTAGGGGTCTGGGAGGAAGAAAATTACTCTCAGTATGGTAGGGAGGCCAAATGAGGGGTCGATCAATAATTTGGAAAGATTGCGGAACCAAATTGAAGCGACAACAATTTCAACATTTTTCGTTGACAACTAGAGTCACCATCGGTAACAAGTTCATTATTGTTTAAAGTTTTATATTTGAATATATGTGAAGGGAAAATATTTCTCTTGTGCAATTTGATCAATCCATGGAATTGTTGTTAAATTATATTTATTAGATTATACATGAAATGTTAAATAAGTTTTTAGGTAGGCCCCAGGAAGAGCACTACACAAATTAGATCTTGAAAATCATTGTACAATACAATTTGTACAGTTTGGCCTTCCTGAAATATTGTGCAGTAGTAACCACCTCAGGATATGTGCCCTCTTCTAGCATTGGGATCCCCCCCTTTGGAAACTTGCTAATCTCGCTGCTTCCAAATCTCCTTTTTTTATTATCTCTTACTCTCTCATAGAGAGAGCATGAAGATGTTGATAGAGATGTGCAGAGTGATTTAATCACCCAACAAGCATTGCAAATATGTGGGATCTACAAGTTTTGGAACCTTGGGATCCTTAGGGACCAACCGAGACTACTAGAAATGTTTGTAAGCTATTGGGATCCAGAAACTGAGGCATTCATCGTAGATGGGATACCATTGAGACTCGAGGTGGAAGACATTACTATCTCGTTGAGGCGAGGTAGTAAACCTTAGGGATCATGGAGTAGGAGGAAGCAGGTGAATTGATGAGTATATAGTTGTATATTGTGTTCCTGACAAAGCGATCTAGAGTCTCAGTCTGAAAGTGATCATTCTAATTCTGGCTAGAATAGCAGGATTGACATCACTACATTATACATCACAATCTCCCATGTTCTATGAAGCATAATTTATGAGTCCCATTGTCTATGATTAGAGCACTTGTTGGATAGCATGAAACATCAGCTGATGGACTACAAGCTAGGTTGGACCAATAATTTTGAATTTTCCAATATTATATGCACTTTATTCTTTGAGAGGGTACTGAGTCTTAGTCCCAGAGTTGCGGTCCCTCCTCATAGTCTACGGGATCCAACCCAGACTCGCTAGATTGAGGCGATACAAAGGTTAGGAGGAGGTAGAGCACCTTCCCCATTCACAGATTATTTTTTCCACTGGTGGTGAGGATAGATCATTTCCATAGACAACTATACCTATGTAGGGATCGACTTTCATGGGGACCAAGAAATGCCACTACCACCGGGGTTTGCATTCAGAGACATCGACAAGATCTATTTTGTGTTTTTGAAATATTTTATTTTGTGTTATTGTATTTTTAATATAAGGAAATAAAAAACATGTTTTTGGTGGTATCATGTACTCACATTAGGATTTCTTGAGCAAACATAGGTCCACAACTATCATGTCCCCAATTAAATAATTTCCAAATAAGACTACTTGTAAATAATGTTCCACCAACCTACTAGTTCCCTAGGTTGAGATGGAGACATAATTTTTTAATAAGGGGATATGGGGCCCAAATGGACTTTATTTTACCATATTCACATTCAAATGGGTCACATAAATGATAATTTCTAAGAAAATAAGGTGGCATGGGTTCATGAAGACACTTGGAAGCTTGTGGATCCTTTGGATGACTAGATTCCCCACACACTTGGCATGATCTTCATCCAAATTCGAACACATGGGTAATGTAAAGTTATTGGATGGTGATGTGGTGTCAAATATAATATAATGAACCAAGGAATTTGAATATTTAAAGGAGAGTAACTCCCATGGAAGAGGAAGAGACTATAAGACAAGTTGTGCCACTTAGAAGGAGATTCCATGCACTCTATGACAACAAATGATGAAAGATTCTATGAAAAGTATGACAAATTCAGACCTGATTGTATATGAAAAATATGACATGATAGGGATAAAAATAGCCACCAAGAGGTATATTTTGGGATTTAGAGACAACCATTCGAATTGGGGAAAGAATTGGAGCATGAAGAGGGAGACAAGTGTCATGAGAGTTACTAAACAAATAAGATGAGTTGGAGGAATCCCATGAAGGAAATTAGACCTTAGGATTTCTCGTGAATTTAATAAATGGGTGTCATGAAGAATGATAATAACTTTTTATCATTTTTAATTGTCCTTTGGCATTTTGGAGAGCTTTTTCTTGTCCATTGCACGATGTGTGTTCACTCTTCCTGCTTGTGAACCAATTTCGAGGGAGTTGGATTTATTTCCAAGTTGGTTTATGGATAGTCCATTCATACCTCTCATTGGATATTAATGAAGGATTTTTATTTGCAGGTTGAAGGACCATATAGTCTAATTATCATATATCCCCCTATTCTCTCATTCCTTCTTCTCAATTCCCCCACACTCTCATGTTGAGGGTGCACTTGTTGGAGTGGTGCTTGCGATGTGTTGAGTATATTTGGTGCCAAATATATGGAATATGATGTATCTATCTTTAATATCATGTCCATATCCTCTATAAGTAGAAATATCAAAAATACATGTATGAAAGGCTTGCATTCCCATGCTCTTGAATAACTAGTTTTCATGGATTTGGCTTCAATATTGAATTAGCTTTATGTCAAATTTGTATGAGGAGATTTATATGAGTTTGATGATGTTGGGGAAGCCATATATTATATAGTTATCTTTACTTTCATTCCCATATTCTATGCATCTCTAAATCCTAGAAACTCATGTGTGAAAAGCTTGCATTCTCATGCCATTGTATCACTAGTTTTCATGGATTTTGGCTTCAACCCTGAAGTAGTTTTATATTAGATTTGTATGCAGTATGTTATCTTAGTTTGATGATGTTGTGAAAACCATATATGATGTTTTAATCTGTAATTCCAAGTCCCTATTCTCCGTGGGTCTAAATACAATAAGTCCATATGTGAAACTCATGCAACTCCATTATATTAAATCACTAGTTTTCATGTATGTGACTCCCATATTGAAGGAGTTGTATACCCGATTTATATGATTGGATTTCTATGGTGTTTAATACCGTTGGGGAAGCAATTTATATTATGTAAATGGTGTATATATGTCACATCCTGATCTGAATCTTTAACTCTACATTTCATATGTCAAAATCAAGCTAGTTATGTGATTTCCCCATAAGTAATAGCAATGAAAGTTATCAAACAGATATGGAACCCTATAACCAGTTTGAAGAACTAATATACATGTGTAATGATAGTCCATGAGGTATTATATCAGTCCCCATACTCTGATTACAAATTATGGAGGTTCGTACATGAGCTGGGAATCCAATTTGGCTCTCATCCTTGGGGGGGATTTGACCTCAATTTTCCTACTAATTTTTCCCATTTTTATTCATAGCCCCAAATAAAGTTGCAGAAGCCTAAATTCAGATATAAAGTGTACATAAACCACCTTTATATGTTATAAGGCTCATTATACCATTTACTTTCAAATTCAGGACCATTTGGAGAAAGTTGGAACCCTCTACAGTTATGACTAGTTAAGCTTGCATTTTCCCAATTTGTGCATTTATCCACAACATCCAAGAAGGGACATTAAAAAAATGACCATATGGTTTCCCATGACACTGACGTAGGATTCGAAGAGATGATATGATCGATGTTGATGCCGAGAAGACATTGCAAAATATACAGGGAAACTTGGCCCGCTTGACACATAGTATCCCCATGGTACATGTCAAGGACCTGCCCAAGGTGATGCAAAGACATCTAGTTGGGGTACCCCATCCATGGGTTATAATATTACGTCGATGTCTACCAAATAATAGGAAGCATGTCAACAAACCAACAACACTACAATGAAACACAAAAAATATGTAAAATTGTACAATAGTATACAAGGTACCAACCTGAGCTGAAAACTCAACTGTAGTACTTCTTAAGGTAGAGCCAATTTCTAGGCTCTTTCAGGGAGTTCCCTTCGTAAAATTCTAACTCATAAGATCCCTTTTCTAGGACACGACTCACAGTATAAGGACCATGCCACATAGGATTATATTTTCCTTCCCCCAATGGTTCACTCGCTTGATCATATATAAGGACAAAGTCACCTTCATTATAATGACGCGGACATACAAAATTGTCATACTAGGCCTTGAAATGACACTTATTCACTTATAATTCCACCACAACATCTTGACATTGATCATCAAGGTGCTCCAAGGGTACTTATCGTTCTTCTAAATCGGAGGTGTCAAGTAAGATCTCGGTGGCTAGTTTCAAGGAAGGGATCTCGCATTCAACCAATAAAACCGACTCCACCCCATGAACAAGATCGTATGATGAAGAAACTATGGAATTATTAACTATGGTTTTGTAATCCCACAAAGTAGGGTACATCATGATATGCCAATTGGTTTTGTTTTGCTTGATGTTTTTTTGCAGAGTGGCCTTAATAATTTGTTAACAGTCTCGACCTGGAAATTTGCTTGGGGGTAATAAGAAGAAGAATGGTCTTGCTTAAACCCCAAATTCAAAGCTAATTCCGCCATCATCTTATTCTGGAAGTGACTGCCATGGTTAGTGGAAATCTCCTTCGGGATTCTGAATCGGGTGATGATATGATTGAACACGTAGTGAGCGATCGTCTGACCATCATATTTGATTGTAGGCATAACCTCTACCCATTTCATGAAGTAATATATGACCAAAATAATATCATGGTTTCCCCCAGTTGACGTTGGGTTACAATCCATATAATATACCCCCAACTTTGTGAAAGGACCGATGACGATAATAGGGTGTAACGGGGCAGAGGGCATGTTTTGAGATAACACCTAACAAGGGTGACATCTCTTGATCGCATTAGCAAAATATTTACATATTGAAGGCCAATAATAACCTACCCTCAAAATATTTTGAGCTATAGAAAGCCTAGATAAATGAACACCACATACATCGACATGACAATCATTAAGCATGACCTCAAACTCCTCGTGAGTTAAACAACAATGCAAGATAGAGTCCAGCCAATGACGATACAAAGTGTCACAATGATGATAAGGTAGTTCTTATCATTATGACGTAAGCGTCATCACTCATCCATAGAGATATGCAGAGGGGTATTCAAAGTCTGTAGATAGACAATGATATCGCCATACCAAGGGTCAATAGGATAGATGAGGAAAATATTCTCATTAACAAATGAGTCTTCATGAATCGTGTCCTCATCCTTCCTAGGGAGACTTGACATCGTCTCTGCGAAGACCAAAGACTTCTTCGATTTTGCCGAAAATAAATCAAGGTCAAATTATTGTAAGATTACAATCTATTTATTATATTTTCCCCTTATCATTCGCTTGGTCAGGACGAATTGAAATGGATTGATATGAGATATGACCATGGTTTGGTGAAGTAATATGCAATGTATCAATCATTGAACTGCGTGAAAAATCGCTAACGACAACATCTCAACATGATTACAACGAAGTTATGCATAGATGAGATTCCGACTAAGATAATAAATCATGTGCTCATGGAGCTTGTCATCCTCTTGAACCAAAACTATACCAATCGTTTCTTAAGATGCAACCACATACAACAAGAAATATCTACCATGTTCTAGTGGACTAAGTAGATGGGTCGATGCCAAGGATTTCTTAAGAAGGTCAAAGGACTCATGGGCTCGTTCATCCCATAAGAATGAATTATTCTTCTTTAATAAGCGCATAAAACCTTTGGTCAAATTGAAATAATTTGTGACAAACTGACAGAAGATATTAGCCATCCCTTGGATACTTTGAAGCTATCTAATTGTGCTCAGGAGAGGCAATTGAAGTATTGACTCTACCTTCAATAGATCAACCCTAATCCCCTCCTTTGATACATTGAATCCCAATAATCGACCAGTCCTAACAAAAAAGATGCACTTCTGGGGTTCAAAATAATTTTGTAACTATGACATATTTCAAAGACCAAACGAAGATGTGTTGGATGATCCACTCTCAGATGAGAGTGAGCAATGAGGTTGTCCATATAAACTTCAATAATATGCTTAAGTTCGTGAAATGAAAAGGTCATTTCCCGCTGAAAAGTAGCTCCGACATTTTTAAGGCCGAAAGGAATTTTACGGTATGCAAAAGTACTACCCCAAGGACATATAAATGTGGTATTATGTTGATCCTCGGGTTTAATTTGGATCTGATTATATCCCAGAAAACTATCCATAAATGAAAATACCTCGCTTCCTGCACACTCTTCCAAAATCTGATCAGTAAATGGTGTGGGGAAGTTGTCTTTATGACATGATTTATTCAAATATCTAAAATTAGTACACACACTGATGGTACCCTACTTCTTTTCCATAGGAATGAGATTAGATACCCATTCGATTAAGGGAATCAGGTAGATGAATCCAGCATTGAGAAACTTCTCTACCTCAAACAATGTTGAACATGTTTATCATTTGGATATGTTTTTATTTCATGTTCAACAATACAAAGATCATCCTTGGAATTTATTCATATGACCAAGTGAATACATCATGAAACTCATTAAATAGATCGGTGTATCTTTGAATTTCTTCGGGTGAACAATGAACACCGATATAAGCGTTCTCTATCTTACAAGGGGTTTAAGAAATGTTGACCATAATAGTTGGTGATATGTTCGTCATGTTCCCTTTCAACATATATACCATGAGTTCCTAATGGGATCACAGGAAGAACAACTTTATCACTTAAGGTTGTCTGAAACTCATCATGTTCAATCTGTTTGAGCTATGGGAGAAAGAATGATCGATGGTGCATCTCTTCCAAGTGTTGTTCAGGATTGGTCATGGCCTCGATAATAGCTTCATATGACAAAAAAATTTCGTCGAGGTAGTAATGTGAGCATGACAAAATGTCCACGCAAGTGGGTGACACCAAGTGATCCTACTCTCCTGTCTATGAAGGGGAAGGATCATGGCCTACAGTGATATTGAGTATGGATTGGTAGGAAGTCTTCACTACAAACAATGACATTTCTGCCCCGACAGGTGTTGGACCTTCATCCAAATTAGTCGGAGAAGGGAGATTCCAAGGATCACTCAAATAGGCAATACGAAACAATATTGGACTCAACGGTGATGGAACGCCACTGGGCATAGAATAAATAGTTATAATTGGTGCTAAAAAATTAAAGGTTCCCATCAACGAAGGATACATTCCGACATCAATATTCTCAGTTGCAGGCTGATAATTATCAATTACCAGGATAGTGGGACCCAATGATCCTAAGGAAATAGAATTATCAAAAGACAATTGCTCAATCGTCGCGATTCTATCTTCACAGGGAAAAGACAACACAAAATACTGATGACATTATTGATTTCATGGCATAAATCCAATCCTGGCCCATTAACATATTAGAATCAAGGGGCACATCAACCACCTCAACCTCAACTGACACAGTTTTCTCCCCTAGTTGGACCTGAAGGGAAGGAATAATTCCATGCATTCTAAAGGAATGTCCATCAAAGGATGTCAACATATTCATCGATTTAGAAAACACAGAAGCGCTAAGGCATTTCCAACAAGTAAGATACATCACTCACATATGTCACAATACCTTTATCTATAAATTTACATTTAACGGTGTTGTTTAAACACTCCACATGGACTTTAAAAGGCACATGGTAAGGAAAGTAAGCATGGAGACCATTAGTCTCAAACCTGACGACACTAGGGTCATTTAGGTCAGTAGCCCCTAAAGTAGCTAACAATGCTTTCCTCTGCAAGGGAAAAGTATGAAGCACCTCTAAAGCCGGCATTGCACAGGGAATTTGGCCCAAATATTCAACGATAGAATAGTGTTGGGTGGCTTAGGAATTTGGATTGTTCCCTGAACGCTTTAATACCCCTTTAAGAATGCTAGGTATAGTATTAGGCTTGTCAATCTGCAAAGGAATCTTTGGGGGCAAAGGCTCTTTACCCGTGGTTGGTTGAAAAGAATCATATTCATGTGAATGGGTCGTAACATGAACAACCAACATAATATTGATACAACCATGACCAATTTCTGTGCCTAGTGGGTTTTGACTCCCACAAACACCACTTCCGGTGGCTGAAGTCCTTGAAGTCATGTTTTTATTATGTGGAAGGGGATGAATCAACACAACTGGTCTTTGTGTGATGAACTTAGAGGTCTCATAGATTCTAGGGTACACGTATGTAAGTTGGTATCCTCCATAAAGCTTACATGGGAATTTGACCTTCCTTTTAGTCTTCTTGTCCCCCACAACATTTTCATAGTTCTTGTCATAATTAATGTTCTCCTTTTTATTCCCACCCTTCTTATTATTCCTCCCCTTTTCCCTTTTCCATCTAGGTTGTTGGTTACGTTTATGGTTTAATGATTGCATAGAATGTATATTCACCGATTGGGTGGGGGTGGATGAAGCTGCAACTTATATGACTGCAGACTGGTTAAGTGACCAATTATGCATTTGATGTGTAACCCGGTCCACAATTTTCACACTCACAAAGCCAACGATTCCATCAGCATGTGTCCTAGGTTTAAACTTGGGATCATGATTTGATCTTGGAGCATCATGGATAATATCATAAAGGATCCTAGATTTAACTCAGAAAATGGCATGTTCCTCGGCTGCCACTCCGGATGTTGAAACATCCCTCACGATATAAGGCACTAAGGACTTAAGGAACCATTCCGATAAGAATTCTAGTGGAATGTTGGACTTAATCAATCGATTTTGTCTATGTCAATATTGAATATGGTCAAAAATATTTGTGGATTTGTCTTGCCAAAAGGTCGACAAGAGTTTGGTATAGCATCGTAGTGAACCAACAACTGATAGTGATTAAGGAAGACCGTGTCCAAGTATTTAAAGGTCTGGTATGTGCCCCCAGGAAGCTCTATATACCATTTCGTGGATGAACTCATGAGGATGAATTGACACAATCGTAATCTAATATAATCATGATTCAATGAATTTGAAGAGCACCATATATGAAAAGCCATAACATGATCACTAGGATCCTCACCATTATTACCTTCAAACTTTGGAACATCCAAAGGAAGTTTGGAGGGAACAGGAGGCCATGGCGAATCATGACACACTGGGTTGTTCGTGAGTTTGGATAGATCAGGAAAGTTCAACGTAGATAAAAATGGGAGCCTAGGTTGTGCCATTTGATTCCATGCTCCTTGGAAATATTGGTTTTGATACAATGGGTTCTGGTAAATTCCATGACCTTGACCAGTTGGATAGTAACCTCCTCCCATATGATCCATGTAAGGGTGCAAGAGAATTTTGATGTGGGGAATTCCTTCAGAAGGGGGAGCCATATAACCAAAATTACTCATCTAGTGTATTGGATGACCCCCTAACATCTGGGGAGGCACGTAACCTCCAGACACAAGGATTCCAGATGAAGGGGGAACAATGTAACCAAAGGCATCATATCTTCCCGAGGGCCCACTTGGAATATGGGGAGGATTCATTATGAGAAATCATTTGATAGAATAGGTGTAGTCGACGATGGGACAAAAGAAGGGATGTAAGACGCAGACCCAATGTTCACATATGCACCACCATCCCTAACAGGATGAACATCGGTGTAAATATCAGATGAAGAGGGTGGACACCCCACAATAAATGGAGTAGAAGGAGGAATATGACCACCTAGGAACTGATATGTAGTGAAAGGGGCCGATGTTTCCACTAGTCCAACACTAGGGTCTGCACTAGGAACTTGGATGGATGATGGAATACTAGCTTAAACATTTGGCATGTCAAACATAAAAGGACTCAAACTAAATGGAATGTATTGTGTCTCAGTGCTAGAACCTCCCAAGGAATTTTTTTGGATAAATCCCATGAACTCAAAAGAATTTGTTCCTAAATAGTGGGAAGGACTAGCCATATGAAGGGAGGTATAGACCAGAGTCCTAAGAATCCATAACGTAGACAAAGAAGGAGTCTCGTGGACTCCTCCTCCCAATGTGTATGACAAGGATGGAGGGAACTCCAGAGTGTCGAAAGAGTTACTCATCGTGAAAATTATATGAATACCTCGATGGGAAAGAGGTCACCTATAATGTATGGCCCTTTTATAAAGAGTTTGTGAAGGGTCAAAAGGCGGTAAACCTGCTAAATGATGAGAACGAAGAAGTGTCGGAACTCGATCCACGATGACTCCATAGATAAAGAGACCCAAGTAATCGTGATCCCTAAGGCCAACTAGAAAACACAAAGCACAGTCCTAAATAAGATAGGACAGATGCACACAAGAAAGGAGTGAGGACAAATGAGCTCCCAAATGCAACAAGTATGTCTTGCCTAACAGAGGCCTGAGACTCCCATACACTAAAAGCGTAGGTGTGTAACCAATTATAGTGGCTCTCAGCTTAAACACATAAAGAGACTATGTTGTCTGAATCCTACCTATCCATGACACTCAAAGAATAACCTATGTAAGTACCCCTTGCGATACCTAGGAAAAGAAACTAAGGTCACCTCAATATAACCAATGCTCATGAGGGAAGTCACATGCAAGATCTACTGTATGGGAATGGTAACTAAGCCCAAAGCTCGAAAGCGCCAAATGTACCTCAAGTGCCCCAAGATATGAATAAGATCATGGAAATATCTATGAATCTCCCTGAACATAGTGGAGGGATATCCCCACCATCAACATGCGCACTACCTCGTGATTAACTATTGTGTAAGAGGAGCTTCCTGAGAATACCGATTATCGCAAGGATTTCTCCTCTCCTTTGTCAAACACCTAAATTGTAATTGTTTTATAGTCTTGGATAAGTTTAGTCACAAAATCCTATTCCATGACTCTAAAACCTAAGCTTGTTGGTGCACCCTATAAAATAAAAATTGTTTTAATCAATTTTAAATTAAGCGTTCATTTTAAGTGGTTGGGCTTATTCAAGGGATATGGTAGTGAAATTAGTGATGTTACAACTCAGCAATAAAAGAAAATATGCACACCTACAAACAATGCCAAGTGAAATCTTATTTTCCAAATGAAAAAATGGTATGCTACTAAATTAAATGCACAATAATTCATTTCCCTTTCAAATGCAAATGCAATATTTCCTAAATAAAATACTAAAGACTAATTTCATCCCGAGCAAACTGATGCAAGTACCTACTTCCATGCACATGCAAAATTCAAATGAATATGCACCAATGTAAATATTTTTGTATTTTCAAAGTAAATGAATGAAAATGCAAAAAAGGACCATTAAACTCTCAGTCCTTGCAGCAATCAACAAGACACAAGCCAAGAAATACAACCAAACTTAAGGACTAATGCACTAAAAGCAAAATAAAAAAGGGAGAAAATGACAAGAGCAACTTCCTCAAGAGAAATTAGAAAAAAGAGGTTTCCAGTTGCAAAAAAGGAATTCAACAGACAAATAAGGACCTTGGAATACTCAACAACACTCACAAACCACCCAACAGTCTGTCAAACCAAGATACCGATCAAAATTTGAGGTGTATGTGACTGTTCAGTTAACAACAATGTATGTATGTGACCTACCAAAGCACATCTCACGTATATATGTGAATATAAACACCGTGAACCACATATACAAGGAATAAGGTGTTAAAAAAGTCAATATAAAGGCTAAAACACTCCAAGTAACTGTCCACCAAAGACTATACTTCCAAATGCGACAAAGAAACAAAAAGAAATAGAGAGCAATTTGAGCAAAAATGCACCAAAAAACCCCAATAAAAGAGACTTCCCTGGTATGGTCACCAATTATGTTACAGAGAAAATATTCCTATGGTTTGGGGTGGACCACAATAGATATTCTTCCATAAGAAATCACATCCATTCTCAAGTATGCTAGATAAATTAAAGAAACTAACAACTAAGGGATAGAAACCATACCTCAACCAGATGTTTGAAGACGACCACCGTTGAGTTCACAATCAAAATCTTGTCCCTACAATTTTCTCTCAACAACAAATATACATCCAAGAATAAAATATATTAAATGTTAGTATTCAATATAGCATAATCCATTTAAACATGTATAAAGCAACTATGCCCATGGATAAATATAAATAGTTGAACATTGAATTTGGATGAGAAACGAATCTTTCTATTAATGTAAAAACATAGATACAATGTGACAACCTCTGTTGGAACCTCGTCGGAATCGAGAAAATAAGTCCCTCCACCCGGGCCTCCACTACTTCAATCCTCCATACAAGGAAAGCTCATAAAGGAAATGGAGAGCTTGGGAGTTGAACACAAATGGTTTTATCAACAAGGAAAAAGGGATGCAAACTCAAGTATATGGAAATGGGGAAATTTTTTGCTATAGTATCCTTACTCTCAAAGTTTCTCCCACTCCAATGCTTCACAATGGCTCAATATATATCCCTCAAATGGGAAATGGAGGATCAAATCATAGTGTTTCCGAGCATATGGAAGGCCAAGGATCAAGGTATTCATTACTTGATAAGGAAAACACCAAATATTTTTTGTTTTTAGCACAAAACCTAATGTACATGGGAAATAATGTGCAATATGCTTATACGTGAGCTGCATAACCGATGACCTGCGTATATCTTCAAAATTTTCTTTTTAAGGGTTAAACTGAATCATCAGGGCTATAGTGAGTAAAGGGGGTATATTGAGTATGCATAGGGACAAGGGAAGGACATCAAGGCATGATGCAGGAGGTGTGGTGAATCATGCTATAGCACTGACTTCTAGGATTACATTGACCAAATTGACCAATCAAAGGATATTTTAATTGGAAGGTACAACATTTTCACTTATAGTAGTAACTTGCTCACATCCAAATTTCTTGGAGTTTTCACGCCTTCAATTGATCATTCCTATATATGTTTTCTTTTGTATTTATTGCACATAATACAAAAGTTAGAGACTCTTTCTTGATACTTGGTAGAACTAACCCCTACAGATTATAATTTGCAAATGTATGCGACTATAACTTTCCTTTAAAATCACACCATATGAATATTTTTGTTGTTGGAAAACAATAACTACAATTTTAAGGATGTCCTACGATGAAGACAAGCCATCATTCATCCCCATTAATACATGACAAAATCGTGATATATATTGCAATTTTTTTGGATAACACTACCCCCATGTCCATACACCAATATCTTGAGGTGGATTTTGTCCATCAAAGTATGTGTTAGTATTTTGGAGCAATACATCTTGACTTGTTTCTTGATTTGATTATATTTATTCTTACTGATTAGATTGTCTCTATAAATCCTTTATAGTGGAATTTCTCTAGGAATTTGATGACATTCTAAAGTTGCTAATGGAACCACATCCATGTATCTTTCTCTTTGCATGCTTGCGCTTTTTATTTACACTTCCATTGATATTATTTCTTACATTAATTTTAAAAAAATTCTCTCTTTGAATTAAAGCACTATGCTTTGTTTGTGAGGAGTGTATCTCTATTGTGTTGAGTAAGCACTTCAAAAATATTAGAGATTAACTTTATTTTTCCAAAGAAAAATTGTTGGTAGTTAAACCAAATCACCTACGGAGTCTGATAGGGAAACGCACCTTGAATAGTCATCTAGATCTTGGTAAATGTTGTCTTTAAAAGGAAATGATAGTTACAGTATCCTCCAACAGAGAACAAGAGGCAAAGGTGGCACCAACCTCTTACATGCTTTGATAAGCAACAAGCCTTAAATTTGGAAGTTTTAGATACCAAGGTAAGCTATTTAATAAGGTGACCAAAAGAACTATCCAATGATATAACGATGAGCTAAGAATGGATAGAGTTGTCATGAAGGGCATAATCAATACATGCAAATAAGTCAATAGGTAATCTCATTTCTGTCATTGGAAACAAATCTGATTTTGAGTTTTGTTATGATGTGCTGTTAGTGGTATTAACATTAACCCGATAGCAAAGTACGTTCAACAAATCAAGGTATGTAAGGTTCAAAGTGCTCACCATTAAAATCTATTATTAGTATAGACACATAACAAGTGTCATGAGGTAGAAAGTCCTTACCTTATTATCAATATAGGCATATAACAAGTTCCATGAGGTAGTGACTCCTTCATTATTTTGGTTGAATGTATATAGAGTTATACTTGTTTGTTGTTTCTTAAATTGGGTAAATCTATATCAACAACAATAAACAAGAATATTTATATTTAGATAATCATCAAAAGAGGAGATAGATATCAAGAGAATTTTAAGCATGGGTTATGCAATTACACCAACAACAAAGGTAGCATAATAATTTGTTTTACTACTTTGGAAGATGTGCTAGGAAAAGGGTGACAACCATTGATTATTGTTCATTGTTTCAGTGAAAGCTAATGGATTTAAAATATATACATAGGAAAATTGAATTCATTATAGGAGAAAAATTGTATTCAATATAAGTTTTCTCTTATGAATTTCATGATTATTTCCCAATAGTTTGGAAATCATATTGTATATATAGGTATCAATCTATGTTTTTGGGGATGTGTCCTTGAGAAAGGGGAATATTTCTTGTATCTTGGAGGGGTGTAAAAACATCTCCTACCATAGAAGATGCACCCTGGGATTCCATGGGATGTCCCTAGCAATGAAATCCCAAAACTGGGGAATGTCCCCTATAGGGGAATCCCAACATTAGGGGGAATTAATTTTTATATAGTTCTTTAAAAGCCAACAATTTAATAAAATTAATTTTGGGCCCCAACAACAAACCCTAGGTGTTTCTGTCGGTCCTATCATTTTTTCTTAGTAAACCAATTTTTTTTTGAAGATGCACTTTACCTTGTATTTCTAACGGACATCATAAAAGGTGACATCATGGGGTCTTTTTTGTCTTTGCTGAAATTCGTTTTTGGTGGCCAATAATAGGATTAAAAGACCAAAATTCCTCTATCCAGGTTTTCTTTGATAAGTTGGGCACACATTTTTTACCATGGCATCGATGAGTAAAATACATTTTTCTTTAGTGTGCCCTTGTTTGTGAAGATCTCAAAATTGAAATTAGAGCATCCAACTTGAATAGAGAAGATGACTTGAAATTGAATGACCATTGTAAATTGGATACCAACTTATTAAAGATGAAAAATCTGTTGAAGTTTGTTTTTGTGTTGCCCCATTTATCTATTTCTTCCTTTTTTGGCCTCCCTCTAGCCTTTAGTACTAATGAAACCCTTTATTTTCAATATTGCAAACATAATTGAATTACTCTTTTTAACATCTAACTAATGAACTAATACAGATTGTAAACATTTTTTTCTTTTTTTACATATGATTTAACTTATCATTCCACCCTTCATTGTGTTTGAGGCCAAACTCTCGGTAATCAAGGACATACACAGAAAAGAAACAAAGATAAAATTTCTCTCTTATTATTGAGAACGAAATGAAGAGTGCAATAAAATGAGTAATAAAATTGGGATATTTCAATGAGCATAGTAATACAGTGAAACCCAAACTCTATTAATGGATGAAATAGTGAAATGATTACATCATGCAAAGCATTAAAAAGTTGCTATAATGGGGGTAGCTTATCTTTGAGAAGATGTGTTGGATACATGTATTTACAATATGTTTAAATTTCCTTTTTAAATAAAATATAAAACTTGAGGTAAAAACCATTTAATTCAAAATTGTAACCCTAGGAGATAAGGTGGCAAAGGAGTGTGAGCTCCAACGCATGTTAATATTCACTAGGGTATTCTATTGCTTCCTCATGGTATTTGATGACGAAGGATACATAGTTTATGATATGTTGTTACTTCATGTTAGTATTCAATGTGACACTTCATAAAATGTTTTTAATTCATCATGGTTTTTATGACATGTTAGTTCAATAGGATGCTTGATGATATCATGGATATTTGTTATTTTATGCAATTTAGTATTTAGTATAATGTTTAATTAATTCATGTTAGTATTTCATGATAAGTAAAACATAGTTTATGAGGCATATCATTTCATGATGATGACTTATGAGGCATATTATTCCATGATGATGGCTTATGGCTTAAAATGTTAACTTGCGACGAAACATTCTTCATGATTACATATGATAATTAGTTATAGAGTTTTATTATTCATAATGGATTTCATGATATATTATTATCTTGAGGAAATAACTACTAATCACTATTCATTTGTGGTGAGTTGAAATTTTGTGGGGAGCCATAACCATGAAGGAGAATGGATATTACAAACACCTTATGGGCTGGGGAACAAACTCAACAATAAACTCTATGCCAGTGGTTCGTAACTCTACTACTAGAATTCCACGACTAAAGGCTTCCTTATTGAGGGGAGGAATATGGAGGACTTTCGATGCCTAGGGTTGTTGCCTTAAGGGTGCATACAGAGGGACTATAGGACAACCTTTCAAGATTCTTGGGGTATAATGATCCCAGTGTCGTGATCAAGGTATCGGTAACTAGATGTCAGTCAATTTCAATGAGGCCTACATTCTGGTTAATTCCAATGAGGCCACACATTTTCTGAAACTTTTGATGCCTATTGTATAATTGAAAACCAGGTTACTGTAGAGGGCCCATGTCATGGAGAGCCCTCAAATGTGTGCCTCAAGAAAACAATAAGCTAAAATTTTCTCAAGGAAGCAATGTGAAATGGACAAATGTATAGATAGATAAGTACTTGATAGTGTCCCTATAATGAAGGCATTTTCTTGAGTTGTCTCGAAAAATCTCATCATTGTCTCACTTTCTATTCTTTTGCATATGTTAACATTGGGTTAGAATGATTGATGATATGGATAATGCTACCACCATGATGGGAAGTTCCATGAGAAAAGAATAATGGCAAGAAAAAAATCGTTAGACGGTTAATGAAGGGGTTGTGTGAGCTCTTGTGAGGTATCCACTATTAGGTAACTGTTTATTTTTCTGAGCAGCATCGAGATCCCTTCTCTTAGGAGAATGGGACCACCTGGTCTGGGACCATGGTGTAGACTCAAACCAGTGTTGAGTGACCATTATGTTGAATGGTAGATATCTGGTATGGGACCATGATATAGACCCAACTCTGTCCTGGGTAGACTCAACCTAGTGTTGATTAGACATCTGGTCCGGGACCACGATGTAGACCAGTCTAGTACTGGTAGACTCAACTTAGTTATGAGTAGCCATTCTCTTGGAGAATGAAGGCACTGTAAGCCCTAGACTAGGTCTAGGCATGTGTGGCACTATAACCCTTGATCTATGGGCTTGGTGTACTTATCCAAGGTTAAGTTACCCTAGTACCAGATCTAGGTGTTACACAGAGTGTGAGATAAAAAGAATTAGTAACTCTCTTGGTTTATGATGATGCACTTTTGGACTAAAAAAGGACGACAGGTAATGACCACAGGGGTACTTGGAAAAAGGGAAAAGTCAAAAGTAAAAATAAATAAAGACTTTTGTACCACAGGTGGAAGTAAAAAATAAATAAGGAATTTTGGTAAAAGTAAAAAATAAATAAAAAGGCTTTTGGTAAGAAGGTAAAAGTGAAATTAGGAAAAGATTAAAATATTATTATTTTTATCTTTCCTAATTTTAGTCCACTTAACAGGTGAATGAAGGCTATATAAGAAGATCAAGTCTTCTCATTATCATATACAAGTTTGCTCTAACAGGTGAAGTTGATATTTTTGTTGAAGAAGATTTTTGCCTCGGCCTAGGGCATCCTTAGCAAACCCTCCACAAGGGTTTTTATTAGCATTCTTCATCTCAGAATTTTTGGGGCAGCTTTTCTCTATTCCAGGAAACCATCTTTTCTCTCTCTCTCTCTCTCCTCACGGGCTATCCAGTTTTTCTCTCTCCGGGAAAGTGTGAAGGCTCAACCTCTTTTCTTCACACGCTGTTTGTTTCATTAGGCAGGCCACTTTAGGGCACTACCCTATCGGCACCCATGGGAATCCTGCTACAGGCATACCCGTGAGGGTGTGGCTCACAACCAACCCTCGAGTAGCCTTAGGGCATACCCACAAGGGCTGATGTAGCCCACAACACCTCTGAGAAGCCTATAGGAATACCCGTAAGGGTGTTGTAGCATCCTGAGGTTGCATAAACCATCAGGGCAGCCCACGGGCCAGCCCTTAAGGGATTGGGCTAGCTGCTAGCCCTTCGGGCAGTAGCCTAGTAGGGCAGCCGGAAGCTATCGGGCAGCTAACAAGTCAGCTGAAAGAGGATCAGGCAGCAGACAAGCAGATCGGGCAGGTTGGGCAGGGAAGACAAGTTCCAGCCAACAATTTAGGAAGCCTGAAAATTTTTGGGCAGTAGACAGAAGGTACATTTTGGGTAGTTTGAGATTTGCTTGGGCAGTCTGATTTTTTGCAGACATGAGAGAGAAATTTTATTTTATTTTATTTCTGATAAAGCCCTAAATTGGAAAATTTTGTAATTATAGAAATTGTGGTTGAATTTATCATTCTGATTTTTACTTATACATTTTACAGTTACTGTGGGTAAAATCCAGATCTGGATTTGAGGAACTTTTTGAAGAATTTCCTAAGTCATCTCATTCACGAGATGAGCTACTAATGCTTTTGGGGTTTTTGTCCTTTGAAGGTTTCCCCAGTGAAAAATATCGTGTCCATTGTGTTGATGTGATGAATGTGTTTTTAATGCACTGCTAATTTGTTTAAATTTATCTACAAATTTTTAAGTTATATGCTAATGCTAAAATTCAACATGGTATCAGAGCTTAGAATGCGAAAACACAGTAAAGGGACATTGTTGTTGCTTTTCACTAGATCTTGGAATAATATTTGCATATCTAACATTTGGATAAGTGATAGAGATGGCCATCAATGGTTTCAAACCAGAAGAGAAGCTCTATGGTTTAGCCAACTTCAATTCCTGGAAGGCCAGGTTGACAACCATTCTAGATGAGAATGACTTGGATGGCATTGTTCTTAATGTCACAGAAAAGTCAACTACAAATGCTCGTAGGTGTGCTTACAAGAGGAAGCAAGGTAAGGCTAGAAGAGTCATTTATGATTCTATTAGAGAGGAATTGATTCCTAACATCACATCTTTGAAGACTACAAAAGAATGATATGATACGTTGGTAAACCTATATGAAAAGAAGGCTCCCAGTCAAAAGAGAGTCTTAAAGAAGAGGCTACAGAATTTGAAGCTGAACAAAGATGAAAGCGTTAGTTCCTTCTTCAAAAAGATTAAACAGGTAAGAGATAAAATCATTGCTATTGGTATTACTGTTGATGATGATGACCTTGTGTAAACAGTGGTTTATGGTCTCCCAAGCTCTTGGGAAACCTTCATGGCATCCGTCTGTGGATAAGAGAATCAACCAACCTTTGAAATTCTTTGGCATGATTGCATAGAAGAATAAGGAAGGAACTCTGGCAAGGTAACCAAGGAAAACAACCTTGTACTTGCAGCAAAGACAAAGAAGTTCAAGAAGCCTTTCCCTTAGCAAAAGAAGGGTAAGAAACCTAAGGGTAAGTTTTCTAACATGTCTAATATTGAATGTTATACTTGTCACAAGTTTGGAAATTATGCTAGAGGCTACAGGCAGAACCAGAAGAAACCCAAGAGAAGGCTTCAAGCATCTACTGCAGAAGCTGAAGTAGAGGAAGAAGAATATGAAGAACCAAAGAAGAAGAATAAAACCAAGGCCAATGAGCCTAAAAGAGAGTACTATTTGATTTCTGCTCTAACTGGTTCTTTCTCAGCTTGCTCCACTTCTTGGTTGGTGGATAGTGGTGCCTCCAGGAAAATGACAGGTAACCGTGGTACCCTCACCAATTATAGAAAGAAGAAGTTCACCACTCAGGTAGAACTTGGAGATGACTCCACTTACAATATTGAAGGAGTTGGCTCAACTTCACTTCAACTTGACTCAGGTACGATTCTTCATATTGAAGATATTCTTTATGATCCTGGTTTAAAGAAGAATATTTTATCTATTGCTGGTTTAGAAGACAAGGGCCACATAGTCCTCTTTATGGACAAGAAGATATTTTTTATGGGCAAAAGACACAAATCTAGACTTAGCAGTACAGATTGGGGTTCGAGAGGGAGACCTCTACAAGACTTCTAAAGTTTCCACTCATGATTTGGTACATCACACAGTTGATCCTTGTGAACTTTAGCATAGAAGGTTTTGACACCTTAACTACAGAGCTCTCCCAGGATTGCAAAAGATGGTTATAGGCATACCAGAAGTTTCTCCAAAACATGAAGGAATCTACAAAGGATGTGTTCTAGGTAAAAACACTAAGAAATCCTTTCCCAGAAGCAAGAGTAGATCTAAAGTCATTTTGGATTTGATTCATTCTGACATTTGTGGGCCCATGTCTTCACCCTCCTTGAGTGGGTGTTTATATTATGTATTATTTATTGATGACTACTCTCGAAAGTATTGGATTTACTTCCTTAAGGCCAAGAGTGAAACCTTTGATAGGTTCAAAGAGTTCAATACACTGATTGAAAATTAGATTGGCAGGCTCATCCGTATCTTGAGATCAGATAACAGAGGTGAGTATGAATCTAATGAGTTTGATGATTTTTGTTGAGAAGCAGGAATCAAGAAAGAGCTGACAGTGCCTTACAACTACCAGCAGAATGGGGTTGCAGAAAGGAGGAATAGAACAATCCGTGAGGTTGCTAAAGCCATGATCACTGATCTAGATATTCCTTTGTCTTTATGGGCTGAAGCTACCAGAACTGTAGTATACATTCAGAATAGAAGTCGTCATGCTAGCCTAGGTGAGAATACTCTTGAAGAAGTCTTCACCAAGAAGAAACCTGTAGTTGATTGCATGAGGATATTCGGTACTCCTGTGTATGTTCATGTTCCAAAAGAGAAGAGGGCTAAGCTATATCCCTCCGATAAGAAAGGTATCTTTGTTGGGTACAGTGATTGCTCGAAGGCTTATCGAGTATATATACCTCGAAAGAGGCACATTGAGGTCAGTGTTATCACCAACCTTGTAGTTTCCTATGTATGATGGATCCAGGATGGATGGTAGAGCGACAAGCAACTAAGGAGGTGGGACTAAGACTGCGTAGACTCCCAAATGGATGGTTGTCACGGCAATCAAGGAAGTCTTCGCTTTATGTTACCTAAGTCCAAGATAACAACGGGGGAGACCCAGATCTACTCCCGAATGGAGAGATCAAATCTAGACACCAAATCAGATCAAGTATGGCTTGAGGTACGTAAGGTGTAAGGTAATTGGAAACTCTAGATCTGTGGAAGATGATACTAAGTGGACTAGGGATTTGGATTATGGCTTCAGTCGTATGAGGATTAATCCAAAGTGGAATACAAGTGACTTATAGGGGTGACACTAGATCTAGGGTTGAGGTACTAGCAACTGATGAAGATAACCGTTTCCTTAGGAAACATAACCGAGGCATGATGAGTCAGGACATAATTGGGACTGTCTAGTACCAAAGGGATAGACTCAATGAGAGATATGACAATGTCAGATTACCTGAGTCATCAAGGAGTAGTCAACTTTCAGGGGAAAGAGGTCAAAAGAGGGCTAGCACTAGGCTTAGAGATTAGTGCTTGTTGGGCCTTGGGCAATGGAATCAGTATCTGCACAGCGTTAAAGTGAACCCACCTAGGATATGCCCTAATCTATGGACCTAGAAAAGTGTTTGGCCTGGAAGATTCAGTTTACAGGGAAACCAATAGAAGGAGGGCTAGCGCTAGGGTTTGGAGAGGAAAATATGTAGATCTAGGACAACCAGGATACTATCAGCTCGGCGTTGGAGGAGAGATGAGATCAGAATGTCCTGATCTAAAAACCCAAGTCAGAAAATTTAAAAAAAAATCAGATCTGGAAAAGTCAAAATCTGATGAGGGAATCTAGGATGCTGAAAGTTAGTTTTTAGATCTAGGGCTACCTAGAAGGAACTAGCTCAACATTGGGAGTGTTCTGGAGTGAGGGAGACCTGATCTACAAACCCAAGTGATTATTTTCTAGAAAAAATCAAATCTGGAAAAGTCAAAATTTTAGTAGGGGCGTTGGGGTTTGAGCAGTGAAAAAATTTAGATCTAGGGAAAACCAATCACAATCTGGATAACGTTGAGGAGTATTTGGTGAGAGGGGTTCCCGATCTTCAAAATACAATAGTGGTTTTACCAAAGATCGAGCGGTTCCCTGATTAAGTATTTTTTTAGATTTTTATTATTTAGGATTTTTCAGAAAAACTTAAAGAAAAGAAGGTACAATGGATTGAGATATGAAAGAGAAGAGACTGACCTATAGATCTTACCTCAAAATTCTTGTAGATTCCTTGATGATGATGATCCCCACCATCCTGATCAATTCTGGAAAATCTGAGTGAGTTCTAGGACGAACGTTATGCTCCAAGTGACCAATGCGCCCCCCTATCCTACACAAGCAAACGTCAACAATATCAAATTTGTTGTATCATGAAATAAAAAATAGATCTATAGAAAAGTAACAACATGTAATCATAGATCACAATGAAGCTAATGAAAACCCCTTGATACAAGACGAAGACAATCCGAGCGAGTTGAGGTCTCCCTGCAAAAACGCTCCAACTGAAAATGCCCGTCTATAGATAAGACAATGATCCCAAAAAAATATATAGATCTCACACAATATTCCGAATGCTAGGAAACAAGAGACTTTCCAATCACCACCGAAGAAAATAAGATGCAAAGCAGATCTAGAAAATATTCACAATTTTTTTTTTCTATTACTCAGATTCAAGAGCCAAAGACCCCTTAAAAATGAGAAGCTCTCTCCTTTAAATACAAATGAGAGAACCAAAATCCTAACAACTTTCAAAATGAGTGGCTAAGATTAAAAGACATAAATGTTCTAATCAATGGTTGAGATGAGCTCAACATACAATACATTGATCAATATAACCATAAAGTACCAAAGTGGACTAGATCACCCATAAAGAGGGTACCCCACTTAACAAGAAATAAATGAAGCACAGGGTGAGTCCATGGAGTGTTAACTAACTCCCTCTGGGTGCCCCATGGCACAATAAAATAAAATAATATTTTTATTTTTATTTTGCAAAAATCAAAACTACACTAAGAGCTTCAAAGGTGGGCTTCAAACAAAAATGCAAGATTCTATACTACTATTGGGAAAGGATTATTCATGTCCTACCTACTCTACTCTAACCAAGAAATAAAGGACTGAAGGCTAAGTGAGGTCGGGAATGTATACCCTCAAATCCCTCTGGCTGATAGGAAGTAAGATCTGTCATCTAGCACTAGTAACAAGAAAGCATATGTCACCCACACAACGCTCAACAAAAAAGGGTCCAACCCAAAGGTCATTAGCTTACCCTGATCAGAAATGCAGTAAGTGGTTCTGGATAAGGACTTGACTTCTGGTGGGAAATATATTCCTATGCACCAACTCAGGAATAAATTCAATGTTTTGTATAGGCATGGGATGGACATCAATGATGTTTTGTGGTTGCGGGGTGACAATCCTTGAGCTCCTCCTAGAAGGAACTGCATCAAATCTGGGTGGACCACCATCAATGGGAATAGCTATACTTCCAACTAGGATCTCTCTAATCTCTCTTCTTATCCCCTAGGTACTTGTACTAGGCCTATGATCATAAGGAGACATTACATGTTTGACAGTTTCTCCCACAGTCTAGAAGTCTCTATCTTCTTCCAAAGGATGAGGCATATGGGATATAACAGTATTGTGGCTAGAATGTACTCCTGTAGGAACGTGAAGATGCATACCTTCTAGCTTGGTTGGTTCTACTCCAGGTTGTGATGCAGAAGAACTAGGAATGTGAGACAGATCATGACTGTGAAGATTGGATGACTCAGGTGGTAGGAAAAAATTAGGGATGAGAGGATAGGCTGATAAGGCATTATTTGATGTGGCTAAAGGATTCTGAAATATAGAAAGATTGTTAAGATTAAAATCTCCTTTAGGTGAACCGTTTATTAAATCATCCTCTTGCCAACTCAGTGAGTTATCATGGACTTGAATTAGGTTACCATCTTCCAAATATAAATGAGATAATGACTCAGCCATAACAGGAACACGGGAGCTACCGACTTCATCCACAACATCTACTACACTAGCTAACTTAGGATGATTTTCCCACGGGTAAATAGGTTCAAGACCTTGGATTTTCCTTTCTCTGTTATGGTCAATCAAAGCAAACCATTCATTTACTCTTCGAGGGATTCTTCCTCTATGCCTGGCATTATTAGTTTCACCACCTCCAGTTGTAGGATTCTGATCTTGACTTTGAGGTTGATTCTCACTTCTTCTTAATTCTTCTAACTCTTTCGAGCATTCACCTCTAAGCATTTCCAAGTTAATCATCCTGGCATGTTCAGCTACTGGATTTTATTCAAAAGATGAGTCAGAGTCTTCCATTTCCATAAACATGTTTTTACGATGCCTATATTCCCATACTTCATTTTCATCTTCCAGAATATTAGCCTTAGCATTATTCAACAACTCTTCCCCATATGTGTTTTTAATCCCTTCTTCAAAAGTCTCCAAATGTTTCTCGTAGCAGGGTTCCCTATTGATCCTAATCAGAGCACCATCAGAGTTTGGGACACAAAGGTATGATAAATCCATCATGAGGTATCTACCTAAACCAGCTGCCCACTTTCTAGATAAAAGCATTCCATATGCTGGGGGGAAGTCAATAACAACTACATCCATCATAGTGGAGATGTCTGAGCATGCAAACATATCAGCTCTAAGGTTTTTGATCAAGACATAGGATGGCACTTGCCTCGAGTCTATGCCACAAATATTTCCATAAGGCGTAGTCACTTTCAATCCCATTTCCTTCATGACATGCAAAGGCATTACATTCATAGCTGCTCTAGAATCCAACATACAATTATGCAGGAGCATATTATGAATGTGTAAGGTTAGGTAAAAGGGAGGGTGACCACCATTCTTTCTCTCATAGATAGTAGATTGTATGTTAACACGTGGATCCTTTTCATCTTTGCTAAGTTGTATCCCACTAGGGCTCTGTATGTGATTGGGTTCTAAGGAAATCTCAGGGGTCTTGTCTTGGCCAATTCCATCAAAGAACTCCTCTACTTGGATTCTTACAGAGGGCACATTCATCAATTCGATGATAGGGATGTTACACATTATCTTGGTTAGCTCTTTCTGTATGTCAATGTTCAAATTCAAATCTCCTGAGGAAAGATCTTCTTCTTCATTCTTATCTTCATTAATTGCTTTGCGTTTTTCAAAGAAAGAAGGTTGGGGATCCACTCTTTGTTTATAGATTCTAACCTGTGGTTGCTCTTTCGTTACATGGATGTTTATTACATAACATGAAGGATCAGGCTCATCAACAAAATCCTCTTCCTGCTCCCAAGGTTCTTCCTCTTGCTCCCATGGCTCTTCCTCTAGGAGAATTCTTCCAAACCCATCATCAAAAGATAAATCATTCGTGACATTGATGTTGTTTGGTTGGTAATCAGGGTGGCTTGTGTTTGTTGGCTCTTTATCATTCTGATCACACCAATTAGCATTCCTCTTCTTAGGATTCTCTGGATACTCGGGCCGTCTTCTATTATGATCTCTCTTAGGACCTCTGTTGTTGTTCTAGTAGGGTTTAGGGCCGTAAGGATTTCTATTTCTCTCAGGATCATGAAAACTAGTGACACTCTTGGTGAGGACATTCAGTTGCTTCATCATCTCTTGCATGGTTTCTAACGTGTCCTTTGATTCTTTCGGTTCACTCATGGGTTCCTTAGGATTTCAGAGCATAGGGTCAAATATAAAAGTGGATGGGGCATAATGATCGAAGAATTTTTGCTTACCCATAGATCCCACATGCTGCTTAGCCATCTTTGCATTGAATTGGGCAGTCTTTAAGTCATTTCGATTCTTATCCTTTAAGTTGAAACCCAACCAACTGTCAAAGGCATTCAGATAATGAATAACAATTGCTTGGTCCTTAGGTCTAATTACATTTGTGATATTTCCTACATTCTTGTCAAATCTCAGGTTAAACTCATGGATTGTTTCATTCTCCCTCTTCTTTATGTCAAACAGTTGATGCAAGAGGAATTTCCCATCCAACTTGTGAGACCAATCACTGTTAAGCTTTATGACGAAGTTGTCATATCCATTGATGGATGAAGTAGGTAATCTATCAAACCACTTCCGCACATATCCTTCCAGAGAATGCAAAAGGCCTCTCATGAATACATCTTCATCAACAATTCCATATGATCCTAGACTTTGTTAATGTGGTCTTCGATGGAGGTAGCTAACACTCCATAAAACTTAGGAACCTTTTCGAAATATTTATCAAGCATGTCATGTAGGGCCCCTTGGATTAGGGAGAAATCTAAAGGAGATGCCTTGGCCTTTCTTCCAAAAATCCTAGGGTTTTGTGGAGGAGGATTATTCTAATTTCCACTAGTGTTTGTTTCGGCCATCGGGCTAGATGAGGTTGAAGGAGATCCCAAAGGATGACCTGAGAAAACAGTGGGGCCTGATACTTGTTTTTTTTCCTTATGTAAGTTATAGGGATTCCTTCCGGGTTTATAGGACGTTCTAGGAACCTAGGATTAATACGTTGGGCACGGTCCTCAGTGGAGTCACGAGGTGGAGTTGCCAGGTGAACCACACAAGTAATTCACCAATAAAAGATATGTCATAGGGGAAGGTGAGGTATGTTGAACCAAGGTAGGCCTCTACCTCCCCGAAAATGGTGCCAAAATTTTATCACCAGCCTTGTGGTTGCCTATGTATGATGGATCTAGGATGGATGGTATAGGGGCAGGAAACCAAGGAGGTGGAACCAAGACTTCCTAGACTCCAAAATGGATGGTTGTCACGCCAATCAAGGTAGTCTTCGCTTTATGTTACCTAAGTCCAACATAAAAATGGGGGAGACCCATATTTACCCCGACAGGAGAGATCAAACCTAGACACCAGATCAGATCAAGTATGGCTTAAGGTACGTAAGGTGTAAGGTAATTGGAAACTCTAGATCTACGGAAGATGATGCTAAATGGAGTAGGACTTTGGATGAGGGCTTCAGTCATATGAGGGTTGATCCAAAGTGGAATACAAGTGACCTATAGGGGTGATACTATATCTAGGGTTGAGGTACTAGCAACTGATGAAGATAATTTTTGCCTTGGGAAACGTAACCGAGGCAGGGAGAGTAAGGACAGAGTTGGGACTGTCTAGTACCAAAGGGATAGTCTCAATGAGAGATATGACAATGTCAGATTACCTGAGTCATCAAGGAGCAGTCAACTTTCAGGGGAAAGAGGTAAAAAGAGGGCTAGCACTAGGATTAGAGATCAGTGTCTGTTAGGCCTTGGGCAATCAAGTCAGTATCTGCACAGTGTTAAAGTGAACCCACCTGGGATATGCCCTGATCTATGGACCTAGAAAAGTGTTTGGCCCGGAAGATTCATTTTACAGGGAAACCAGCAGAAGGAGGGCTAGCGCTAGGGTTTGGAGAGGAAGATATGCATATCTAGGACAACCAGGAGAATATCATCTCAGTGTTGGAGGAGAGATGAGATTAGAATGGCCTGATCTACAAACCCAAGTCAGAAAATTTCAGAAAAAAAATGAGATCTGGAAAAGTCAAAATCTGATGAGGGAAGCTAGGATGCTGAAAGTCAGTTTTTCAGATCTAGGGATACCTGGCAGGAACTAGCTCAGTGTTGGGGGTGTTCTAGAGTGAGGGAGACCTGATCTACAAACCCAAGTGATTATTTTCTGGAAAAAATCAAATCTGGAAAAGTCAAAATTTCAGTAGGGGCGCTAGTGTTTGAGTAGTCAAAAAAGTCAGATCTAGGGAAAACGAATCACAATCTGGACAACGTTGAGGAGGATTTGGTGAGAAGGGTTCCCAATCTACAAAACCCAACAGTGGTTTGTCCAAAGATCGAGCGGTTCCCTGATTAAGTATTTATTTTTATTTTTATTATTTAGGAGTTTTCAGAAAAACTTGAAGAAAAGCAGGTACAATGGATTGAAGTCTGAAAGAGAAGAGACTGACCTATATATCTTACCTATAAATTCTTGTAGATTCCTTGATGATGATGATCCCCTCCACCCCGATCAATTCTTGAAAATCTGAGTGAGTTCTAGGACCAAGGTTATGCTCCAAGTGACCAATGTGCCCCCTATCCTGCACAAGCAAACGTCAACAATATCATATTTGTTGTACCATGAAAGAAAAATATAGATCTACAGAAAAGTAGCAAGATGTAATCATAGATCACAATGAAGTTAATGAAAACCACCTAATACAAGACGAAGAGAATCCGAGCGAGTTGAGGTCCCCCTACAAAAATGATCTAGCCAAAAACTCCCTACTCTAGATAAGACAATGATCCTTGTCACGTCCCCATGCCTCCAACCGGTTAAGAGGATGCGATCACCATGGCGTTAACCATGCGGGCTAAGAGCCCATGAACATGTACATGAATAAAAATTGCATAAACATAATGCTGCAGGGAATGCATTAAGGTAAAACATGCACAAATGCCATTGTTCATCATACACAGCTATCGTTATTTATCATGCATAGCGGAATCAACATGCATTCAAACAAGCATTCACTCAACATGTTCATTACATTCATTAACATAAATTATGGTTACAGAAGTAAAAATGGGCAAGATCACTTATCTTATAAGAACTCGTTCCGCAACCAGCTACATCGTTACAACGTTCCACCCAACCATAGGCCAGCGCGCTCCTTAATCTCTCAGCAACGCTGCCACCGCCGAGCTGGGCATGATTCTCCAAGGAATAAGGGAACAAGCAGGCTTACACATAGCCAGGGATACACAAAACACAGCCAAGGAAACACAGTTGGGTTTATCAGGTCATCAAGGAGTTGGGGAAAGGCTCAATGCTAAGCTGGTGAGCTCATTACAGAGCCAAGAACACCTACACCAGAACTAGCCTGACCTCTAAGACACTCACACACACCCAACACAAGGAATCAGTCCCTTCTCTGCTACACAGTCCCTCAGGCCCTGCATTCCCTTCCAGTGCTATTCAGGGGTGGTGGAGAAGAAGGCCAGCCCTCTAGCTCTGTCTGTGTGGTTTCCAGCCACCAGGTTTATCAAGCAAACCAAGCCCCCATCCCTGCTCCTTACACGGTCCGAAGACCAACCATTGCACACATGCAATTAAATCAGCTGTCATAGCTTAAACAGGGAAAACGACTCCCAAGCAATTACACAGTCCCGTACGTATCAGTGAATGTGGGGAAAACCACCATCCAAAACGTGAACAATGAGCACAGCTCATGGCATGGGAAAAAAAATAGCCCATTTTACACAATCGAATCCGCTGGGGAAGATTTACACAGACCACAATGGGGAAGAGATTACCGTTCTCCCAGCTTGCTGCATGAGTAAACAGCAACGCAAACCATAGGGCATGAGATAAGATTACACCCAATTCCAAATGCGGGTCCAGAACACACCCGATTTCCTCGCTGGGGAACAATGTGACTGACAGTGGAGACGACTCCTCACTCCTAGCTGCATGAGACCAAAGCAGGAAAGAAGCCTGTGCGTGGGATCAACCAGACTTCCGTGAAGCACGAACAGACAATGGATAGATGTAAGTAGGGAGTGCATGAGCGTGAGCAACTTCCGCTCCTGCGTGAGGATGAGCAACAAATCGTGAGGAACAAACAGAACAGTCATGAGGCCTGTTTAGTGGAGGGTGCGTGAGCGTTTTTGCACAGTCGTGGGGAGAGAATGAATGTCTGCGTGAGTGATCGCAGTGGTTCCTCTTCCAATGTGAAGTCAACCGTGGTGGAGTGTGTGTGTGGGTGAGGACTGACAGTCCTGCCACCCCACTCCCAAGGACCATAATTGCCTCAACCACCAGCAGCAATTCTTTCATGAAAGTGGTTGGGTAAGGCAAGGAAATAAGACACATGGATTTTTACCCCATTGGCCAAGGTTTTACAAATTCCCCCACATCCTTATCCTTGTGAAAATCATGCCCCTTTCTCATTTTAGTTGTCGTGATCGTAGCTGGTCGGGTTTATTTAATTAAAGATGCATATTTACATGATGATAACCGTAATATGTGCCGCATGCCCCGATATACCATTGGTGAAAAATTTAAATCCAAAACATAGCATAACTGATCAGTGGTGGGGCCTTGGCCTTTAGCTCCACACCACAATCATTTACAATATATACATCTAATGCAACGGGGTCAAAACCGGGGTGTGACATTCCCCTCCCCCTTCAATAGCACTGTCCTCAGTGCTTTACAAAATTTGAACAAAATGCTACACTGGTATCGCCTCAGTGTTCCGCAAAATTGAACAAAAATGGATGTGCCAATCGCATGGCATCCTCCAGCTCCCATGTAGCCTCTTCAAGTCCGTAGTGCTCCCATTGCACCTTTACCTGACCTATGGCTCGATTCCGAAGCATTGTGACCTTCCTGTCGAGGATGCGCATTGGCTCGATTCGGAACTCTCCCTCGAGTTCCACCTGAATCAAATCCCAATTTATCACGTGGTTAGGATCATGTACATATCTCTTAAGCAAAGAAACATGAAAAACATTATGAGCCCTAGTGCTAGCAGGCAATGCAATTCTATATGCAACTGGCCCTCTTCTTTCAAGCACTTCAAACGACCCACAGTATCTTGGTGACAACTTGGCACAACTTCCAAGCTTCAAGGAACTCTTCCTTGCCCTCACTCTGAGGTAAACATGATCCCCGACACTGAACTCCCTGTTCACCCTATGCTTATCTGCATAGCTTTTCTGTCTATCCTATGCTGCTTTCAGATTCTTCCCGATCTTGACAACCTCTTGCTCCATTTCCTTGAGCAATTCTGGTCCAAGCACAATCCTATTCATCGGATTGTCCCAAGTCACTGGTGTCCTACACCTTCTTCCATACAAAGCTTCATACGGACTCATCCCTAAGGATGCCTGCTGTCCATTGTTATAAGCAAACTCTACCAAGTGTAAGTAATCTTCCCACTTGGTTGGTTTGTCCATCACATACATGCGAAGCATATCTTCAAGCACCTGATTAACTCTCTCTATCTGCCCATCTATCTGAGGATGGTATGCAGTGCTGAAGTTTAGCTTTGTACCCAAATCTGCAAACAACCCCTTCCAAAAATTGGAAGTGAACTTGACATCCCTGTCAAAGACTATTGCCTTCGGCAATCCATGCAATTTGAATATCTCCTTCATGAATATTTTTGCAATGTCATCAGTCTTATACGTAGACTTAACCGGTATAAAATGTGCTGCCTTAGTCAACCTGTATACCACAACCATGATGGAATCATGTTGTCTCCAAGTCATCGGCAATCCTGTAATAAAATCCATGGAAATAACTTCCCATTTCCATTCCGGAATTGGAAAAGGCTGCAACAAACCTGCAGGGTGTTGATGCTCAACCTTTACCTGTTGACATTTCATACACCTCGAAATGTACTCAGCCATATCCCTTTTCATTCCTGGCCAAAAGTACTGCTTTCTAGCTGTAGCAATCGTCTTCTGATATCCTGGGTGACCAGAATACAAAGCTTGATGGATTTCATCCATAACAACTCTCCTCGAATCTGCTACATCTAGAATATAAATCCTACCTTTAAAAGTGAGAAGCCCATATTCTTCCAATTTATATCCCTCATACCTCTTCTCAAGACTTTGCTGCTGCAATTTGTCTTTTACTTGCTCATACAATTCATCTCCAGCAGCATGACTAACAATCTGCTGCCTCAAATCCGATTGGCAAATACTGAGAGATGCCACATGCATTTCTTGTACCTTCCTGCTGAGTGCATCAACTACCTTATTTTCTTTTCCCTTTATGTGCTTGATTTCAAAATCAAACTCACATAAAAATTCCAGCCATCTTGCTTTCCTAGCATTCAGAGTAGGCTGATCAAATAGATACTTCAATCCACAGTGATCTGTTATGAGCTCAAATTTCTTACCCATCAAGTAATGCCTCCACATCTTGAGAGCATGTACTATGGATGCAAGCTCTAGATCATGAGTGGCATAGTTCTTCTCGTGCTCCTTCAGCTTTCTTGACTCATAGCATATCATGTGGTTGTCCTGCATAAGGACTCCTCCAAGCCCTTGTCCACATGCATTAGTACACACGACAAAATCTTTCTCTGGATCTGCAACCTTCAATACCGGTGCACTGGTGAGAAGACTCTTCAACTGCTAGAAGCTTTCTTCACACCTCGATGTCCATTCGAACTTCATCCCCTTATTTTGCAAAGAAGTGATGGCATGTGCAACTTTGGAGAATCCCTCAATGAATCTCCTATAGTATCCTGCAAGTCCCATGAAAGATCTCACATCTGTCACATTTCTTGGAGTAGGCCAATTCATAATGGCTTCAATCTTTTCAGGGTCTACAGATATACCCTCCTCTGAGATAATGTGACTCAAATACTGAATTCTATCTCTATAGAAGTCACACTTGCTCAGTTTTGCATACAACTGATGTTCCCTGAGCAATTGCAATGTCAACCTCAAATGCTCTTCATGCTCTTCCTCATTCTTAGAATAAACAAGAATGTCATCAAGGAAAACAAGAACAAACTTGTCCAAATATCTGCTGAAGACGCTATTCATAAGGCACATAAACATAGCTGGCGCATTTGTGAGACCAAATGGTACCACTACAAACTCATAATGCCCATACCTTATCCTGAATTCTGTCTTATGAATGTCTTCATCCTTGATTCTCACCTGATGGTAACCAGACCTCAAGTCAATCTTGGAAAATACCTTTGCTCCTCTCATTTGATCAAAGAGGTCATCAATCCTAGGAAAAGGATATTTATTCTTCACAGTAACCTTGTTCAATTGTCTATAATCGATACATAACCTGAGTGTACCATCTTTCTTCTTTACAAACAGAACTGGTGCTCCCCAAGGAGACACACTCGGTCGAATATACTTCTTTTCCAACAATTCTTGCAGTTGCATCTTCAATTCTAGCATCTCCGGCGTACTCATCCTGTAGGGTGCCTTGGACACTGGGGCTGCTCCTGGCACAAGTTTAATTGTGAAATCAATGTACCGCTTTGGAGGAAGCCCTGGAATCTCATCAAGAAACACATCCCTGAATTCCTGTAACACCTGATAATCCTCCAACCTGGGAGTTTCATCTCTCGTTTCCTCCAAAATCTGTGTTGCATACAACTGGCAACCCTTCCTACATAACTTCTTTAACTGCATTGCTGAAACCTGTCGTACTGAAATCACCTTTGGAATACCTTTCACAACAACTAGGTTCCCTTCTTCATTCATGCACTCAAAAGTCTTATTGTAGCAATCAAGCTTCACCCTTTGAGCTTCTAACCAATCCATTCCAATGAGAACATCATAGGAACCAAGCGGTAGAAAATTCAGATCTACACAAGTGACCAATCCATTCATGACCAATGGACATTTCTCTATGACTTCACTGACCTTTCTCTTAGTTCTAGTGGCTAGCTGAACTAACCAAGACTTTCTATGCTTTACTTTCTTAAAAGCACAAATCTCCACTACTCTAGGAGTAATGTAACTGTGCGTAGAACTAGGGTCAATCAAAATAGAAACAGATTGCTCAACAATCTTACCTGCTACTTCAACCACAGCTGACTGGTGATCTGCCTGGCGGTCCTCTAGTGCTGCATAGATCCTCAATTGTTCATAATCATGTCTTGATACTTATTCTATATGTAGATGACTTGTTTCTTATAAGTGACGAACAATTGATAGACTAGTGTAAGAGGGATCTTACCTCTGAATTCGAGAGGAAAGATAACAGATTGATGCATTACTTTCCTAGCTTAGAAGTTTGGCAAAATCCAGGTGAGATCTTCCTGACATAAGGAAAGTATGCAGTGGACATCTTGCATAGATTTGGGATGCAGGACTGCAAGTCCATGAGCGTACCAATGACTACCAACTTGACAAAGTTGCGGAAATCAGCCTCTAGTTCACAAAGTGTGGACTCTACTCTCTACAGAAAAATCATTGGTTCCTTGAGGTATCTCGTGCATACGAGACCAGACATCTACTACACAGTGAATGCACTGAGCCATTTCATGTCAGATCCGAAGCACATGCACTGATTCAGTTACGTATGGGCTCAGGTATACTTCCAACAGTGGGGTATTGTTATCTAGATATTTAGATTCAGATTGGGATGGCAGTGCAGTTGACCAGAAAAGTACCTCTGGTTATTTCTTTAGTATGGGATCAACAATGATCTCTTAGTCCAGTAGGAATCAGGGTTCCATAGCTCAGAGTACAGCTGAGGCAGAGTATATTGCTGCAAGCGATGCCTACAAGGAAGTAGTTTGGATTAGAAAGTTGTTATCTGATCTGCTCAACGGAAAGCTTGACTCAACGATCATCCATTGCGATAATAAGAGTTTCATAAAGCTTTCAAAGAACCCAGTGTTTCATGACAGATCGAAACACATTGAAATGAGGTATCATTTCATCAGAGACCTAGTGCAAAGAGGTTCTCTAAAGTTGCAGTACATTCGTAAAGATGAACAGATTGCAGATATCTTGACCAAGCCTCTAACAACATCAAAGTTTGTGTACTTTCGTGACAAGCTTGGTATGGCATAGAATGCCTCTCTCGCTGAGAGGGAGTGTTGATTTTTCTGAGGATCATCGAGAGCCCTTCTCTTAGGAGAATGGGGCCACCTAGTCTGGGACCATGGTGAAGACTCAACCCAGTGTTGATTGACCATTCCGTTGAATGGTATATATCTGGTCTGGGACCGTGATATAGACCCAACTCTGCCCTGGGTAGACTCAACCTAGTGTTGAGTAGACATCTGGTCTAGGACCACGATGTAGACTATTCTAGTATTGGTAGACTCAGCTTAGTTCTGAGTAGCCATTCTCTTGGAGAATGAAGGCACTGTAAGCCCTATACTCGGTCTAGCCATGTGTGGCACTTTGACTCTTGATCTATGGGCTGGTGTACTTCTCCAAGGATTAGCTACCCTTGGTTAAGTTACCATAGTACCAGATCTAGGTGTCACACAAAGTGTGAGATAAAAGCATTAGTAACTCTCTTGGTTTATGATAATGTACTTTTGGAATAAAAAAGGACGACAGGTAATGACCATGGGGTACTTGGAAAAATGCCAAAGTCAAAAGTCAAAATAAATAAATACTTTTGTACCACAGGTGGAAGTCAAAAATAAATAAGGACTTTTGGTAAAAGTAAAAAATAAATAAAAATGTTTTTGGTAAGAAGGTAAAAGTGAAATCAGGAAAAGATTAAAATATTATTATTTTTATCTTTCCTAATTTTGGTCCACTTAACAGGTGAATGAAGGCTATATAAGAAGATCAAGTTTCTCATTATCATATACAAGTTTGCTCTAACAGGTGAAGTTGTTATTTTTTCCTCATCTTGGGGCATCCTCAGCAAACCCTCATCTAGGGTTTTTATCAGCATTCTTCATCTCAGAATTTTTGGGGCAACTTTTCTCTTTTCCGGGAAGCCATATTTTCTCTCTCTCTCTCCCCTCACGGATTGTCTAGTTTTTCTCTCTCTGGGCAAGTGTGAAGGCTCGACCTCTTTTCTTCATGGCCTGTTTGTTTCATTGGGCATGCCACTTTAGGGCACTGCCCTATTGGCACCCATGGGAAGCCTGCTACATGCATACCTGTGAGGGTGTGGCTCACGGCTAACCCTTGGGCAGCCTTAGGGAATACCCACAAGGGTTGTTGTAGCCCACAACACCTACGGACATCCTGTAGGCATACCCGTGGGGGTGCTATAGCATCTCGAGGGTGTACAGACCCTCAAGGAAGCCCACGGTCCAACCCTTAAGGGATTGGGCTAGCTGCTAGCCCTTCGGGTAGCAGCTTAGCAGGGCAGCCCATAGGCCAGCCCTTAAGGGCTTGGGCTAGCTGCTAGCCCTTTGGGAAGTAGCCTAGCAGGGAATCCAGAAGCTGCCAGACAGCTGACAAGTCAACTGGAAGAGGATCGGGCAACAAACAAGTAGACCAGGCAGGGAAAACAGGTTCCGGGCAACAGTTCAGGTAGCCTGAAAATTTTCGGGCAACAGACAGAAGGTATAGTTCGGGCAGTCTGATTTTTTGCAGATAGTAGAGAGAATTTTTTTTTTCCTGATAAAGCTCTAAATTGGAAAATTTTCTAATTATGGAAATTGTGGTTGAATTTATCAGTCTGATTTTTACTGATAAATTTTACAGTTAATGTGGGTAAAATCCAGATCTGGATTTGAGGAACTTTTTGAAGAATTTCCTAAGTCATCTCATTCACGAGATGAGCTACTAATGCTTTTGGGGTTTTTGTCCTTTGAGGGTTTCCCCAGTGAAAATTCTTGTGTCCATTGTGTTGATGTGATGAATGTGTTTTTACTGCACTGCTGATTTGTTTAAATTTATCTACAAATTTTTAAGTTATATGCTAATGCTAAAATTCAACAGTAACATCAAGGGTAGTTTTGGCAACCATAAGAGGTATGATTCACTGAAGCTGACGTTGCATAATTGCTTAAGCAATGAGGTAAGAATTTATTTTTAGGTGTGAATTAATTCCATGTATGATTATTTAAATATTGAATGGGATTATGTGCTTGTTACCAGAATAGTAGTGTATGTGTGATAGACACATGAAGGTATAATGTGGTTGGAAGGTGGAACCACACTGGTATCCTAGTGGCCTCCCTACCCGTGTTGAAATCTAGTATTGTAACCTTCTTGCCATCATTGAAAGCACCATTGAGGAGGAAAGGGTTTCCAAGGGAATACATTGCAGCGAAGGGAATTTCTTTCTAGTATGCTTGAGGGATTGTTTAGCAGTGAAAGGATATAATTTCAATGTTGTGTTTGGAAAAATAGGAAGGTGTTTAACTGGTCAACAAGTTTAGGGAAATAGTTAGCTTTGGTGTCGAGTCATCATCTCAATTTGTACATCATGGTAAGGATGAAATTTATTATCATGTAGCAAACTTGGAATATGCATATGAGCTTGTATACAAAGCGTGAAACAATATTAGTTGCATTTTGATTTTTATCTTAAGTAAATATACTTCGGCTATGATTTGGAAACCCTGTGAGAGAATACAATTCATGTTCGATGGATGTAATATGTATGTATTATTGTTGTTTAAGTAAATATTGTTGAATGAAAACCCTTGGAAATTTTTGGAAGATGTGTTGGGACACATAGTTGTCTTGGGAAAGTCCGAGAAGGAGCAACTGAAATGGAAAAGTAGTGTGATTGTTCAAGGAAAATGATCAGAGTTGAAAAATTGAAAGCATTGATTGTTGTATCTAGAGAGAAGTTATGAACATGATAGAGGATGGTGTTAAATTAAGGGGGATAATGTAACAACCCTGACTACGAGTCCATGACAGGGAAAGGTGTGAGAGGGGATTAGAACCTTAGTGGTATTAACTTTACTAGTTAAATAATTCTTAGGCCACTTTTTGATTTATTAATATTTTATATGAGCCTTGGTTATGAACTTTGATATATAACTTAACGAATAAAAAAAACAAATAAAACTCATCACTAGGTCCTTGTCTAGGGAACCTATTTGGGGGTACAATGTTGAGCCACTAGAATAAACCTTTAATCATTTCCTTGTTTGTAATGAAGGGAGCGACATTTCCTAGTTAACTATGGGTTGTTCTATGGAAGACATTTAGAGTCAACCATGGGAATCTTGCCCTGATGGATTCATAGTCCCATATTAGGGGTGGAAACTATGTTGAGAGAACTATGAACACAATTTTCCTATGGATGGGTGGAGCATCCCTTGTCCACAACGAGTCGTTGCAAGGTTTGAAAGATTGGAGGTTCAGGTTTGTTACAATCGTTGAGGGATCGAGGTCTCAACTTCTTCTAGGGGTTGGTTGGGTGGAGTGTTGTCCCTCCAACTATTTTTGTGGAGAGAGGAGATGGTAACTGAAGGAGGACAAGGTCTGCATGCGAAATTGGTCAAGCTGGTCATCGATCGGGTAAGTAGAGTTTCTTCTCTTTGGTTTACAATTCTTAATTTCTACTAGTTATCTAAAGGCATTTGATTGATGAATGGACACTTAATAGATAACTTTTTTTTTTTCCTAAAATTTTGCTCAAGAAATATGATTAAATGTAAAGGGGTTGTTACATGCCACATGTTTGACCTAATTCTGATATGGCAAGAGAAGTTTATGGTGATTCTTTGAAACTTGTTGTTTTTTCCCTTCCAGGAGAGTGAAAGTGTATGACCTTCCACATGTCCATTTTATGGATTTGATTATGAGATTAGTACCACAAACACTATGTTCTGTATTCTTTCTGATGAAATAAGTTTCACTCAATTTGGATCTCCCATGATCCTTATATAATAGGTTTTCTCATAGCATATGTTTGAGACTAGCTTTTGTACTAGTAAAAAACTTAACTTATAGGGTTTAACTTCAAATCTGTAATGACTCAAGACTTGAAATTTCTACCCTAGATATTTCACCATGTCCTCTATAGATAGTATAATTCTATATCTGAGACTTCCTAAAACATAAGTTAAAGTGAAAATGACAAGATGACTCATTTTAGAAGTTGTTGACTCAATTTTTCGTCCCCTATTCTTCACTTGCAAATTGTCACAAGCAATATATATATATATATATAGTTTACTCAGGTGCCCTACGACTTGCTGGGAGATCCTTTGGTCTAAGAAACCACAATCCAGGTTCATCTAAGTTGTCAAAATCTCCTGGGGATCGCACTCGTCGTGGACCGCACCAACCATTAGCATGGTTGGATTTAGATGTCGCCTCTCAGGAACAACATGTTTTGATTTTGGGCTGCCATGTAAACGAAACCCCTCTCGACCAGTTGCTCTACCAGAATTTGACTATATATATATATATATAAATGATAGGTGGGACCCATTGGTAAGAGATGATGCTCACCTCACATGGTAAAGTTTGTATTTTTGGTCATTCTTTATATATCAATATGAATGATACTACATGTTAGTTTTATTATGTTGGCATAATAGCAAAAATTTTGGTGGCAAGACATATTTAAGATGATTTGACATTTAAAATATATGATGGGGTCCCAAAAGAGTTTTAACCATGTTTTATATGTGTTATCCTATATCATTCTATGCAGAAGGGATTGTGATATAAATCATGTTTGATTAGTTAAACATGGGTTTATGTTATGGACCATATCTATGTTAAAGACAATTACTACAAAGTTTTAACGTATGGTTTTTATCAATCAACTTACCCACTTGAATTTCAATTTGATGAACATTAAGATGAATTTTTTAGTCGGCATGATTTATGCTTCATATGGATGAGTTGTTAACCATTTTGAAAAGCTCGAGAATTTGGCAACATTGTTATAATAGTGGTTATTAATGTTGATTCAACATCTAATCTTAAGCAATTACGAATGATCATGCCATTTAATGACATTACCATCTCCCCCTTTTATGTGGCAAAAGGTTTTGTTTGGTGTTGACTTACGTGGTATCAAGTTGGAATTTGATGGGAATTTTCCCGTTTTTGGACATTTTTTCCATCTAATACGGGTAAAAATTGGCCAAATCCGTTTTGTAGACGGTTGAAGATTTTTGTAAAACGTGGTTTTGACGGTTTAATTTTTTATCAAAACGTCAATATATTAGTTATAAGACTAGAGTATAGCCAGGTCCGGAGGTAGGAGGCTGTCGGGTCCAGAGTCCGGAGGTAGGAGCTCGAGCCACTAAGCCAGCTTGGAATGTGGGAACTAGGGACTGGGGCAGCGTTGGGCGGGCCTCATCTGAATCAGCTGAAAGCATGCCAGCAACTCCAGATGGTAGACTCCATGATGGCACGATGTCCGATTCCAAGCTCCATTCACACTGCATAGTCGGGAAACTCACGACTCGCGACTCGTCAGTCATGACTGTCCACCTGAAACCATCAACATGAATTCTTAAATTCCATCAGTTAATGCCATTGAATGCATAATTGTGTGAGCTATTGATCATAATTTATCGCCATCGGTGAGAATGAGATGAAGATCAATATGGCCCTGAGTCGAGCCGTCGATGGCAGTGGCACCGTCACGCCGCACAATTCCAAATATCCAGACTCTGACTCCAGTATCCGACGAATCGACCATTGGCATACCACGAACCGCAGCCACATGCCTTCATTCTGCAAAATTGCAACTGGAAGCATACTGGCCGGCAACCTGCTAGGGTTTGCAATCGCAGGCGGAACTTGGAAGGCTTCAAGATTGTGCAGGAGAAAGGCTTCAGGACTGTTCCTTTATGAGCACTAATTAGGACCTGTAGGGCACGCTGCACGACTTCAATTGCTCAATTAATTAATCACTCCATTTGCTGAATGAATTGCTGGCAGTGGCTGAAGCCTGGTTCATGAATGAATGCTTCGTGAGGGCATGCTGATGTAGCGGGGAAAAGGGATAATTTGGGGTATGTAACTGGTAAGGCATTGACTTTCTAGAGGGCAATCCAGAGTTCGAATCCGTTCGACGTTGAGTGAATATTACGGTTGACGGGGTTTTCTATCTCGAATCTTGATACAGTTTTTTCTTCGCTGGGGAGATTAGGGTTAATAAATCTCTAGGGTTCTCGGTCCTCCCTCTCCTAGCTGCGCGACTGGCAACTTGCAAGGATTCAACAATAGTTGGAATCACATGTATTTTGGGACACCTAGGGAGTCTAAGGGATTAATACAATACCGATTTTGGAACACCTAGGGATTAATACAATACCGATTTTGGAACACCAAGGGAGTCTAAGGGATTTTGGTTCAAGTTGTTCAACCATACCGATTCTTGTCGATTCAAGTTATTCAACATTCAACCTTGGCTTCTTTGTAATATTATCCCTTTTGTCCCTTTCTTAATGTATTAGTGGTGATTTTATTTGTGGTTTCCAAGAGCTAGGGTTTTCATTCTCTGTTAAGCTTATTTTTGGGTGACCATTTCTATCATGTGAATGTCCTAGGTTGAATCAATGTTTCCCTATCATCATTGTTCCCTTGGGTTTTTAGGTCACATCCTGCCACGACGTTGCTAGTGTGATCCTACAATTTGGGATACAAACGACCGGGACTCAAAGAGGTAAGCAACGCATTATGCTACCATCCTCCTTGTCTAAGAATATGATAATGGTTGACTTAATAAGTGAGGATCCCTTTGAAGAAGCAATCAAACACTTATTTTGGTTTTTTTCTTTCATAATTGCATCAAAGAGGGATGGTAGTTCCAACTTCCATGTGTATTAACCTATCAAAGTGAGAACTTATTTCTGTAGGCTATATTGAAGACCTGAAACTATGTGAAGGATATAGAGCCTAGAATTATGAGTGAAAGATCATCCTAGAAGCTTGTGAAAGATCTAGCATAGAATTGTGTGTTAAGAGATCGAACACATAAAGGAATTTGTAATTGTGTGATAGATATCCTACCTTCATTATTTTACAAGGCCTTAATTGACCTCCTGGCATGTGTAAAGGCTATTGGGACAGGAACACTATGCAAAGAGCCCAAGTTTATTTTCAAACGACTACTTAGTAGTTGGAACAGAGCATCAACCCGCAAACAACCCAAACCCAACCACTAGCAAGTGCAAAGGCCTTGTGTATAGGCCTTATGTATGGGAGAGAATGTAATGAATGTGATTGACATCGGTCTACATAGAAAATGTACCTCAAAAGATACCTTAGAGTAGGAAAGACAAATTAAAAAATATACCACTAATAGATGTAGTGTTGACAATATATACTAGGAAATCACGTGCACATATAAAATTCGATACTTCTTCCATCAATTTGGAACATAAGCTTTCGTGAAAGTTCTAGATTTAAATGAAAGAACAACTAATTTTAAGATACGGTACGTTGGCAATTCAAGAACTATAGATGAGGTGGTCAAACTTTTAAGTAAACAAAGATTAAGAAGAATTCTAAGATCAACATGATTTAATTATCCAGATAAGTAGCATTTAAGTATGTAAACCGGTACTTTCGAACTAAGTCAACAATTGTCATGCTATAGCTAAATCCCATGTTAAATTTTAATTTTATGCTGAAAACGAGTCTCCTCAATTGTAAAAATGTTGTTACAATCCATGGATTCTAAATATTGCGAGTATACTCGTGGCATAAAGATGCATTACTACTTCCAATGTTAAGAACCAGTCTCCTTAATTGTCAAATTGCTGTTAGAACTCAGGGATTCCAAATATTGCAAGTATACTCATGGCATAAAGATGCATTGCTACAATCTTACATACATGTGAATATTTCTAGATTATTCCACTTCCTCTTAACAATGCTACAAGCCAAGTGAAACATGGGATTTCATGCATTAAAATTTTACCTAGTGAGGGCACAACTTTCCTCAGCTCTAATATGCTGACAACCCATTATACAGACCATCGACATTGAAGTCGAATGGTTAGAAATTAATTGAACACAACTTCAGGAAAATCCAACTGAAATTTGAATTTAATTAATAGTTTAGGAGCTTTAACATCAAGATCATATAATTACAAATTAGTCAGCATTAAAAACACACTCAATATTGGAGATTTAAGTCAATAGTTTTCATTTTCGAGCTAGACAAATCCCTCAAAATTTCTAGGCTTAAGCTAATAAAAGAATCCTTAATTGTGAAGTATTGTTACCAGCCGTGGGGTTCTAATCTTGTAAGTAGACTCTGAGGCAAGCATAAGTTAACCCCTCAAAGCACATTGGCATTAGACCAAACCCCATCTACATAATGCATACAAAAGTGATTAACACAACTAGTGGAAAATACACAATTTTCTCCCTATCATATGGTACACAGATGGTACAGACATTTCCCCAACACCATCAAGCTAATAGGAAGGATATGCAAAAGTATGTCCAGAACGATAAACAAACGACCTATGGGCCATATGACTTATTGATGAAAAATAAAATTCAAACCTTCCTGCCTCAACTTTTGAATTGTTATCAAATGATTCTGAGTGTGAAAATTTCTCTAGTTATATCCATTTTTAGTAGCTCCGAGACTATTATAAGTTGTTCAACAAACAATATAATGACCAAAAAAAACATGAATATAAATCTAGATTACATATAATACTAAACAAGCATTTTTATATTTAGTTCATTGATACTTTCACGGTTGATACTTGTTGATAGTTATTATCAACAAGTACATATTTAAGCATTAACACGGTTGGCCTTCTCACTGGTCTATGAGGTAAAATTCATCGTTTTGTACTCCAGAACTTACTATTTACCATCACTTGGAAGCTCGTGTTGCAGACTGTAACTGCTTTGGACTGCTAATAAAGGAAGGTCTTTGAAAATTTTGTGAGGTACGTACATTTATAGAAAATTCCGTATCAAATACTAAAACTTGCAGTATAGTTTATGATGGCTCAGTTCGATTGTTTTCATGTGTGCATGATCCTTCTCCCTTGTTCCTTGAAGAATGTCGAAATTTTTTTATGATCGAGAACCACACTTTGTCCACAATTTTTTTTGAACTGTTGAGAGAGCATTTCATTCTTGAAAAATGGTTGAAACAATAACCCTAAGCGATGATATGAGCTTGATCCTAGAATGTTTCTTAAATCTTTAAAAAAAGAAGGGGAATATCAGTAAAACCCAGAGGTAAACATTGCATCTTGCATACATTTTGAATTTTTGGGGTTAGTTACATTTTTTATACGAAGTTTCTTCATTTCGAATCATTTGGTTTGACATTTGCCATTATTTGAAGAACTCTTGGTTATCTTATGTCCATAGCTCAAACCAATCTTGAATCCGAATGATTTAGTTTTCTAGCCTCGATTTTAAAATGGATCATTGAAGTGTTAAATATGAGAAGGAATGAGATTTGGGGATAAAGTTCATTTGTGAGCATGGTTAAAACCATTTACTTCTTCCAGATATTTTGCATTGTTGAAATGGTTTTGAAGAAGATACTGTTTGAATGTTACGATAGAAACAACAACCTGATGCGTTTATTTTTGGGGAATATGGTATTAACAATTTTATGTTTTTTTTTTTTTTAAAGTATGGCATTCTTGTTGTGGATGGTATTGACATGCCAATAAATAATAAATAGTCATAAGAATGAGATTTTTTTTAAAATAAATAGAGTTTTATGAGCAAATTTTGCAATGAAAATTTTGAATGAATAAATATTTCAAGTTTTGTTGCAAAGTTTACCGTCTCCCTCCTCTTCATTTTGATGCTTTAATTGTTTAAAATTATGCCATATTTTGGGTTTTTGACCTACATAAAGGGCATTGCGTAGTAACTGCGGGTAGCCCATTTAAAACTCGCGATTTCACGTTATAACCGCAGGTAGCCTTTGAGGAACCCGCAAATGGTTCACACTGTCCTCAAAGGACAGTCAGGATTTCTGCGCAGAGGTTATTTTTAATAAATCTAATGGAAAAAATGGTGTTTGGGCAGGTAAAAATGGTACTAGAATGGCGTGAGAGAGAACATGAAGACATGGACCAGCTTGCAATGGGGGATCCCATCACCCTAAATGCTCTACGAAGGTGCGGATTACTCAAGTTCTACCGTACATCAAACATGAGGGCACAAGTTCGATTATTGGAAACATTGGTACACCAGTGGGACCACGAACTAGGCATGTTTGACGTCCAAGGAGAAACCTTGAAACTTACTACAGAGGATGTTTATTTTATCAGGGGTTTGTCTCATAGAGGGGCACCTGTAAACTTGGGTGGCACCAGCCGAGGGGGTGATCCCCTCAGCATACAGGACTATATCAACACCTACTGCGTACCTGGGACTCAAAAATCGAGGACTCAAATCCCGATCTCCCAAATTACTAGTTTCCCACTGAAAGTGCTTGTGAGCACTATTGTCAGAGTGGCGGGGTTGTTCACTTTACACTTGGCTGCATATACCCACATGCGTGTAGCAGTAGAGTGTTTACGGCGTACAATGTTTGACTGGCACTCGGGATTAGTCCCGATCATGAAGGCATAACTATCTGACTGCAGGAGAGGAAGGAAGAAGAACTTTGGTTACGCTAGTATTTTAGTAGCATTCTTTTTCGAGAGGGTTCTTGCCCTGAGTCTCGTAGTTACATTGCCACCCTCCCTACCCCGCGAGCCTAGACTTACGCGGTGGGGTGATGTATTTCTCTGCCAGGGTGGTGGTGAGGTCCACAACGGTTATGATGATGAATTTTACTTATGGTGGAGCCGAAAGGTGCCTGCACTGGATCAGTTTCCCTATGCAAGCTTAGACTTTCGTGGCGATCCTGAGCTCGCTCTCCCTCCTGCGGAAGCATGGGGGAATATGGGTAAGTCTTTTACTTTTTTGAATTTTGATTTTATTATGAATTTTTGTTCATAAGATTGTATATACCTATGTATTCGAGTCTGATATGTTTTTAATGATATGCAGATATAGGACCCGTCTGACCAGATGGACACCCGAGGACCTTCGCGAGACCAATGGAGGGAGGTGGAAATGAAACTATGCTTCATGTTGTAGAGGAGAAGTTGGCCAGGTTGACCCGTGATGTTCCTACATTGAGGATGGAGATGATTCCCATGTCTATGCAGGAGCATGTCGTAGGAGTTCCTCCATCTTGGTTATGCCTTCTCCGAAGGGTGACCCAGGCTGTACTGCATTATCGGGAGGTCGTGGAGGCAGCTGTAGCGGAGGAGGCTGAGCAGCATCCTTAGTTTTCTAGCATATGAAGGACTTTGATCCTGTTTTGTATTTTGATATGTATTTATTGACTGGATCTTCAGACCGGAGACTTGATGTATATAGACATATTTACTATATATATATATATATATATTGCAGTTATTTACATGTGTCTCAAATGTATCTGTGTATTTTAATTTTTACAAAATGTGTGACAAATGCCAATCTAATATGTAGTTCGCAAATGCATCAATGATAGTATTTTGATTTCTTGAAATGTGATTATATATAATATGTTCAAAACTTCTTTCAAGTAACCTAATTCGTAAAAACTGAGGTAAAAGAGTAGGGTGTCTCACTTGGTAGACCCCATTAAGCTGAGAGACCACTAACTGGGAGTCAAGTCTGACTTCCAGGAAGGTGATACCATGTGAAATAACATCCCAAAGAATCTCAATGATGGCATTGAACTCAACTACATTATTAGTTGCAGGACCTAAGCAAGCGCCTCCTGAGGCAACTAGTTGTCCCGTGGGTTCATAAATGACCCAAGCAGTTGAAGCCAAATTACAGGTGTGACGGCTGGCGCCATTGGAGAACCCTACGAACCACTCCAAAGACATCTGAAACAACACCAGACTACATAAGAAACACTAACCACTAACAACCATGTACATAATTATACACATAAAATACAAGAAAAAGCATAGTGCCTAGGCGTAATACTTTTTCAGGTAGATCCCATTTCAGGGCTCCGACAACTTATTACCATCATAGGATTAACTCATATGCCCCTTCTTCAAAATTTTGACACAAAGTACGTGCCTAACCACATAGATTTAAATTTTCCTGCCCCCAGGGGTTCCTTATCCTGATCCCAGACCGAAACAAGTTCTCCTTCGGAGAAAACCCTAGGTTTTACGACTTTATCATAATGGTTTTTTACCCGGTTTTTGTGTGTCTCATTTGCAGTGAGCACATCTCTGCGTTACTCATCTAGATGTTCTAAATGTAGCAAACGTTCTTCAATTTTAGTAGTGTCAGGAAGCATGTGAATGCCAATTTCCAAGGATGGTATTTCACACTCAATCGGTGTGACTGGTTCCACCCCGTGAATGAGTTGGAAAGGTGAAAACTGTTAAGTTTTCTTGATTTGCTTAGATGATATCTTAAAACAAATTGTCACTAGAAGATCACTGAAAGAACAACCCGCACAGAAACATAAGAACACAAGAACACAAGAACACAAAGATTTTCCTCAGGGAAACCACAAGGGAGAAAATCCCGCAAAACTTCCTTAGTATAGATCTCAACCAGAGCAGTGTAAAACTCAGAAAACTGCTTCTAACTTCTTTTTGGTGCACTAGTTCTTCTCTCTCTTGCAAAACAACTTGAGTGAGTGAGTACAAATGAAGGGGAACGCCTCCATATTTATATTCTTTAGTTGACTTGACCTCTAACCTAATAGGGTCACCTTGTCCAACTAGACATAAAAAATAACATTTATTATATTGACACTTGGGTACATTGACCCGACTTACATCTGGAGGTTTACATTGATTCTTTCAATGAATCTAACAAGACCAAACTCATCTCCCGAAGGAGGAACACAATGAATACATTTGGAATATATTCCGAAGTTACAATACTTTAACACTCCCTCTTAACTAGGAAGGTATTCATCCACTGTAGCAACTGCTACTACATCTGTACAATTGAATGGTAAGTCTCTATATGCCATAGGAAGTTTTGGAACATCATCATACATCTTCATCATCGATATCAGATGGATAATCTTTTGCAATCACAATATGTGAATACTGAATCATCTTTTGTACGTACTCAATCATGTTCTACCATCTTTCTGGATCAACTTCTGTAGTATTAGTATGTGAATACTGAATCATCATCTATCACTGAGTCATCTTCTATAGCACCAGTATGTGAGTATTGAATCTTCTTCTGCCACATCAGTAGGTGAATATTGGACCTTCTTCTACGACATCAGTAGGTGAATATTGGACCTTAGATGTGAAATTAAATTCCGCATCCAACGAGTACCCACTCGGCATACTTTTGATAGGCCCCTCTACCCCAAAAACAAGAAATACCTGAAAAAACGTGATGATGATGTCATCATCACATTTTTTTCAAGTATTTCTTGTTTTTGGGGTAGCGGGGCCTGTCAAAAGTATGCCGAGTGGGTACTCGTTGGATGCGGAATTTAATTTTGCATCCATCGAGCTCTCCCGATCGAAATTTGAGTAGAAACACTGGGAGATATGTTGAAAATAAGAACAAAAAAGTATTTTTTTTTGTGATACCTATCCATAAATTTATATTAAAAAATTGTTTAAGAGGTGCTCCCTTTTTGAATTTTAAAGAATTTTGATTGGATAATACACAATGACATGGACTTTGTATTATTTTTGGAGCGGCCCATTTTAAATTGAAATTTCCTCTATTGTATTTTTCTTTTATCATTTTACGATTATCTTGTCTTAAATATCTTAACTACTTCCTAACTAATGGTAGTTGCCAACTACCTAAACTTATTTCTACAAAAATAAAGAGGAAGGCACAAGGAGTTTCAAGGGCAAGAGTTGGAGAGGAAACATTTATGATAAAAGATATCTCTTGACCAATTTGAGATTTTCTATTTTTCATTCATTTCTGAGTTCTTATAAGGATGAAGATGATCTTATTGACAGTAGAAAAGCACTGAAGGTGGTACAAGGGTATCATTTTACAATGTTATTATTCATGCAAGAAGGTTGTTAGATGTTTGGTAGTTTGTTAATTTCAAGTATTTATAAGAATTGATTTTTCATAATCAAGTATTGACATCCCCAAAGCTCTATTTGATCCAACACTAGTCTGTCTTGATTTATTATTTGCAATCATAAGTTTATGTATGAAGATGAATACCATATTAAGCTTCTAAGTGTCTTTTTGTTCCTCACTTTCACAAAAGTCTATACAGAAACTTTTCAGATTGTAACTCAAATTTATTTTCAATAAAATATGTTGATTTCTCTCATTTTGAGTATTTTGCTACACCTAATATTTATTTTGTTCTTTCCTTTTTACTTCTATAAATTGTTCTAGATTGAGTTATCTCAACTTTATTGCAAATTTATACTTTCATTGTATTTTTTTTTATATAAAGAGAAAAACATCAAATACAAGTAATTAATACTTATAGGGTGGTTGATGTTGATGTAAATAGGCTTTAAAATCAAGGTAACATTCCTAACTATTTTACTTTAGCCTAGTAAATTTTGAAATTGTTGGTCTTCGGATTTCTATTCCTCTGCATCAACATAAGTGTCCAAGCTCTGATACCAAATGTTATGAACCAAATCCTCAAGATAGTATAAAATATCAAAGTACATACCATGTATAGAGATGTAAACGTGGAGCACAGCTCTGATTATAGATAAGAGATATGAGTTACACAATAAATACTCAAATAACAAGAGATCCTTCTCCAACTACCCCAATACATTCATGTAATCATTTTGCATGTTCCTAAAAAATGATTATAGTACCTTTATATATACATATTCACTCATTACACATGATTCCCCTTCATTAGGATGACCATTATTACATATACATTTACTTATTTATATATACATCTATCCCCATATTTGACACCCTTGGTGTCATATTATATAAATTTAACCCTACATATGCCCCCTTTGTCATATTAGTACTTCAATACGACAATATTTGGAAAATTGGAACACTTCATATACAAGTCTATCTCTCCAAACCATCGTTAGGGAACCATAAGAAATCACTAGCCACCAACTTTTCCTAGTTAGGAATCACCCCAAATAAAGTTGGTTGTTTTAACGCTTGTATCAAACAAGTGTACCTCCAAGTAAACAATCACGTCATAATACAACTACTTTACTAAGCAAGGCATCTCACTGATATCCATCACAAAAGAGTAATGTCTCCTAGAACATCCAAGTGCCATCATAAATCAAAATTTAAAATATAATCATGGAATAGGCCCACCAAGTAGTTAGAGGAAATATTACAATAATAAGGGGTAGTTGTCATATATCCTCTAGGAATACTCGTGAGAAAGTATAAAAATACACGAGTATCATGATGGAGTATTGAGGTGTAGTAAGAGGTGGGGGGTAAATCAATATACAACTATTTTAACCACTTTAACTTCAACCATTTTAATAATGAGCTATGCCATACGTCATCACATAAAATCATACACAGTGCACAAGGGATTTTTACGTGGAAACCTAAGAAGGGAGAAAACCATGGAAACTTTTCTTAATTTGTTTCAATGTTTACAAACACCAACTTGAAGGAGGCACCAACCCCCTAATTTACTAGCACCAATTAGAAGGAGGCACCAACCCCTTAGATTTATAGGCACCAATCTGTAGGAGACAACAATCCCCTTTACTTCAAATATGCCTCAAGATATGTTACCAAATTCACCTTCGACAATACTTCAAATCAATCATTAACCATGCCAAATATGTCCTTTGGCTCTATCTTGAATCTGTCCTCAAATCTGTCTTCAAACCTACCTTCAAGCTACCTTCAAATCTACCTCAAACTTGCAAAAAAATAATTCAAATCTATCTAAAAAATAATAGCTCTCAAAGTCGCTTCAAGTCCAATCTAGGTCATCTCCAAGTCTGCTCCAAGTCACCAACATGTTTGCTCCAACGTCTCTTCAAATATGCATTTCAACTTCTTCAAATATTCTCAAACAAATCTATGTACAAGTCTTCTTGTCTCTCCTTTATAGTGAACCTTCACATTTATTCCGGTAGATGTGATTTTTCATAGTCTTGTGTACACAGTGTGCCTTGAATATGCTTAGATTAACAAATAATTCACTTCAAATTTGTTCCAAAACAGAGACGATAAGCAACTTGAATTAGTCTTGGAATAGTTCCAAGATTCTTCCTTCAAGTGCTCCTTAGGGATTCGCTCCTCCAATGTCTTTGCACATATGAAACCTTCCATATCTACTTATACTTTCTCTAGACCATCCTGAAATAGGTATGTAAATATCATTAAACATGTGTGACAACAATTCTCAAATTTGCTAGTATTCTCAAACTAGGTTGAATATACCCTAGAAGAGTTTTCAAGAGACTTCATTCCTTCGTTCCTCCTTCCCTTGGTTGCTTGTTTGTACCCTTAGACACTTCTCTCCTCTTGAAACTTTGCTTACTCTAACTTGTGCACCTTCACTCTCCTTAATAACATCTTGATTTTTTTTCTTGACTCAAATGAGGCACACTAATACCCTATATATACATGTTGATGCACTTTAGTAGAGCCGACCTCACAAATATAATAATAACTTTTCTTCACACATTTAGGAGGCAAACCTTTAATTAATTAGGCCATGTTTTAGGAGGTTTCTTTAAGGTCAACTAGGTTTTTTAATGTAGCTTTCAAGGAACTTCAAGGCTTCTTCTTCAAGACATTTCATGTGGACACATCATTATTGCTTTAAAGGTTTCTTTGCTTGTCTAGGAGAGTCCTCACTTGGAAAGGGGCTTGTTCACTTTGCTTCATGGCTTCATGTCTTCATGGATTCAAGTCTTCAAGTATTCATGGCTTCACCTCAGGTTGACATCAATGGAAACTAATTTTCCAACAATCTCCCCCTTTGACATTGATGACAACTTAGTAAAACAACCATGCTCCCCCTATGATTGTATTGACCTCTTGTATTCTTTTGTGATGACTCCCCCTGCCTTCATGCTTATAGTTTTACTATTTTTCTCTCTCCCTTTGACATCAATGGAAAAGGTTAACTCCCTATGGTAGTATCCCCCCGTGCTCTTGTTGTGCCCCTCACAACTTCCTTTCACCATAGGAATATGTTTGGTTTTGGAATGCATCATTGGATGCTTGGAGATGTTTATAGCATGAGTGTTGTCACATAGTATCATAATAGGCTCATCATATTTCACTTGTATGTCTTGCAAGGTTTTCTTCATCGAGACAATCTGAGTACAACATGTTGCTGTTGTGATATATTATGATTCTGTTATGGATAAGGATACTAAAGATTGTTTTTTGCTCAACCAAGACACTAAGCAGTCACCTAAGTAGAAATATGCTCCACTTGTACTTCTTTTTTCATCGATACTTCTTGCCCAATTCACATCCGTGTAGGATACCATAGTTAACTCATTTCCTTTCGGATACTATAGCACAAAATTTGTTGTTCCTTTAATATATCTGAAGATCCTTTTCACTACTATAACATGGGTTTCCTTTGGTGCCACTTGAAATATTGTGACATTTCCAACTGCTTGCATTACATCTAGTCTAGAAGCTTTCACATAGATTAGACTATCAATTAATGATATATAGAGTCTTTTACTCACTTCTTTAGATTCATAATCTTTGCTCAACTTGCATTCAGTGACCATAGGAGTACTCACAGGTTTTCAATCTTCCATTTTGAACTTCATCAATGTTTCATTGATGTACTTGGTTTGGGGAATGAAAACGCCTTCATCTAGCTGAGATATTTGGAGTCCCAAAAATAAAATCAACTCCCCAAGTAAGGACATTTTGAATTAATTTTTCATATCTTTGGCAAAATTTTGATTCAATCTATCATCATCACTTCCAAAGATGATGTCATTAATGTACACTTCAATAATAATATTATTGTCTCGATCCATATGTAGAGTTTACTATTTTTATTTTCCCTTTTGACTCCTTGTTCTTGTAAGTACCTATCCAATCTTGAGTACAAAGCTCTTGGAGCTTGTTTAAGTTCATACAAATCTTTCTTTAATATGATACACTTGCAAAATATGATTTTACGTCCATCTGATACACTTTGATAGCATACATAAGACAATAAAATTTTGGTTGCTTCCACTCTAGCTATGGAACCAAAGGTATCTTCAAAATTCATTCCTTCTACTTGAGCATATCCTTTGCACACTAGTCTTGCTTTGTTTTTTGTTACATGTACATATTCATTTAGCTTGTTTCTCAAGACCCATTTTGTCCCAATCACATTTTTGTCCTTTGGCATTAGAACTAGTTCCCATGTCTCATTCTCCTCTAATTGATTTAGTTCTTCTTCCATAGCCTTGATCCAATGTTCATAATTTTTGGATTCCTCAAAGTTACTTGGTTCAACTATGGATAGTGATGAAAAATGTCCTCGTTCCGTTGTCTATGCTTTCCTTCTTCTTTTGGTTTCTATTCCACAAATTCTATCCCCAATGATTTGTTTTGGTAGATGATTCTTATGATACCAGCGTTTAGGTGTCTTATAATGTGTCTGAAAATATTGCTGGTGTTTTCTTTTATTTATGCCTCTGGCTACTTCTCTTCTTGTTTTCCTTTCTTTAGTTCTTCATCTTCTTGTTCTTCAAGGATGTTTTGAATTTCTACATTCCTTATGGGTCTTTAACAAGTATGTTTCATCAAAATTTACATTGATGCTTTCCACTTTATGTTGAGTCTTAGATTGTAGCATTTATATCATTTGATTTTGCATGAATATCCAACAAATATGCCTTCATCCACTCAGGAGTCAAATTTTCCAATCTTCTTGTCTTCTCTTTTTATGTAACACTTACTTCCAAACATTATAAAGTGCTTCACATTAGTCAATATTCCCTTCCATAGCTCATATGGAGTATTATCATTGTTACTTTTGAGTAAGTGTCATGTCCCCAATTAAATAATTCCCAAATAAGACTACTTGCAAATAATGTTCCAACAACCTATTAGTTCCCTAGGTTGAGATGGAAACATAAATTTTGTAAAAAGGGGCTATGGGACCCAAATGGACTTTATTTTACCATATTCACATTTAAATGGATCACATAAATTATAAATGCTAAGAAAATAAGGTGGCATGGGATCATGAGGACACTTGGAAGCTTGCAGAGCCTTTGGATGACTAGATTCCCCACACACTTGGCATGTTCTTCACCCAAATTCGAACACATGGGTAATGTAATGTTATTGGATGGTGATGTGGTGTCAAATATAATATAATGATCCAAGGAATTCAAATAGGTAAATGAGAGTAACTCCCATGAAGAGGAAGAGACAAGAAGACAAGTTGTGCCACTTGGAAGTTAATTCCATGCACTCTATGAGAACAAATGATGGAAGATTCTATGACAAGTGTGACAAATCCATACCTGATTGCAGACATATGAAAAATATGACATGACATGGCAAAAAATATCCACCAAGAGGTCGAATTTAGGATTTAGAGGTAACCATTCGAATTGGGGAAAGAATTGGAGCATGAAGAAGAAGACAAATGCCATGAGAGTTACCAAACCACTAAGATGAGTTGGGGGAATCCCATGGAGGTAAATTTGACCTTAGGATGCCTCATGAAGATAATAAAATAATTTCATGAGGAATGAGGATATCTTTTGATAATTTTTTAATTGGCCTTTGGCATTTTGTAGAGCTTTTGCTTGTCCATTGTACGGTGAGTGTTCACTCTCCCTGCTTGTGAACCAATTTCGAGGGAGTTGGATTCCTTTCCAAGTTTTTTGATGGGGAATCCATTAAAACCTCTCATTGGAGTTTTATTTCCAGGTTGAATTTCCATACAATCGGATTCTCATCTATTCCCCTATTCTCTCATTCCTTGTTCTCCATTCCCCCACACTCTCATGTTGAGGGCACACTTGTTGGAGTGGTGCTTGCGCTTTGCTGAGTATATTTGATTCCAAAGATGTGAAATATGATGTATGGATCTGTAATGTCATGTGCATATTCTATGTAAGTCTAAATATCATAAATACATGTATGAAATGCTTGCATTTCCATGCTCTTGAATGACTAGTTTTCATGTATTTGGCTTCCATTTTGGAAAGAGTTGTATAACAGATTTATATGAGGACATTTATATGAGTTTGATGATGTTGGGGAAGCCATATATTATTTAATTCTATTTAATTTCATTCCAATATTATATGCAACTCTAAATCCAAGAAACTCCTGTGTGAAAAGATTGCATTCTCATGCCATTGTATCACTAGTTTTCATGGATTTTGGCTTCAATCCTGAAGTATTTTTATACCAGATTTGTATGAGGGATATTCTATGAGTTTTATGATGTTGTGATAAAAATATATTATTTATTACTATTTAATTTCATTTCCATATTCTATGTGGCTCAAAATCCAAGAAACTCATTTGTGAAAAGCTTGCATTCCCATGCCATTGAATCACTAGTTTCCATGACTTTGGCTTCAATCTTGAAGGAGTCTTGTATCAGATTTGTATGAAGGTTTTCCTATGAGTTTTATAATTTTTTGGAATATATTTTTATTCTATATATTACCACCATGTTTTATATTACTCTCAGAACCATAGATTCTACTTTTCATGTGTCAAAGTTGAGCTAGTAATGCAATTTCCCTTAAGCAATTCCATGAAAGTTACCGTACAAATGTTGCAAATCATAATATGTTTTCATAACTTCATAACCATGATTAAGGAAATCCATTTATGTCTGATATTAATTCCCATAATCTGTTCTGAAATTTGGGAAGTTCGTACTTGACTTGGAGAGCTATTTTGGCCTTCACCCTTGGGGGGGTTTGAACACAATTTCTTAGTAAAATTGCATTGTTTCTCCTTAGCCCCAAACCAAGATGAAGAGGCCTAAAGTATGATACAAAGTTTTAATATACCATTTTGGGATGCTTTAGGACTCACCATACCCTTACATTTAAAATTCAAGACCATTTGGAGTCAATTGGAACCCCCTACAGTCTTGACTAAGAAAGCTCAAAAAATGCTCGAATTGCACTTTTCTCCAAAATTCCAATTAGGGACATTACAGTGGTATCATATCATGGTATTGGAACCTATTTAATTTATGGATTATATTTATGAATTTAATAAACTCATGAATTCATATTTTGATGATATGACCAAGCAGATTATGCAAGGGTTCGAATTGTTGGCTAGCCAACTTAGGGGTAAGATGGAAGTAGGGGGTAGTAGTAGTAGTAGTTTCCATATTGGAGAGACACATACCAAAATGATTTTTTAATACTTTGATGATTTGTTGTATGTATTTAGGAACAAGAAGGCATATGTGAAGTCATTAAGGAACAATCAACAATCCACAAGTATGGAGGGGACCAAGGAGTGACCAAGTTCTGTGGGTGGTGAAGTAGTTAAAACATTACATCATGAGGATCAAAAGTCACTCCCAAGTGACTCTAAAAAATATTAGGAAACATAACATGAGAATGAATAATATTCCCTTGAAACTATAGAATATCATTCTGAGACACATTCTACTATGGACATGGACCAAAGGGCATCTACTGATGGATGCTTGAACTGTGAAGGAGTACCTACTGATGGGTAATCACAACTCTATGTTGGTGACATAGAAATAATATTTGAAAGTGTTTCTTCAAGCCAAAGTTCTCATGAGAATGAATATGAATACCTTGTGGCAGATAATGAAGAACCAATATCACTTCCCCCATCACCACTTAAGCTTCAAGAAGTTGATCAAATTAAGAAGAAAGAAGAAGAGGAGGTTCACTCCCATGAACCATAATTCATTGAAGGGTCTTTGAATATGAGTGAAGGGAATATCCATGAGGCCCTTAACATACTCAATGAAACTAAAGTATTGGTGTCAAATTCTTGTTGGGAAGTTTCTTCATTGGAGGAACCATCCTTTCTTGAAGACATGGAGAAGATTCAAAGAGCAATGTGCAACATTGAAGGTAATGTCTTTGATTTTTGATAGAAACAATTTAGTTGATATTAATGAATGGTTACATGAAGCATACTTGAATAATAATGAGGATATTCATAAGCTTAAAAACTCAAAATGAGCAACTTCTTAAGAGGTTGCAAGATACTTGTTCTTCCTCCTATGTTTTAGATTTTCATATGGTAGATTGCTTGGAGGACTCTCATGACATGTGGATCATGAGAAACATGGGAAATTGTAGGTTATTTATGTGTTTGGATATGATATTTATGAGATCCAATCACTTGTTGTGGTGGAAGATGAACTTGAGTTGCCTCTTGAAAATGGTTGCACACTTTTTGAAGAAGTGCATGATTCCAGTACCTTGGAACCAACCTACGAGGAAAGTTTTGATTTTTTTAGGGAGGTGCATGTTCCTACCCCTATGGATCCTTCACATTATGAAATTTTTTCACTTTCTGATCATTTCGGTGAGTTGATTCTTCCTCCCACATCCTACACTTCCATATTTTGCAACATTCATCCTAATGAAGTATGGGTAGAAGGTTTCTTTTTTATGGTGCCACATGAAGAGTGTGGGACTCATATATCTCCTCTTGATTATGACATGAATAGAGTGCCATATTATTTACATTTGCAGAAACATCCTTTGTTACATTATGATGATATACATATGGATGGGTGTATTGATGAGACTTCTTTGATCCACTTGAAGTTTTCATGTTTTCTTTGCTCATGATTTGGTTCAGATTTTGGTGGAGGTTCTTCATTCACTTCTTGGATGAAATAACACATGGATGATTATTATTTTGATGCATATTAAATTATTTTGGAGTAGCATTATAGGACATGGGATCCTCACCTATGTCATTGTGTCATATTTTATATAATACTTGATGTTTGTGTGTATGGGCCACATGATGATCTACTTACTTGGATGTACAAGAACTTTCATGATTATTTGATGAGGCACATTCTTGATGTACACTTGTATGATGTTGGTATGTGATTTCATGATATATATTTTATACTCATGATTTTTGGAAGGGTGCAATATAAGCAATGGGATCTTGGTATTGTTTGGTTTCAATTTTGAGGGACGTTACAATTTTTGGGGAAACATGTAGTATGGGATATTGAGTCACCAATTGAGAAGGTGATTTTAATAAGAGTAGAGTGAAAAAATCATGGTGTTTAATCTTTGAAACCTTCTTTGAATCTTGGAAATTCAAGTTTGGAAACTTAGTACCAACTTCAAAGAATTATACAGAAGCAAAAAGGGTTGAAAGTTCAGAAAAATGTCTTCAAAATATGGAGGTAAAGATTATTTGTGCAAATTTTGTTTTGATGGATTTTATTAATCATTTTAGTATTAGTGGTGATGTCACATGATATATCAATATGCAAAGGTCCACATATATTTACTTTTGGAAACACACAATTGTAGTACACGAGTGCCACTACTCAAATTGCAGCTAAGGTTTGAAGAAAAAGTTTAAAAGGAAAGAAGGTTATTAAAAATACATGTTTGAAATTGCTTGAGGACAAAAAATATTGAGTGGGGAGGACTGTCATGTCCCCAATTAAATAATTTCCAAATAAGACTACTTGAAAATAATGTTCCACCAAGCTACTAGTTCCCTAGGTTGAGATAGAGACATAAATTTTGTAATAAGGGGATATGGGAACCAAATGGACTTTAGTTTACCATATTCACATTTAAATGGGTCACATAAATGATAAATTATAAGAAAATAAGGTGGCATGGGTTAATGAAGACTCTTGGAATCTTGTGGAGCCTTTGGATGACTAGATTCTCCACACACTTGGCATGATATTCATCCAAATTCGAACACATGGGTAATGTAACGTTATTGGAGGGTGATGCGGTGTCAAATACCATATAATTATCCACAGAATTTAAATAGGTAGAGGAGAGTAACTCCATGGAAGAGGAAGAGACTATAATACAAACTATGCCACTTGGAAGTAAATTCCATGTACTCTATGCCAACTAATGATGAAAGATTGTATGACAAGTATGACCGATTAAGACCTAATTGCAGAAATATGACAAATACGACATGAAAAGGATAAAAATAGCCACCAAGAGGTCTAATTTTGGAGTTAGAGGCAACCATTTGAATTGGGGAAAGAATTGGAGCATGAAGAGGAAGACAAGTGTCATGAGAGTTACTAAACCACTAAGATGGGTTGGAGGAATCCCATGGAGAGAAATTAGACATTATGATGCCTAATAAAATGATGGAATGAGGAATGAGAATTGATTTTGATTAGTTTTTCATTGACCTTTTTCACTTTGGAGAGCTTTTGCTTCTCCATTGCACGGTAAGTGTTCACTCTCGGTGCTGGTGAACCAATTTCGAGGGAGTTGGATTCATTTACAAGTTGGTTGATGGAGAGGCCATTAAAACCTCTCATTGGAGTTTAATTAAGGAGTTTTATTTTCAGGTTGAAGGTCCATATAGTCAGATTCTCATCTATTCCCTATTCTCATTCCTTCTTCTACATTCCCCCACACTCTCATGTTGAGGGCGCACTTGTTGGAGCGATGCTTGCGATTTGTTGAGTATATTTGATGCCCAATATGTGAAATATGATGTATGGATCTATAATATCATTTAAATATTCTCTGTAATTCAAAAAATCATAAATTCATGCATGAAAGGCTTGCATTCCCATGCTCTTGAATGACTAGTTTTCCTGTATTTGGCTTCCATTTTGGAAAGAGTTGTATAACATATTTGTATGAGGAAATTTCTATGAGTTTGATGATGTTGGGGAAGCCATATATTATTTAATTCTTTTTAATTTCATTCCCATATTCTATGAATCTCAAAATCTGAGAAAATCCTATGTGAAAAGCTTGCATTCTCTTGCCATTGTATCACTAGTTTTCATGGATTTTGGCTTCAATCCTGAAGTAGTTTATACCAGATTTGTATGAGGGATGATCTCTGGGTTTGATGATGTTGTGACAGACATATATGATTTTTTACTCTGTAATTTCATTTGCATATTATCTGTGGCTTGAAATCCAAGAAACACATGTGTGAAAAGCTTGCATTCCCATGCCATTGAATCACTAGTTTCCATGACTTTGGATTCAATATTGAAGGAGTCTTGTATCATATTTGTATGAGGGTTTTCCTCTGATTTTTATGATTTCGGGGAATAAATTTGTATTATATATATTACCACCATGTTTCATATTACTCTCAGAACCATATATTCTACTTTTCATGTGTCAAAGTTGAGCTAGTAATGCAATTTACCTTACGCAATTTCCATGAAAGTTACCCTACAAATGTTGCAAATCATAATCCATTTGCAGAATTTCATAACCATGATTAAGGAAATCCATTGATGTCTGATACTCATTCCCATACTCTATTCTTAAATTTAGGAGGTTCGTACTTGAGTTGGAGACCTAGTTTGGCCTTCACCCTTGGGGGGATTTGAACACAATTTCCTAGTAAATTTACATTGTTTCTCCTTATCCCCAAACCAAGATGTAGAGGCATAAAGTCTCATCCAAAGTGTCCATAGAACATGTTGGGATTTTTTAAGAGTCACCATACCTTTACATTTAAAATTAAATACCATTTGGAGTCAGTTGGAAACCCCTACAATCTTGACTAGAAAAGCTCAAAAATTGTCCGAATTGCACTTTTCTCCAAAATTCCAAGTAGGGGCATTATAGTGGTATCATAGCATGGTATTGGAACCTATTGAATTTATGGATTATAGGGATTAATTTAATAAACTCATGAATTCATATTTTGATGATATGGCCAAGCATATTATGCAAGGGTTCGAATTGGTGGCTATCCAACTTAGTGGTAAGATGGAAGCAAGAGGTAGCGGTAGCAATAGTTTCCATAATGGAGAGACACATAATACAATTATTTTTGAATATTTTTACGATTGGTTGTATGGATTTAGGAACAATAAGGCATATGTTAACTCATTAAGGAACAATCAACAATCCACAAGTATGGAGGAGACCAAGGAGACACCAAGTTTTGTGGGAGGTGAAGCAGAAAAAGACATCATGAGAATCAAAAGTCACTCCCAAGTGAATCTGAAGAAGATGAGGAAACATCACATGAGAATGAAGAAGAGTCCCTTGAAACTATAGAATATTATTCCAAGACACATCCTACTATGGACATGGACCAAAGGGCATCTACTGATGGATGCTTGAAATGTGAAGGAGTACCTACTAATGGGTTCTCACAACTCTATGTTGGTGACATAGAGATCAGATTTGAAAGTGTTGCTGCAAGCCAAATTTCTCATGAGCATGAATATGAATACCTTGTGGCAGATAATGAAGAACTGAGATCAACTTCCCCATCACCACTTAAGCTTCAAGAAGTTGATCAAATCAAGAAGAAAGAAGAAGAGGAGTTTCACTCCCATGAATTGGTGAATATGTCTACAATATTCTCCTCTGTAGGGAAGTAATGTAGACTGATAACCTTACTATGCACTGGTTCCCGAATTTATTGCATGTGAACTTCAATGTGTTTCATTAGCTGCTTCTGAACTGGATCACTGGATATATTGATTACACTCTGATTGTCACAATAGAGGTCTACTTATGGAGAAGAGTGAATACAAAATCATGTCAAAATCCCATGTAGCCAAGCTTCCTGAATAGCTACATTCATAGCCCCCTGATATTCTACTTCAACTGAAGAGAGAGCAAGAGCAAATTTCTTCTTGTTTGACCAATAGATTGGTCTAGATCCCAACATGAACACAAATCCCGATGTAGATTTCCTATCAGTATTATCACCATCCTAGTCTGAATCAATAAAACGAATCAGATATAGTTGTTCACCAGTAGAATAGTGGATCCAAAAATCCCTCGTACCTTGCACATAATGCACTATGCGCTTTGCTTCCTTCCAATGCAGCTCATGTGTCTCCTTCATGTACCTGGAAGCAACACTCACAACATAAGATAAATATGGCCTTGCATGGGTGAGGTACAATAGGATACCAATCAACTGTCTGTAGAGTGTACTGTCAATCGGTGGTGCGGAACCACATTCTTCCAACCCAATGCCACATAAGAAGGGGAAGGGTGTTGCTTTACAATTAGTCATGTGAAATATTTTGAGCAAGTCTCCAATGTGTCTGGACTATGTAATCATGATTCTTGAATCAATTTGATTTATTTCAAGACTAATAAACTGTCTTAATGATCCTAGATCAGTCATGGAGATTGCTTCACTCAAAGATGACTTGATGCCTCTCAATCCAACAATTGAGCCACTAGTAATGAGGAATCCATACACATATAGGACAATCAATAGTAATAAGCCCCCTTTCTGTTGCATGTATACATTGCAATCAGACTTGCATAGGCTTAAGTTTCTATGACATAAGGAAGGCATCCATCTTGGCATACCATGCCCTTGGGGATTGCTTGAGCCCATAGAGATATTTCCTTAGTTTGCAAACTAAGGAGGAATATTCAATGTACCCCTCAGGCTGTCTCATATAGATCTCCTTTTACAGGTCACCATAGAGGAAGGCACTCTTCACATCCATGTGACCTCCCACCTCTTTGAAGATGCAATGCCCAAAACTAGTCTTATGGAGTCCATTCTTGCAACAAGAGTGAATGTCTCATTGTAGTTCAACCCATGGACTTGTGAGTACCCCTTTACCACTAACTGATCCTTGTACTTGGTTGTGGTTCCATAAGCTAATAGCTTGGCCTTGAAGATCCATTTTCACTGAACTAACTTCCTCCCAGGAAGAAAAGTGACAAGCTCCCATGTTTTGTTGTCTTGTAGCGGTCTAAGCTCATCATCCATAGCTTCCTGCCACCTTGGATCATGTCAAGCCTCCTTGTTTGACTGAGGATATGACCTCATCATTATGAAGCAACTCTATGGGAGAATTGTATATGAATGGCAGAGTGTAATAATTTCATCTTGATACTGATATCTTGTCCTTCTTCTGTCATATAGATACACAACACTATTCCCAGGTGCTTCAATGAGATTTTGGGCCCATTTAGGCCTCTGATTGGGAGAAGGTGATGGATATGGATATGGATCTTATTGAGGTTCATTCTCAACATCAATATCTTAATCCTCATCTTCTGACTCTGAAACATTAGTCAAGAAATCATCATCTGTAAATGGGATGGACGAGGAATTATACCTTCTTATTATTTGGCTAGTTTTGGATCATGCACCCGATCTTCTTCAAATTGCACACTGGGCTCTATGAAGAACTGTTTGGTTGCAAGGTCCATTAGTTTGTATGCCTTTGAATCATCTACATATCCCAATAGTATGCATTCACTACTCTGGGATTGAAAGACTTTCCTCTTTTCAGTAGGAATTCTGACCCATGCCTTGGAGCCAAAAAAATCTTAGATGCAAGACATTGGGCTTATGTCCCATCAATACTTCGAAAGGAGTAGCCCCTATCACTAACTTATGAGGCACTCTATTCTGGATATACAAAGCAAAATTTACTGGCTCATCCTGAAGATACGGAGGAATACTGTTGGTGTTATGTTTCTTCAACCCATGTTCAGTCCCTAGTTTGTCCATCAACAAAGCCCAATATATCGGCCCGATAGAGCAAGGCTCAGTTGGAATCACCTACAATGCTTATGCAATATCACCTAAGATATCTCTTATGGGTAACTGTTAGAACCAAGTTTCTACAATTGTGTGGGGTATTCCTCTTCTTTGGCACCTTATTATCTTACTCGATCGAAGCCGATGGTTACATTACTTCTCTTATTGCATATATTCAAGATATGATTCTATTGGTCCATCAACGGAGATTATAACAACTAATATACTTCCTTATTAGCTGTTCCAACTAACAACAGTGTGATAGATGCATATAAAGACCCATTTGTAAGCAAATATACATACATTCATTCAACATAAACACATTCATCAAATATATACATAGACAACATTTAATGTGGAAACATATCAAGGAAAAACCATAAAGGTGATCTTCATATGGAATGAGAAATATATGGAACATTTCGTCTGTGCACTCAGCATGTAGACTCTATTCTAGATATTCTTCTACAATCTATACAGACCTCTCTCCTCTCATGCTCCCTAGTATTATATCTCTGAAGTTTCCTTTCCTTCACTCTACCGTCGATTCACACACAGCTTGGATTGACTCACTCTTCTCTACAACTCCATACCTCTTCGACTCTACAAAGAGACACTGACTAACTAGGAAGTAACCCACACAAAGCTTGGTTTCTTCCTTTTATAGACTCTTACATGTTGTAGTTAGATGACTTCATTTTGTTAGCTGACATTATGTCATTCCTATTCTTGTTCATTTCAGTTACAACTATCTGTAGGCATTATCGACCCAAAATAAAAATATGATTTATTCCCTAAAGCACGCGTGACTCTAGCTGACTTCTTACCCATGAGCTTCTGAGCTATTCTTTTCAACCGCTACATTCTTTCTTCTATCATAGTTACTTCCATCACAATTGTTATCTTCGCAACTTCCCTTCGGTTGCATACATCTTCCCTCACGACTAATTCTGTCGCAACTTTCCTTCTACCGCTACTTCTTTTGTCGTATCCCTTCCTCCATTACAGCTTCCTCTATCGCGCGATCAGACTCTTCATCTTCCTGAATACAATTCTGATTGAATTCTTCCTATCTTTTACTAGGGACAACAAGCCCCCAACACTCACCTGTGGCTCGTATCGAGCCACACTATGCTATTCCAAAGATTCTGCCATTGTGATAATCTTAATTTGAAAATCTTGGGAGAATTTCACTATCTCCTTTGTTTCTCGTCGCACATCCTCTTCTGCCTTTTGCAAATTTTACACAAGGTTGAAACTGATGTGTTCCAACATTGTAATTCCTGCGAACTCTACTGCTTGTCACAATTTTTGATGTACAGACTGAATAATGTCTGTAATTCTTTATGCTTCGGCTTGTAGTTTGAAAAAACTTTGTCAGTCCTCTGTTGCTGTTGAGTGCGCAACACTACGACTTGATGTTGTATATTTTTCATTTCAGCAACCTTATTGATTTTATCTACTAAGGGAAACTTCTTCATTTCATTTTTCAGCTGATTTCCTAAGTCTCAACAATGCACAGCTGTTTTGCAACTTTTTATAACTCAGTATCACTGATCAACACCTCCCATGTCTGATAAACTTGTTCGACTTCCTTGTCACATAGTTCCTCTGCTTCTTATATTTTCTTCATAGTTTCTGCTGCTGTCATCCTTCTTTATTCCAGCACCTTTGGTAGTGTACTGGGTCTCACCTATGCTTCTAATTTTGTGACCTTTTTGCGAAGGTACTCTGTTATTTCTCCAAGTCGAATGACCTTGGCCTCTGCGAACATTTCATCTGCTATTCCTTCTTCTGCAAAATTAATGCAATCAAGTGTTATAGCGTTGATGAGCCTATGCCTTTGCTCCTCCCAGGTTTTGGATTTCTGATTGGTTTTCATTGATTGTTTTCTTCATATTACTAATAGTCTTATTCGATGCGTGCACTTGCTTGATCAATGCACCTTCTCTAACCTTCATTTCTGTGACTACGACCTTCTGTATCACATAAAATTCATATAGAGGCATCTACAAAAAATCAATGGTGACATGGCCCAAGTTCTTGGCCATGGTATTCAATTCCGACGTTTCCAGGTTGAGTGCTTCTCCTAGTAGTTGATTTTTTATTGGTGGAATAGGTATCAAGACCTCAACCGATCGCTCTTCTGATGGGTTCGCTAAGTCTTTCGGTGATGTCGTCTGTGGTCTGTAATCATCCACGATGTGTACTTCTTTGACCGCTGTACAAAGCATCTGGAGTAAGTCTATAATACATATTGTGAGATTTGTTTGTTGCTCATCTACTTTTTGAAGGCTCTGCATAGTGACCATTGTCATTAATTTTATTAGCAGGGTAACATCATCAATGTCAAGGTTGACAATTCCTATTGTTTTGTTAGCCTTCCTTTTCTTATGCCTTGTGTCAGGCTTCTCAGTCTGTTTCCTCTTATCACCCACCACCAGATTTGTTGGGGTTGCACTTGAATCATTCTGGGGAGGGTTGGTAGAATTATGTGGATATTGTGGTGGTGGTGGTGGGTCCCCTCCCTGTTCTCCATCCTTTTGCACTAGTGGATCATCCTATCATAGGTCTTATTCGGTAGATAATAGGTCATCGATGATAGGAACTCACCATTATTTCGACAAATCTTGGGTAATGGCCTCAATTTCTTCTTCGGAAAATAGGAATTGGGTCGCCAACCATTGGTGTTGTGGATCTTGTCGCAACTGCAACAAAATGTGATGGGGCCCAATTATAAACTTGATAATGTCACAGCTGAAGGCTCTGCATAGCGACCATTGTCATTAATTTTTTCAGTAGGGTAACATCATCGATGTCAAGGTCAATAATTCCTGTTGTTTTGTTAGCCTTCCTTTTCTTATGCCTTGTGTCAGGCTTCTCAGTCTGCTTCCTCTTATCCCCCACCACCAGATCTGTTTGGGTTGCACTTGAATCATTCCAGGGAGGGTTGGTAGAATTATGTGGATCTTATGCTGGTGGTGGTGGGTCCCCTCCCTATTCTCCACCCTTTTGCGTTGGTGGATCATCCTGTCATGGGTCTTATTCGGTAGATAATAGGTCATCGATGATAGGAACTCACCATTATTCTAAAATTTTTTTGGGTAATGGCCTTGACTTCTTCTTCGGACAATAGGAATTGGGTCACCAACCATTGGCGTTGTGGATCTTGTCGCAACTGCAACAAGATGTGATGGGGCTCAATTATAAATTTGATAATGTCTCGAAACCGCTAAACATTTTCGTCTGTGATTCTTGCTTGTTGCTTCACATGATAGGGCATGGACTCTCCATGCATAAATAATTGAACATTGTTATCCCTACGTCGCTCCTTTTTATCTTTCTCAAACCCGATATTCTAGTATCGAGCTCCTCGACATCGCACTGGTATTTCTACCCCTTGGTAGTTCACTGGTTCGTACCATGCAGAAAATGAAATCAAGATGAGAAACCATGAGTAATGGAATGAAGTAACTTTTTCTTGTGACTATTCCACATTTTTAATAATGCGTTTAAGAAATAATGTGACCAATTCATTTGAACTCCCAATGCACAGATTTCAGGCGTTGCGATAGTATCTACAATACATTGGTTTTGTCGCATCTTCTGTAAAAATTTGGTAGCTAAAACCTTAGTTGCGAACCTAAAAATATGGTCATTGATGGAGCTTATTAAAAAATACTTTGGTATCTTTGGACAAATCATACTTATCTTTTAGCTTGTTTGTCAACGTAGTGTCCTGGTCTTTTTTGAAAAACTACGCTGGGTCCATGCTTGCAAGTGGTAGTCTTGTAATTGTTGCTATCAGCTCGACATCCACATAATTTTTTATATAGAGCCATAGGAAGCCACTATGAAATGATACCTGTAATAGTTTGACACATGCATTCACCTCTATGCTTCGACTGAAATGCAACATATACATCAGCGATAATAAAACTGCCTGGTCTAGTCCTCTTGCCCATTCCATTGGATCTAGGTGCTTCAAGCCATCCAGTGTATCTTGTATAACCACCATGTAGTTATTCATATCTAAATATGGATATTTCCTTGAGTCATGATTGACAAAGTTCAACTTCTTAAGGTTTGGCAGAATTTTATGCAACACCTGAACTCTTTCCGGCACAATTGGTGCTACTAGTGGGTACCGTGCATTCTTCAAAACTCTAATTTTTGGTGCAGTAGATTTTCTTGGTGGGAAATATGATGGAAGAATAGTCGTAGAACCTGATTATTCCTCCTCCTCTGATGGCATTGGTGCCGATGCTTTCTTCTTTCAGCTTCCAGAACGTTTCCCAATTGTTGTACAAGACAGACCTGCTGGGTCTGGTATTAGCCTGAATGTAGGGATAAATGGAACCTGTTCAGCTTCTTCAGCAGCTGCATCCTACGGTGGAACGTATCCAACAATTTATTCCATAATGAGTGTGGGTGATGCAGTCATGACACTAGATTCTGCAGCTATGTTTGTGCAAGTACAATATTTTATTGACGCTTCTTCGACCTATCTGGTTAGGTAGTCGATCGTAGTAAATATATATCTTGCACCTGTGTGCTTCCCTATTGGAATAATAGGGAAAAAAAAATCAATGACCCATTTATCAAATGTCTGCAGAGTTATTTGGGGTACTAATGGAATTTCATTTCCTCGTGACTACTTTCCATTTCTTTGGAAAACATCACAACTGTGACAATATTCTCGGGAATCCACATGCATGGTGGGCCACCACAATCCTGCTTACAATATCTTTCACACTATAGATTTTCCAGCAAAATGGCATCTTGTGGCATCAACATGCACTTCAATTAGTATCATTGGTCCCTCGTGTTCCAAGGTGCAACAATGAAGAATATCATCATGGTCCATTTTATATAACTGGCCATCGATCTACTGGAAGAATGCAGCTCACACAATTAACTGTTTCTTCTGTGTAGTAGTAAATTCAGTTGGTGGACATCCCATACTAAAAAATTGTATGATGTCTCTGTAATGATCACCAAAAATTGTTATCGCAAATAGTTGCACATCAGGTAGACTATCATCGAGGTTGCCAGGTTCATCATCACTTTCGATCCTCGACAGATGGTCTTGTCATGAATTCAGTCGACCTGGTTTAACAATAAATTCAAAGTCAAATTCCTGAAAAAGAAAAAGCCACTCAAAAATAGCCCCCCCCCAACAATGGCTTATTAACCATGTATTTCAACGCTGAATGATCTATGTACATTTTGAAATGTGCACCCAACAAGTAGTGTCAAAATTTCTGCAGATCGTATACCATAGCTAGTCCTTCTTTTTCCATTGTGGTATAGTTCTTCTCTGTTGTTGATAATTTTCTGCTAGCATAGGAAATAGGATGATCAATCAACCCTTCACCAGGATGCGTTAATACCACACCTCGCACGATAGAGAATGCATCGACATGGACATGAAATTCCTTTTTCCAGTATGGAAATACAAGTATGGGCACTGTAACCATCTTGTTCTTTAAAGTGTCCAGAATCTCTTGGCAAACTTCCTTCCACTGGAACTTAACATCTTTCTTCAATAGCTTCTCCATCAGAGCAGTAACCTCATATCCTTTAATAAATCTCCAATAGTATCCTGTATGTCCCAATGTTTCTCTCAATCATGATTCACTGTGGTAGGTGGTGGTAGGTCGATGATAATCACAATTTTTGTAGGGTTGATCAATATTCCATCATGTCAAACTACGTGGCCCAATAGAATTCCAAACAAGGAACAAAAGATACATTTCTTTAAGTTCAGTGAAATTTGATACTGATGACAACGTTCCAACATCATCATTAATGAGCCCAAATACTATGCAATTGTCGAAGTAGACCTCAATAAATTTATGAATAAAATCTTTGAAGGAAACCACTACTATCCTGGAAAAAATAACATGAGCATTCTTGAGTCCAAAGGGTATTACTATGTATTGGAAATGACCCCACTCAGTCACAAAGGTTGTCTTGTGTTGGTCTTCCTTTGTCGTTCTAATATGATGCTAGCCAAAGAACCCATTATTGAATGAGTAAATTTCTTGACCCTTGGCACTCTCCAATACCTCATTTGTAAAATTAATGGAGTAAAAAATGGGTCATGTAAACACACATCGTTCAACTTTCTTAGGTTGATGAAAATATGCACTTCACCAATATTCTTTTTATCTTGCACTACTATTGAGACGATCCATTCAAATTCTTCTACAATTTCTATGATACCTACCTCCTACATTCAGTCCAACTCTTCCTTGACTTTTTCTTTAAACCACGGATTCAATTGGTATGGTCGTTGCTTGATAAGTTTTGCGTCGGGCTTTAAAGGTATCTTCATTTATCCAAGGTCTTTGAAAATTCCTTTCATTTCTGATAATTTCATAGGGAACCGATCTTTAAACTCATGCAATATATCCATGATCTTCCCGATAGTCTCATCATCCCAATAATCTCCAATATTGGCAAATTTTGGATTCTCGGGTGAGCCAATATTTACTTTCTTGACTTTTAGCGAATTGAAAAATTGGTCGCCAGAAATACCAAATCCTTCCACTGCGTGTGTACCATCAGACTTGGGTATGTTTACGTCGAGTGGATAATCGTGATCAGGTTCTCCCATCATGTTATAACACTCCATCCAGTGATGAATTGTTGCACCGCGTTGATTGAAGTTTTTCATTGCAACATTGATATCTTCAAATATCTTTGTCTTGATTACTTGCAATGTGACATCAATCGATGGATGATCATCAACAAATTCAAATGTGTGTATGAAGCTAGTAGCTAATTCATCCCATTCAATATTTCCTTTTCTCAGTTCAACTGATGTATACCAGCTTCTTGGTATCATATCCAACATGTGTATGAACTTATAAACCCATTCCTATCATGAACATGCCTCCCATGTCGTACGAAAATACTCTATATGTTCGAAAGGATTAGTCAATCTTGTATACTTTCGACCAGTATAGTTGATCTCTTCTCCAAAACTTATCTCCAACAATCTTCGACATTGTGGCCGTTTTGAGATATATTCTTTATGTGCGACCCACCATCTAGCGGGTGTAGCTTTCAACATGAAGTCTAAGGCAGAAAAGCGCTGATGTTATGTGATTGTTTCTTCAAACTCTATCAGAAAAGATGCAAGGTTAGGTCAACCTTCATAGGTAGGTAATCACTTACCTCAATTCCTACACATCACACATACCATTTAATTCTTGCACACTTTCTCATGGATACTTCATGCATCCGATTCTACCAATTTTCCAATGCTTCACCAGAATCTGATGTACATGAACTAATACTTCACCAACTAAGGTTTCCATCAGCTATTGGATTTATATAATCATCCCTTACAGATGTGATGTTATAAATATGGTCAAGATAGCTGCCTTGTCCTTCACTATTTACTGGCACGACGTGTCTCTGCCTTTCTAGTGGATCAATTAGTGTGACCACCCTTATCTATGAATCTTCAAATGTTAAGATTCTTTTCTTAAAATTGATGATGGTTTGATTAGAGATTTCCCAGTCGATCCCCAAAAGTGCAGGATATGGGTTTGTTTCATCAATAATGTTGATTAATTCAAAGTCAACATACTTTCTCAGGCCTTCTATCTCGACAAACGCTTGAATCAGTCAACCGATAGGTGGGACTTTCGACTTATTTGATAATATGAACTGAATAGGAGACCACTCCAGTCATGGTTTCTCCTTGCTTTCCCATTTTTGTCTTTTTAGAATGTTAAAATCAGATCCCAAGTATAGGATAATATAGTTCGTGCATCCAAGAATACTTCCTTTTCTATTTGGACGTCGAACGACACTTTATTTTGTACTATTGGTCACACCTTCGGTTGGTCATGCTGTGCATCTTGGTATGATCTAGTCGCAACACCTCCCCTTGTCACAACAACAATATTTGGTTCCCTCAGCTCAACAAAAATCATATGGATATTCTGGTTGGGATTCGGATTCGGATTCTACAGAGGGTTTAGATTTCCCACATTTCTAGCCCACCACTTCGCTATCAACTGTGGAAACTGTTCGATAGTATGATCAAAGGATTTGCAATATAAACATGTCTTTGTAGGGATCACACAATCCTTGGAAAAATTTCCTGGTTGTCCACAATTATAAAATATGATTTTGCCTCTTCCACAATCAAATCCTCGTCGTTGTCCTTGAACTCAATAATTTCCAACCCCCTGGGTTGAGGGTATTGTTGTTGCAGGTATTAATTCTGTGGATACCGGGGATAAGGATACTTAGCTTGTGGATATTGATCTTGAGCCCATTCATCTTGCATATGCTCTTCATTTTTCATCTAATAAGTGTCGACCATTTTCTCCTGCAGCAGCTGGAATGCTCTGCAGTCCTTCTCATCATGGCCTACTAATTTACAAAATTTACAATATAAACTAGCTGGTGCTCTTATAATATTTTGTAAGTATAAACACTCTTTCGATCGATGAACTCTAGTATGGAATATTCTACACCAAGGCATCCCTTGTGTATTTATCGGGTTCGGTGCTCCCACTGCCACATAGATCATGAACGTTGACCAATTATCCTTATGGTGTCCTTAATTTATGCATTTAGTACACCAGATTTATTCTTGGAATTAATTCCCATATTTAATGTCCTGGAGTTACAGCGTAAGGTTAGCTAGTCGTGTCTGAATCTACATCATTCCTCCACCAGCCTCTCCTACAGGTGATGATTCTAGCTTCATATCCATCTCTAGAGCTTCAGTCTATGACGTAATATTTTATTGCATCAAGAGAATACGGATGTGTAGTAACAATGCTGCAATGAATCAATATTTGTGTTTTCCATACAACATCTAGAATCTTACTTTAGACATGAACGTCTTAAATATCTGGTCCAAGTCTCACACAGATTCCATAGGCAATTGCTTAATCTCTTTAATCTATGTAATACATTGAGATTCACATTTAGGATTTCTAAATTGATCTATTAGTCCTGCTTGAATTTGATCAAGCATTTTCTGTGTGACTCCTGTCGTAACCACATAAAACTTGATATACAATTCGAATGAACAACTCCTCGAGGTTGTGATCATATGTGCCTTCTTTATTGTTTCATCATGGACCTATCGCATGGTCCACACGACTTCACATAGAAACCAATGTTGCTCTGGGTCTTCTAGCCCATTTCCATTGAATATTGACAATTTAATATCATTCCCAGCCATTATATTGTTCCTCGGTACTGTTGGATAACAATTTTGGATAGCAGGAATACCTTGTATACTATTCCCATAGTTAGTATTACTTGTATTGACAAACCTACTAGGAGATGAGTTTCTGGACCTTACCTTCGGAGATGTACACAGAGTCGTAGGTGTGTTGTATTTGTATTTTGGATATGGAGCTTCTTCTTCTTATTCTCTTTCAGGGATAGGATGATATTCCTCTTCTTTGTCTCAAGAAGCTCTGTCAAAGTGCGATGTCAACTCATAGTATTCTCCTATGGTCTTACTGCAAATTCCTCTTCTTTTTCCTGACCTAAATCTCCTTCCACTTCTTAGACACCCACCCTCTAGTGCAATTCCACTATCACCAAGGAACATCTCAGATTATCTTGCTCCATTTTTGTCACACTTCTTCTGTGACATAAACCAAGTCTTTATAAACAATTATTTACTCATCGGAATCCATTCTTAGGATCCCTTTCTCAGATACGAGCATTCTGATTCAGACTTTCAAAGATGTCAAATACCTTCCTTTGGGTCCATGGAAATTTTTTCTTTCCACCTCACTATATGACATTATTGTGTTGACAACAAATTCAGTAATGTATCCCTCTAAAATATTTTCTACCCAAAAATCGACAGCCCTAGATACATGGTTGCTAATACTTTTTAGCCGCTGAATCAACTGAGGACTCCACTCTGTCGGCTCTCCTCCTTGGAAATTTTTTCGTTGGGTTGCTAACTTAAACAACCATTCATATAAAAAAATAGGAAACTCAAAAAAAAAATTCATGGGTATCCATATAGAGGTATTGCTCCAACCACTTTGTCGGATTCAACCACGATCCTTGATTATCTTCTCGTGCAAACTATAATACTTTAAAATCCACACACTCTTGAATTTTTGGCTTCGTAGGATGCCTAAACACATCCCTCACAAAATGATTCATGGTCTCGACAAAGGAACCATTTCTTGGCATTATCTTTCTTCGACCCAGGTTCATTCCCTAATTCGTTCGTCAACAAAACCCAAGATATCGACCCAACATAGAAGGGATTAGTCGGCACCACCTGTGACACAGATGCAGTCTCACCCACTATATCTCTTATGGGTAACTATATTTCTACAGTGGTGTGGGGATTTCCTCTTATTTGCCACCTTACTATCTTACTCGACCAAAGATGGTGGTTATATTACTTCTCTTATTTCATATATTCAATATATGATTCTATTGGTCCATTGACGTAGATTATAACAACTAATATACTTCCTTATTAGCGGTTCCAACTAACAATAGTGCGACAGATGCATATAAAGACCCATTCATAAGAAAATATACATACATTCATTCACAACACACATTCATTCGACATAAACGCATTCATCAAATATACACATATACAAGATTTAATGTGGAAACCCATTAGAGAAAAACCACAAAGGCGTTCTTCTTGTGGCATGAGAAATATATTGAACCTTTCGTTTTTGCACTCATATTGTAGACTCTGTTCTATATTTTCTTCTACAATATATACAGACTTCTCTCTCCTCTCATTCTCCCTAGTCTCATATCTGTAAAGTTTTCCTCTCCTTCACTCTATTGTCGATCCACACACAACCCAGATTGACTCACTCTTCTCTACAACTATACAACTCTTCGACTCTACAAACAGACACAAACCAACCAGGAATTAACCCACACACAACTTGGGTTCTTCCTTTTATAGACTCTTATATGTCGTAGTCAACCGAATTCATTCTATTAGCTGATAGTTTGTCATTCATATTCTCGTTCATTTCAGTTACAATTGTCAGTAGGCACTATCGACCCAAAATACAAAGATACTTTATTCCCTAAGGCCTGCATGAATTTAGTTGATTTCTTACCCATGATATCTTGAGTTGTCCTTTTCAACCACTACACTCCTTCTTCTATCGTGGTTCATTCCGTCATGACTGATCTCGTCGCAACTTCCCTTATTTAGTGAACTTCTTCCCTCGCGACTGCTTTTGTCACAACTTTTCTTCTACCACTACTTCTTTTGTCCTATCTCTTCCTCCATCACAACTTCCTCTGTTGTGCAACCAGACTCTTAATATTTCCAAACATAATTCTAATTGAATTCTTCCTATGTTTTCCTAGGGGGGCCAACAAAGACTTCTTGCTTCTAGAAGGTATGTAGCCATCTCTTTCAAGGATCCATTCTTCTTATCAGCTACACCACTATGGTGTGGTATGCATTGGACTGAGTGTTGCATTTGAATGATTGTTGATGCACAAAGCTATTGGAATTCTCTTTTGACATACTCACCTCCATTACCAGATCTAAGTGCTTTGATCTTCTTTCTGTGAGTTTTCTCATCCAAGGCTTTGAATATTTTGAAGGTATCAAATACCTCAGACTTCTACTTCAGAAAGTAGACCCAACAATACCATGAACAATCATCAATGAAAGCCAAAAGCATATGGATCCATTCATATATGTTGTAGGAATAAGTCAGGAGACATCACTGTGAATTAAATCCAGTGTGGAGGAAACTCTTCTTGCCTTCCCAACTTCATACCTTTTCTCTGGATGCTTCCCTACTAAGCAACCAGTGCACACACCTTCAGAAGATTTGATCAGAGGAAATCCCTCAACCATATTTTCATTGTGCAGCTGCTGGAGATACTTGAAGTTCAGGTGGCCAAATAGTTAGTGCCATAACTTTCTTTTGTTATTGACATGAGTCAATAAGACAATAGGAGATGAATTAGGAAGAAAGTGAGAAAACTCATATGCCTTGAAGGCATGATTAATGACTCCTTTTGCTATCAAATTTCCGGTAGAGACTTCTGATATCTCCACTGTGTCAGGATCAAATGTGACTTGCTTGGGTGAGCTAGTATGTGTCATGTGGAATACAAATGACAATTTTGTTGCTAAGGAAGGGACATAGAGTACATTGAAGCACTCCATGCTCAATTTTAATGGAACCTTTCCTGAAAACTAGAATTTGTGAGTAATCTCCCATATGGATGCTTGGTCCTCTAGAGAGATCCAGAGTAGTGAAATATTCTTTGGAGGAAACCATGTGGTTGGAGGATCCAGAATCAAAATCCTTTTTGAGAAAAGCCTTCCTTTAGAGCATGCCACCTCTCATGTTCTTCATCCTTGTTTCCAGCATCAAACTTGTTTTCTCCTTCAGGAAGATCAATTTTGTTCTGTTCAAGGAGCCTAGAAATCTAGTCTATGGTTTTCTTCATACACAGATTCTATGGATGATTTCCTCTCTTGCAGTAAGGACACTTAGACTTGTTAAACTTCTTGTGCTTGTCCTTCTTGTAACCCGAGGCTCCTTGTAAAGGATTTTTCTTATCCTTAGGATTGGATTCAATTTTCTTCTTCTCTTTTCCTTTGTGCTTTCCCTTTCCTTGCACATTCTTAGTCTCCCCCAGCTAAGAGATCCTAATTCTTAGAGGCTTGGAGAGATCCCATACGAATTATCCTATCTTGTTCTTGATTAGTGATTCTGTGAAGGAATCAAGGGATGGAATTCACCAATTAGGATTTGTCAATATCCTAGAGTGAAAGGTATATACGAACACTGATAATCCTGGGCCAAGTTTGCTCAAAATTAAGAGCACTAAATGCTGACCCATTAGAGGAAATTTCAACTCAAAATGGGCCTTTTAACTTTTATTCAAATTCCATGTCATCATGTGTTAGCCAATGAAATTGATTTAAATTTGAAATACCGTATAGGTCTTAAACACTTTTTTAATATAAATTTGGGGATAGGTATCATAAAAAAAACTATTTTTTTGTTTGTATTTTTGACATATCTCCTTGTGTTTTTAATCAAATTTCGATCGGGAGAGCTCGTTGGATGCGGAATTAAATTCCACATCCAACAAGTACCCACTCGGTATTCTTTTTACGTACCCCGCTACCCCAAAAATAAGAAATACCTGAAAAAATGGAATGATGACATCATCATTTCATTTTTTCAGGTATTTCTTGTTTTTGGGGTAGCGGGGTCCGTCAAAAGTATGCCGAGTGGGTACTCATTGGATGCGGAATTTAATTCCGCATCCAACGAGCTCTCCCGATCAAAATTTGAGTAAAAACACAGGGAGATATGTCAAAAATACAAACAAAAAGTAGTTTTTTTCTTTTCTTCCTCCAAAATTAATAAATATTATTTTATTATTTTAACTATTATTTTATTAGTTGATTTTAGGAGGCCCATTTTGAGTTGAAATTTCCTCTAATGCTTCTTATCAATACCACACTGCTTGCATTGCATGACAAGGGATTTGAATTTTGAGAAGAGTTGCTGTATAGTTTCAAAGTTGTTGGGTTGTAGTGATATCAAATCATTCTCTAGAATATGGTCCTTGAGCTCATCCTTATTTCCAAAAAAGGACTTGAGCTTATCCCATACTTCTTTTGGACTTCTCAGTCCATCAAGATGGAAGAGCATCTCCGTGGAGATGTGGATGCACATGAATCCAAATGCTTCATCCATCTTGTTCAGATGCTTAGAATTTTCAAGGGGCTATTGGAGTTCAACCTCTCTTCCTTTGGTGACCCTATACATACCCTTGTTGCACAAGTAAATGTACATATCATCCCTCCAATCAATATAGTTGAAGGGCAGTGATGATTATAGGTATCAAAGTTGCTGAATTCTCCATCTTACATGTTCAAAAATAACTAATTATTTAGAACATATTTGAATTTACCTGCAAAAACACTGTAAAACACTTCAATTCGCAATCAAACCAATTAAAATACTCTTCAATTCGACATGCACACTTTCTTTGGGTGCATCACACATGGCTAGAATTCTCTGGACATAATACAGAGGGATCAAGGAAAGAATACCAGGATTTAAGTGGAACACAATTGCTTTTGGTGCATCAATGAAATTTTACGACGTTTGAAGTTTGCATGGATACTTGCTCTAATACCATGTGAAATTTAATGAAGCATAGTATTCTCAGGCATGAATGAAAGCAATGTGAAGAGAAGGTTGCGAAAGAGTGAACAATTCAATGAAAATTGATCAATAGATTCATGACAATTTACGCACACATGAGATGAAAAATGGTCATCAAAACATTACATCCATTGTCATTGATCTCTTTGTAATACAATAATCATACAATAGGAATAATTTGAATGTTTTAGGGAAGATTCAAATTCACCAAATCAAACCGACTCTGGTGCTAAGTCAGTGTGGGGGAATCACCACTAAAGCTCACTAATGCAACTCTGGATAACTAAATTAGTTCACAATCAGTTAACGAATGTAGGTAGGTGAGGAAGGGTTCATACCTCCCTTAAATCATGAAAACTGATGCTAGGATTTCTGAGAGTTGACTAACTGATTGGAATCAAAGCATGACTGAACATAACTGAATACCTACTAGGGTCAATTGCTGGATACTGCTGGTGGAACTCAAAGTGGGTAGCTAAATTATAGGGATTGGTCTCTGGAGCTCCTAAACTCATGTAGACATGTGCATTGAGTATTAGGTGGCCCCTAGATGTGCCCCCCATACATTAATAAAGTGATAATGACCTCCTAAGCTAGGAAAAATACAAATAGAATATGTGGTCAAAGGGAGGATTAATTAATAATCCTAACACAGTTGTATGTATTGCTTGTCCCCAAAAGATATCACTTAGCTTGGAGTAATTCAACATGGTTATGGTCATTTCTTGTATAGTTCTATTTTTTCTTTTAGCAACTTGCTAAGGTGTTCTAGATATTGACAATTGGATTGTTTTTCCCCATTCTTCATAGAAATCCATAAATTCTTTTGAAGGAAAATCACCTCCGTTATATGATATTAAGCATTTTATTTTCAATTCAGTTTCATTTTCAACCAGTTCCTTGAAAATCTTGGACCATTCGAAAGCTTTTGAATTTTTCTTGAGGAAGGAAACCTAGGTCATTCTTGTGTAGTCATCAATGGCCATAATGAAGCATTTTTCACCATCAAGTCCTTTTGTTGTCATGTGCCTACATAAATTAGACGGTGTACAATCTCTAATGGTTTTGTTGTAGAGTATTCCTTTGTCTTGAATTCAAATTTTGTTTGTTTTCCATGCTGATAGTGCTTGCACTAGTATTTGTTGGCTTTGTTATTTCTGAAATTTATATTACAACTTGATTCTTGTCGATATTGACAATATTATCAAAGTGTATATGGTGCATTATCCATCCCAAATCCAACTCTCATCTTTCTTTCCTAAACAACATCTTTCTTTCTCGATCTCATTCAATATGTATATGTTGTTTGGATTCTGTTAACACTCCGTTTTAACAGTTGATTCGAGGGCTTGACAGAGGTTCGACAAGGGTCCCAGCCCCTCGAATCTCATGTGACCATCCTTCAACGATGAAAGCAGTGAGTGTATCGTGACATTGGGCGCGATCCATATTCAAGGGCTGCGATTGGTCGGAGGTAGATCAACGATTTCGAATCGCTTCACGCGGACAAACATGCATAGTCCAAGCTCCTTTCTTGGATTGCAAAATCCGTTAATGACCGAAAGATTTAGATGATTGAGATGTGGCTTGGGTCATATCTACGGCCTACAACGATTTCACAATCCATACTTGTGTGGGTAAAACCACAATCTCAAATCGTGAAAAGGTGTAGAGGTCAAAAGGATCAATGGCTGTGATAAAAGCGAGAAAAGATCAGCGGCTATGGTTCATTTCACAAGGTGAATGGGCATGGGAGACTAGTTGAGTTCTCAGTTGTGAAAAAGGGCGGGGCCTATTCTGATCGACGACTATGTGAGGGCCATCCTCGATCCACGGCTCAGAACGTATCACAATCCAAACCGCCCGCGACGTACCGAAGAGAAAGGTTGGCAGCGAGATATGTAGAACATGGACAGTGGATATGAAGCTTGCTTTGATCAAACGGCTGAAGAAGACTTCGGAAGGGAAAATATCCCATCCTGTGTGGAAATGACAGCGGAGGGGGTGTTCACACATGTAATCTGCCTCATCACAGATTGGCCGATTCCTCCGATGCCATTCAGGATATGCCTGAGGTGGAGGTCTCATCCCGTGGCACAACTCCCTGAATTGCAAGCGTGGCACAGTTTTCGTTTCGATGGAAACCATGAAAGTGATAGAGATGTTATTCGCTGAGGCGATAAACCTATCATTTACACGAGACCGAGGGATGCTGCAAACTAAAACAGCCTGACACCACCATCAAGGTGACAGAAAAGGCAAGAGATGGTCAAATCCGCAGCCCTTAGAACCAGCTTGGAAGCCACGTGGAAATGATTCAGAATCTTAACCATGTCGTATAATATGATTGAACATCAGGAGGGAAAAATCTCCGCTCTGGCGCCACACATGCCACCATCGTAGCCATTTCAAAGAAGCAACCCTTCCCGAAGCCTTTCCTGCTCGCACTATATAGCACCACCTTCTGAAGATCTTTGAGACATGGAATTGTGTAGATGGTAAGATCTATATGAGGTTGAATCCCAAGCAGTGTCGAGGTCTTCCATAGACAAACATGACAGTGTGGTTTGAGAAATTAGTTCAAAAAGGAGTACTCTTGGTAGGCAGGCCTGAAATATGTGTTCTGGTTGTCCATGCTAGACGACTTTCAACAATTGGGGCACAGATGTTAGATACCAAGAGGGATTCACCCACTTCTACACCACCCAATCTCTGGATACGCGATGCATGGGTTTGGACATCCTAGCGACGTCCCTCTGGCACTCTCGACTGCAATCCCGACCTCTGAAGTCCCAGATCGCAATGGTGGCAGAACTGTTGGAGAAAAATCTCATGCTGGGACCAGGTGGGTCCAAAGCCTCCAACTCCATTCTTGGGGGTTCCATTTGGCTGCTTAGTCATGGGAAAAGAGAGAGACAGGTGCACACCTACCTGCATGGCTCGCAGGAAGATATTCATCATGGGGGGAAGAAGATAGTACAAGGACGATAAGCTTCTTAAGTCGCTTATCATCACCTAGCATTTGGCCACCCTCTCCCTGGCCTCCTCCTATAACAATGTTACCAGATGGAGGATGAGGTTGGGAGAATGGTAGAAAGAAGGATTTGGGCCTTCTTGTCAGCCTTTGGTCAGAAACGTCCAGCTGGACAAGGAGACCCAAAATGGGTCCAAGGCAGCTTGTGCAGACAATCGTTCGTCACCACATCGCGTGGAATTCATTTTCACGAAGCAGGATTGTGGGAGGCTCTGCGTTGTTAGCCCACGTTATCATGCGCTTCATCTCCATAATGTTTGTTTATATTTGTAAAACATGGCGATAGCCCACTCTTTGCACTGTTAACGCCGGATGGCGATTTGTAACAGTTTTTTATTCTTTAGTCTTAGCATTAGGATTGTATGAAAACGCTCCCGATAGAGGGAGAAATGAGTTAGAGAATTGGATTGGGAAACAATCTCGGGTTGAGGCTCCCATTTGTAAAAGCTCGATACCTGTGTATGAATAAAATTGTAGTGGAAGATTGTCATTCATAGCAAAGATTCTTGTGTTGTTGTTTTTCCCAATAAGTGCTTTCTTTACGTGTAAATTGTGTTTCCTTGTTTTCACTCCATTTCGTTTATTGCTTTCATGCCTACAACATAGGGTATAGTTGTTCAAAATTTGTACTTGCTACGCTCAGACTGTTTTTCTAGGCATTAACAATGGTTCTTCTAAAGTCTCATGGAATTCATCTCACCGATGCTCCATGAGATGGATTGTTCTTTCTTGTCCTCCAAAACACCCGCTAAAATCTCTTGATTGGGAAATCAACAGCTATCTTGCCTCCATTTGCTACCTTTCGTCATTCTTTCCATCTCTAATTGTTTCTTGCGCAGATTTCAACTCCATTTTCCCATGGTCCTTTAACCTCGATAACCCCACCATGCACCTACCTTGACCCACTTTTCCCTATTTAAGATCCTAGCCCCCTGATCATACCGATTGAAAATCCTATGCAGAGTAGACTCTGGTGACACACAAGATAGACAACCTTATGTGGAGCTGCTCCGGTGATGAACGAGAGATCCCTCTTTGACCACGTAGGGCTGGAGGCACGGCCAAAAGCGGTTTTGCTGTTACCCGGAGGCCTGCCCTTCTGCAACCTTCAGTTCAATTCCGGTGCTAACAAACTGGCGCCGTTGCCGAGGATGAGATTAAAGATCATGCCTGGGAAGAACGACAAAGATTTAGAGGATAAAGAATTTCTGTGGGCAAACAGAGATTCTTACATGTAAAGAAGGTTGTATCATTTGCCCTGGTGACTCCACTAAAAGATTCTAGAAGGTGACTCCATTGAGGAGATCGGTGGTAAAAAAGAAAGAGACGGGGAGAGGTCTCAAATCTTCCCTAGATTTGAAAAAAAGGTTTAGATCTGACTATTGATGGTGAACAATGGTCAGACATCAAGAAGGTCATGTCTCTTTTCACCTGGCAACTCCATCTGCGAAGGATCCATTCTTCATAATATTATATGGCAGCTCCACTATCAAACGGGGTTGCAAAGTTTGAGGAGCTGATTTAGTTTCTCCACCATCAAGATGACTTCTCGGGCTGCAAGGTATGCTCCTATGAATCTTGCTGCCATTCCTGGTTATCCCAATAAAATACCTCTGGTAGATTGGCAGACATATCTTCCAATATTCAATGATGAAAATGGTGATGCTGCTGCCATTCATCTATTTAGATTTCATAAGCATATACATATGCTGGGAGTGGGATGGCATGAAGATTCTTTAATGAGACTATTCATGTTTAGTTTGGAAGGGTATGCAAGGTCTTGGTTTGAGCGATTTCCAGCAGGGAGTTTATCCTCCCTTAAAGACTTTCATACAATATTTCATGAACATTTCAAAAGGCATTATCCTTCTTTGTTGTTACTTCAAGATTGTTGCACACAAGATAGAGAATTCATTGAAAATGTGGAATATGAGTGTGGTGATGATCAATATTTGGATGAAGAGGTTTTAGATATCTTACATGAACATTCATCTCAAAAAGAAATACAAACCAATTGCCATGATATTCAAGAAAACTCCCAGCAGTCAGTATTGTCTTCCTTGGCTGAAGTTGACATAGACCAAAGCTCTGTTTCAACCAGTTATATCTCTCTTCCTGAAACTGATGATGATTTGCGGCATTCTTGCCATTCTTTGTGTGACCAAGAGAGAGGTTGGGACGGACAATCAGATCCTTCCTCATATTATTCAACTTCCGAATTTTTGTTACAAGAAGAGGTCTCCCCTTCACAAACAGAAAATTCATTTTCGCAGCAACAATCTCTTGAAAGTTATAGTGCTTGTGTGATTGATTACACAGAAGATGATAATTCTAGAAAATATCAGTCTTGTAGTCCCTGCACATGTTCATTTTCTGAAAATGCAAGTAAAGAGAAATCAGATTTTGAAATAGGGGTTGGAGGAGGACTACCGCATGTTGATTAGATTCATATTACACCCAAAGATTTGCATGAATATATAAAGCTCTCTTTGCTTGAAGGAGATGATTGGCCTAGTGATTTGGAAGGAGATGGGTATACTGATTTGTTTTCTAAAAAATGCGATCAGCATCTCACAATTTCTATTAGTGGAGAAAATTTCATTGCAATCCAAGATCAAAAGTATGAAGACATAGCGAAAACTGGACATGTTAAAGAAATGAATGATGTTTCTGCTGAAACATATAAAGAATATGAAGTTTTGGAATTAGAAATTCTAAATGAAGTGGTGGATGTTTCTCCTGGAAATTTTCACATGTTTTCCTTGCATGGTTGTTTTGAATATCGGCTCGACAACGTCCAAGGGAATTTACAGTTGAGGTGGCTTTCTCATTGTTAGCCAATGACAGAACTTTTTGAGGGTTGTTATGTTTTTTATGACCCTGTGGGCAAATACATGGAGGGTCTGGGTGAGGGAAATGATTGGTCATATCTCTGCCTTAAACATCAGTTTGTTTATCATTCCCTTCTCCCATTATCTCTTTCATTTTTGTCCATCGAGCACCATACAAGAACAAGAATATTAGGTGAGTTGCTTGATTGGCTTCACTGGAAGTCTGATTTCACTTAGTTGGGCTTGTGTACAAAGTTATATAGAGTAGGTAGGAGAAAATAAGCTCATATATTATCGAGCATTTCCTTCATTACTGTTTTTAGTTACCATCATAGGTTTACAGTCTCCAGCATGACTTGCAAGAGTGTCACGTATTCGTTGAAGCAGCAGCATGAAGCAGAATGGAGAGGCCCAAGACAAGCTGAAGGTGGCCCAATGGATTTGACACTTGGTCTACAGGGGTTCTTTGCTACCTCGTTGGGAGGATAACATCCCTCGTGGAGCCAGTTGTTAACACTCCGTTTTAACAGTTGATTCGAGGGCTTGACAGAGGTTTGGTAAGGGTCCCAGCCCCTTGAATCTCGTGTGACCATCCTTTAATGATGAAAGCGATGAGTGTATCATGACATTGGGCATGATCCATATTCAAGGGCTGCAATTGGTCGGAGGCAGATTAGCGGTTCCGAATCGCTTCGTACGGACAAACATGCGCAATCCAAGCTCCTTTCCTGGATCGCGAAATCCATTAATGATTGGAAGCTTTAGATGGTTGAGATGTGGCTTGGGGAAGATATACTGCCTATAGCGATTTCACAATCCATACTTGTGCAGGTAAAACCACAATCTCAAATTGCAAAAAATGCATAGAGGTCAAAAGGATCAACGGCTATGATAAAAGCGAGAAAATATCAGTGGCTTTGGTTCATTTCGCAGGGCGAACCGGCACGGGCAAATAGTTGAGTTCTCCGTTGCGAAAAAGGGCAGGGCCTATTTTGATCGATGGCAACGTGAGGGCCGGCCTCGATCCACGGCTCAGAACATATCACGATCCAAACCGCCCGTGGTGTACCGAAGAGAAATATCAGCGGTGAGATAAATAGAACGTGGACGATGGATACAAAGCTTCCTTTGATCGAACGGTTGAAGAAGACTCCCAAAGGGAAAATCTCCCATCCTGTGTGGAAATGACAACAGAGGGGGCGTTCACATGTGTAATCTACCTCATCGCAGATTGGCCGATTCCTCTGACGCCATTCAGGATATGCCTGAGGTGGAGGTCTCGTCCCGTGGTGCAACTCCCCGGATTGCAAGCATGGAACAGTTTTTGTTTCGATGGAAACCATGAGAGAGATAGAGGTTTGATTCGCTGAGGTGACAAACCTGGAATTTACACGAGACTGAGGGATGCTGCGAACTAAAACATCCCGATACCACCATCAAGGTGACGAAAACTGCAGGAGATGGTCAAATCCGCAACCCTTAGAACTAGCTTGGAAGCCACGCGTAAATGATACAGAATCTTAGCCATGCCGTATAATATGATTGAACATCAGGAGGGAAAAAGCTCCGCTATGGCGCCACACATTCCACCATCGTAGCCATTTCAAAGAAGCAGCCCTTCCCGAAGCCTTTCCTGCTCGTGCTATATAGCACCACCTTCTGAAGAGCTTTGAGACATGGAATTTTGTAGATGGTAAGATATATATGAGGTTGAATCCCAAGCAGTGTTGAGGTCTTCCATAGACAACCATGATAGTGTGGTTCGAGAAATTAGTTCGAAAAGGAGTACTCTTGGTAGGCAGGCCTGAAATTTGTGTTCTGGTTGTCCATGCCAGATGACTTTCAACCACCGGGGCACAGATGTTAGATGCCAAGAGGGATTCATTCGCTTCTACACCACCAATTCTCTGGATATGCGGTGCATGGGTTTGGACATCCTAGCGACGTCCCTCCGGTACTCTCGACCTCCAAAGTCCCAGCTCGTAATGGTGGCAGAACTGTTGGAGCAAAAGCTCATGCTGGGACCAGGTGGGTCCAAATCCTCTAACTCCATTCTTGGGGGTTCCATTTGGCTTCTTAGTAGTGGGAAAAGAGAGAGACAGGTGCACACCTACCTGCATGGCTCGCAGGAAGATCCTCCTTGTGGGGGGAAGAAGATAGTACAAGGATGATAAGCTTCTTAAGTCGCTTATCATCACCTAGCATTTGGCCACCCTCTCTCGGGCATCCTCCTATAACAATGTTACTAGATGGAGGATGAGGTCGAGAGAATGGTAGAAAGAAGGATTTGGGCCTTCTTGTCTCCCTTTGATCGGCAGCCTCCAGCTGGACAAGGAGACCCAAAAAGGGTCCAGGACAGCCTATGTAGACAATCGTTCGTCAGTATGTCGCGTGGAAGTCATTTTCACGAAGCAGGATTGTGGGAGGCTCTGTGCTATCAGCCCACGTTATCACACGCTCCATCTCCATAATGTTTGTTTATATTTGTAAAACGTGGTGATAGCCCACTCTTTGCACTGTTAATGTTGGCTGGCGACTTGTAACAATTTTTTATTCTGTAGTCTCAGCATTAGGATTGTGTAAAAACGCTCTCGATAGAGGGAGAAAGGAGTTAGAGAATTGGATTGGGAAAAAATCCCAGGTTGAGGCTCCCATTTGTAAAAGCTCGATACCTGTGTATGAATAAAATTGTAGTGGAAGACTATCATTCACAGCAGAGATTCCTGTGTTGTTGTTTTTCCCAATAAGTGCTTTCTTTACGTGTAAATTGTGTTTCCTTGTTTTCACTCCATTTCGTTTATTTCTTTCATGCCTGCAACATAGGGTATAGTGGTTCAGAATTCATACTTGCTACACTCCGACTGTTGTTCCAAGAATTAACAATGGTTCTTCTAAAGTCTCATGGAATTCATCTCACCGATGCTCCATGAGATGGACTGTTCTTTCTTGTCCTCCAAAACACCCGCTAAAATCTTCTGATTAGGAAATCAACAGCTATCTTGCCTCTGTTTTCTACCTTTCGTCATTATTTCCATCTGTAATAGTTTCTTGCATAGGTTTCAACTCCATTTTCCCATGGTCCTTTAACCCCGATAACCCCACCATGCACCTACCTTGACCCACTTTTCCCCATTCAGGATCCTAGCCCCCTGATCATACCGATTGAAAATCCTATGCGGAGTAGACTCTGGTGACACACAAGACTGGCAACCTTATGTGGAGCTGCTCCGGTGACGAACGAGAGATCCCTCCAGTGACAATGCAGGGCTGGAAGCGCGGCCAAAAGCAGTTTTGCTGTTACTCGGAGGCGGGCCTTTCCGCAACCTTTTGGGCTCATTTCTGGTGCTAACGGAGTCCTTGTCGTAAATGCAACTAGTCTACCTGATTCTTCTTTCCTTATTTCACATTCTTTTGAATTGAATATAATTGTGTGTTCCTCATCGCACATTTGGTTAATACTTTGAAAATTATGCTTCATATTTTCAACTAGTAGGACATTTTCTGTGATAACATCTTTATTTCCAAGGTTGATTGTGCATTTTCCTAAAAAAATTTCGAAGTTATCATTGCCAAATGTAACAAACTCCTCTTTTTCTTTCTTCAATGTTGCAAATATGTTTTTGTCTCTAGTCATATGCTTTGAGCATCCACTGTCAATATACCATTGGATTATTCTATTTTGGGACTACAATTCAAACCCACATTCCTGAACCTCCAAGTTTTCTTACTTCTTTTTCCAAGTTCTTTGTTGTTCCCCTATATGATTGGAAGGAACATGTCTAGTTTCCCTTGAAAAAAATATCAAATCACTTCTACAATTTTTGGTTGTGTGTCCAAAGTTATATTTGTATCAGTTAGTTTCATAACTCAGAGCACCAAAACTGTTATCCTTTCTATCAAAAGTTTCACCAGGATTTATGATATAATTGCCTTCATGTTGATTCTTGGGGTTTTCATACATACTTATGTTCCATGTGTATCTATCCTTTGCATGGGATTCACAATTTATAGCTTTATGCCCATTTTTTTTGAAAGCATAACACAAGCCATGAAAATTATTTGGGTACTTGAGTGTGAGTGGTATTCTAGTTGGTTTTGCTCTTATGAAATCATGACATTCTTGTTGATTTTTATTCCTCGTTGATTTTTGTATTTCCTCCTTTAAAGGCTTGTATTATTTTTTCTTGATGGAACCCTTGATAGAATCTGCATAACTTATTTTCTCTGCTTCATTTCCTGTCATCATAGAGCTTGAATCCTTTTCGGTATTATCTCGTTTGTATCCAATTCTAGATCTATCATAGAATGGTTTTTTATTGCTGATGAGTTCATCCAGTATTTTGGTCTTATTGCCATAATTATGTTGGATGTCCTTCTTCTATAGTTCCTTTCTTAGTGAGACTATTTTAGATTCTAGATTCTCTATTATTTTGTTCTTTCCTTCTTATTGTGTCCTGAGTGTTTCTTCAATTGCTTTGGATTCTTTAAACTGAAACCTTATATCCATGATAGTTTGCTTGGTTTCTTTGAAAAAATTTCTATGGTTTTGAGAGCCTTCCTTTAGTTTGCTTAACTCTTCCTCGAGTGAATTATCTTTCTTCCTTTCTATTATTATAACACTTAAGGAACTAATGAATTATTTCTCAAGGTTCACTTCTCCTTCTTCTTCATTATTTTCAGTAGTTTTCTCTTGAGTCTCTAACACCATAAATAATACTCTTCCTGAGTCACTACCACTATCATCATATTCATAAGATGAGGAACTATCTTCTTTTTAATAGAGACTTTTATTTTTCAAAAATATTCGTTTCATTCTTTCCTTGTCTCCTTTCTCATATTTTTTTTTTTTCTTAGGAACTTCTCCTTCATCACTATGTGAACCCTTTGCATAAGGACATTTGGAAGTAAAATGGCCAATTTTACCAACATTAAAGCATTTGAAAGGAATCTTACCTTTGTACTTGTCGATTCCTCTTTTCATTTTTCTCACAAAGTTGGATTCTTGTTCATTGTCTAAATCATCATTGCTACTGGAGCATGGTTTTGAATTTTGCTTGTTCTTTCTTGTTTTCTTAGAGTCTTTGAAAGTTTCTTCCCTTTTGGATGGATTTTCTTGTTATGTTGTCATTTCATACGATGCAAGTATTCTATGTTATTCATCCATGCTCAATGTATCCAGATCTTGTCTTTCTTATAGAGCTAATATTTTATGATCAAATCTCATTGGGAGAGATCTCAGTATCTTTTGATTAATTATTGAATTTTCAATATTTTCTCCTAGTTTGTCATATTATTCACATTTTATCAACTTGAATAAAGTAAGCTACAATATCTTCATCTTCCTTCATTCTAATATGTTCAAACTATCCTTTATAAGTATTAAGCTTGCCTCCTTTGAATTTAGCATCTACTTCATAAACATTCTTGATCTTGTTCCAAATTTTCTTTGCAGAGTCACGATGCATAACCTTAACAAATTATGTACTTGTTAGATCACTTATAATGGAATTTATAGCCTTTGAATGGTTTTCACTAAGCCTATTTCCAACTACATATGTTTGTGTTTATGTATTTGTAAATTTAGAAGATATATTGATGTATATTATCATTGTTTTTTGTTGTACCCCCATCTGAGATGTGTTTACCTCCTTTCGAGATGTCATTATTTTGTATATACCTTGAGGTAGAACGTCCATTGTAAGTCGCTACAATAGTCCCCAATGTAACATCATGTAATTTATTCTTGGAGTCTCTCTAGGCGAAGTTGGCCCTATTAGGGTAAGAGTTCGGCCCCAGTCATGCAATAGGTCAGTCACTTGATTACTATAAATAAGGAGGTGCCCTCCCTCATTTATACACACCTCACTCACTCAAGTTTGCATGAGAGAGAGAGACACAATGAGGAGAGATAGATAGTTGCTGGAGAATTCTTATTACTGGGATTGTTCATCTTATGACACAATCTTTGTGACTGTACTATTATAAGAATGTTTGCAGGGTTTTCTCCTTTATGGTTTCCTCGATGAAAATCTTTGTGTCTTGTGTATCTGTTCTATCTTATGCATATTGTTGTACGCGCTATTATTTCATATAAAGGTACTAACTAAGCTAGTAAGATCTAAGAAAAACTAACATTGTATCAGAGCCTCTATGAAAGAAGGCATTATGCAGCAATGAAAACTAGGGCTTCATAGTTCAAGGTATTCTCTCCATATATCATTAAGAAAAGAGGGCTAGGCTAACTCACCTCAATAGGGTTCATCTTTTGGTGGAATCAATTTCTGATTTGAATAAGTTTCGATTTTGACCTTGTCACTAGTGACGGGAGAAACTAGGGCATCAAGTTTAAGAGGATTACCACCTTAGTATTCAGGAAAGTACACCATCGAGCAACTGGCCTCAAAGAGGCACATATTTCTGTCCAAATAGAATTCCCAAACTCCAAGTTTGGAAAATTAGGGTTTCTCTAAGAAACCCTAGGTTATCCAGCTACGGAACCAAGCCGAACACCTCAAATTGGTAATGTATAAATCTTTGCTATTTCCATTTGAGGTTCTCATTTGATAAGATGACTCACCATACTTAGCTTGAGTACAATCTTAGAGGGGATGATAAATTTTGAGCATGGAAGTACATAATCTCCCCGATCCTTGAAGAAAATGATTTGGATCAATACATCAATGGAGAAGCTCTAGAACCAGAGGGAGATGAGGCTAAGGATACTCATAAGAAGAACTTGGTTAAATCAAAGAGAATCATTGTAGAATCAATCAAGGATCACCTTATCCCCCATGTGTCATCTTTCAAGACACTGAAGGAAGTACTTGATGCGCCTTTGACAAAGATGTTCGAAGGAAAGAACATCAACCAGAAGATGACTTTGATGAACCAGTTGAAGAATGTGAAGATACAAAACTCGGAGACTATACAATGTTACTTCACAAGGGTTTCTCAAATCAAAGAACAACTTGAAGTAGCTGAAGAGAAAGTCAAAGAAGGATAAATTGCAACGACTACCTTGAATGGTCTCCCTAGATCATGGTGTTGGACACACCAGCTACACTAAGAGGGCAGTGAATCAGTGTGCACAAATTTTATTACTTTTTAAACTTTTAAAAATAAACAACTTATTCAATATCATGCATTATCACATCATCATTACATCATCATCAACATTTTTATCATCATCACATAAGAAGCATAGCATGATACACAATACACCATATTTTACATGGAATCCCAATTCCTAGGGGGAAAACCATAGAATCCTTTATAATAATAGTTATCCAACAACAACTAGAAGGAGGCAACAACCCCCTTATTATAATGATTTCAATTCTATAGCTACAACTGGAAGGAGGATACAACCCCCTTATTTACAAGCTACAACCTGAAAGAAGCTCCAACTCCATAGTTCTTTGACTAGACCTAGAATGAGGCTACAACCCCCTTTCCTTTCCTCATCCTGCCACCCTAATATGAAGAGACTATTGAACCAAGACCGCACTGATCTTGGGGACCCGTTAATCAACACCTGTACTAAACTACACAATCTGTACCACACTGCACAACTACTGCCACTACCAACCACTGCTCATCATCTGATCACTACTCATCGACTGATCACTGTACACTGTATCACAATACTCATCAACTTAATCAACCTTTCCAATCAGGCTGTACCTATAAATCCATTTCTCACATCATCTGACTCAGTCAATTTGAGTCTAAACAACTGCACATAAAAGAACCTGTGCCAATACTACTGCTGATAATCTCTGTTCTCTAATCACTGCCAAGTCATCATTGTATATCAACAAGTCATTTCACTGCCATATACTGCTCATGTACATCCTTGTATATTTCATTAGTCACTTGTCAAGTAGTTCTTATCTGATCATAAGGTATGTGTCATCATAGTGTTTCATTAAGTAGAATCATCATAATAGGATATGCATAATTGTCATAAATTATGCATCCTTATCATCATAATCCTCTCAACGTGTGTCGTGTATGCATCATCAACATGTATACATCATAGTGCATGGAATAGCGTCATCACACCATGGCATACATGTACATCATAGAGTGCATAGTGTAGTATGGATCATCACATCATCACATCATAGCGTTTATAGGAGTACAACAACATTATAGAGTGTGCATCATCATGTAACATGTATCATTATGTAATTGATCACAACTTCACACTTGAGCTTGTACATACACATTGTTTGTACATACCACGTTATACCTTGTACACTTCACTACTCACATAACACTGTATACACACCTGTACATGTCAATGTACATACCACTTTATATTTATTTTTCATACTACTAATGCATACCATTGTTCATCAATACATACCACTGTACATGTTCACTCATCTCCGTAAACAGTACTATTTTCTAGTACATACACTCATACACTTGTATTGTACATACATTGTTAATACCACTTGTACTAATGCATATCATTGTTCATATACTTGTACAATTAGCACTCACACAACACTGTACATACTTTACACTTTATTTTTACATACTTGTACACTAACACCACTGTATATCACTTAAAATTCACTACACACTATTGTACATTACTTGTACATACCTTGTATCATTGTTGTTCATAGAAACTTCCACACTTCCTTAGACAAATCATTGTTCATACATACCTTGTTACTACTGGGTTTGTCCAAGCAAATGAGTATCCAAGCTTTAGACTGTATCAAGCTAATAAGACTCGAGACTGTTTTATTTGACTTAACCCAAAAGACATATAAATGGAGGAAAAAAATGGATTGTATTAGAACTCAGATTATGGATGATGATCACTCCAAAAATTGCAAAAAATGGACTGTAGTTGCTCTTTAAAACTCACACATCATCAAAGCTTGGTTCTTATGCATACTGTAAAATTCATGTGTCTCTCTCTCTATCAAAACTTAGGGCTATCAAAACATTTGTCTATGTGTATGCAACCTCACTTCACTACACGAAAATCTTAATCCAAAATCCAAGAAGGAATAGTCTCTGCAATTTTGGTTCTCTCCCACAGTCAGGGAAAAACCCATTAGGGGAGTTTGAGGTCTAAAATGGGCCTCAAAAGGGAAATAATAAAATAAGAGTTATAATAATAATAAACAAGTTCTAAATTTTGAATGGGAAAAAGAAAAAATATTTTTTCTTATCGTATTTTTGACATATCTCCTTATAGCTTCACCCAAATTTTGAGTTTAGGGACTCGTTGGATGCGGAATTTAATTACACATCCAAATCATACCCATACTGCAAAATTATGAAGTACCCATGACACCTAAAAATGAAAATTTCAATAAAAAAACATATTTTCATATTAAAAAACATATTTTCATTGAAATTTTGATTTTTTGGTGTCGTGGGTACCTAAGAAGTATGCACTGTGGGTATGAGTTGTATGCGGAATTAAATTATACATCAAACAAGTCCCAAAACTTGAAATTTGGGTGAACCCATAAGGATATATGCCAATAATAAGATAATTAAAAGTAGTTTTATTTTATTTTTCCGTCCATTGTTTTTACAAATTTTACCATTATGGTTTACATCATCATCTTGAATCATATTTGTTCTTATAAAGTGAATTTACAATTTTTGTTTTGAGGACCATTTTTGACCTCATAACTCCCCTAATGAGTTAGAGAGGGCATCGAATATCCTTAGTCATACTACCCGAAAATATCACTCAAATAAACAAAACAGTTGCATCCATTCATCGTGATGGTTATGACAAGTTTTGGTTTACTAATACTCCAAAAGAAGGCGTGAGAGAGAGTTGGGATGACTTTATTGGAGGGTAAAATAAATTATTTAAAATTTAAAATTGTTTTATCGTATTGGGGGTGAATTTTAGGAGGGGTTTTCACAATGTTTTAATAATTAAAAATGTTTTAAGACTTAGATCATCAATGGGGTCGACTTCAAGAGGTTTGAAGAATTTCAACGTTGGAGGAATTCTCTTTACCATTTACTCACACATTGAACTTGAGCATTCTTTAATACTGTTAGCACTGTTTTTGTGCTAAGTAGTTGGGGAGGTATAGAACATTGTTAGGAGAGATAAGGTATGCAACGTTTCATATCATGTGACCATGCACTAATTTATTTATGCTGTAGTTGGTGCTATTTTTTTTAAATTTCAAACTTTCATCGGCAATTCGGCAGCTCCAGGTTTGTTCGCTTGGTCGTTTATAAAAGTTTCCAGGTTTGGAAATAAAAATGAGCTTGAGGACTCTTTAAGAAAAAACAAAGAAAAGTCTTATGGTTGGAGATCTAAAACAAATGGGTTATTTCATAAATTGGCCATTGATTTATTTTTGAAAATGTATGAGCTGGCCTAATATTTTATAGAGACAAAGTCCATTTTATAAAAATCAAAATGAAATATAAGTTGGGTTTATCAAATGTCGGCCAAAGGTTTATTTTAATAAAATTTTATTGGTCACCCAAGGCTGGGAGCCTATGGTCTCTTGGGGCCAGGAATTCAACATATCAAAGCGCACCACGAACAGTCCAAGCATCAAGCTTTATTAAATTTCTTGTTCCTTGGCATATAATGGAAGCATTGGGTTATATAAACAATGAAAAGACAAAGTTTCCATTGCATGTGGGATAATATCTTCATAAAAAAGAAGCAAAAATATGAAAACACAAATGTAAGCATGATATATCAATGCAAGACGTTTTAATGTTGAAGATAAGAGTGCCGTGGTAAGGAAAAATATGCATGGCTGTAAAGTCTTCCCTGAAAGTCCTCAGTTCATGTTTCATATTGGATTTGGTCATTGGGAAAAAGAGGAACCATATATCAGAGATTCTTGCAGAAAATGATCTTGAATGTGATGATTTGGGATACATTTTTTTTTTTGGATTCGATGCTTCTTAGTACTTATATAGAGGAAATGGTCATGTTTGCCATTTCTCATCATCTAATGAATACAAAAAAATCTAGGTTACAGAAATTGAAGGTTGGTTATTTCGTCAAAAATCTTGGCGCATAGGCTGAACGTGAATGTTTGAGGAAGAAGTGGTTGGAACCCGTAAGACTTTTGCATTTATGTAATTTTGATCTATTTTAATAAAAATTGCATAGTCGGATGTTGGTCTTTGAATGCAAAAATTCATGTGTATTTCTCAATTACAGTCTATGAATTTATTTTCTTTATGTGCATGGATTTCCTGTTAATCTCTCCATTATGTTTTCTCTCATAGTTGAGATAAGTGTGTGACAGTTTCAGAATTCATACTTTGCTACACTCTGTCTATCGTCTCTGATATTCACAAATTATTTCTACCAAAATTAATGCAGAATTCATCTAACTGGTGCTCTGTGTTAATGGACTGTCATCTTTCCTCATTTTCCACCAGACCAAAAATATATTAACTGTAACCAAAGTACTACCTTGCTTTTTCAGACATTCCCCATGCAAATTGCTCTGTGTCTTTTGATAATTGTGACTCCATAGTCCAATTGCGCTTGCCCTGTTTTCAACCATGAAATCAACTTGAATTTGTTTTATATTTAAATCTGGCCTTAATAAATACTTTTGTGAGAGATCCCTCTTTGGAAAGGAAAAGTCCAACTCTCCAGTGGTTCTGCTGTTACCTTGGGGTCCACCTTCTACAATCTTGGGTGCGATTCTGAGTGCTAACAAACTGGTGCCATTGTCGGGGACGAAAGTGAAAATTATCCCTACGAAAAAAAGAAAAAGATTCTAAGGAGAAAGGGTTTCTGTGGGAAAAAAAAGACTCCTTCCTGTGAAAAAGGTTGTATCATTTTCCCTGGCGACTCCACTGAAATATTTTGGAAGGTGACTCCACTAGGGAAACTGGTGGTCAAAAAGACAAATACATGGAGAGGTTTCAAATCTTCCCTGGATATGAACAAAAGGTTTAGATCTAACTGTTGATGGTGGAACAATGGTTAAGTGTCAAGAAGGTCATGTCTCTTTTCACTTGGAGACTCCATCTACGAAGATTCCATTCTTCATAATGTTCTATGGAAGCTCCACTATCAAAGGGGGTTGCAAAGTTTGAGGAACTGATTCAGTTTCTCCACCATCAAGATGAATTATCAGGCTGAAATGATCCTATGAATCTTGCTGTCATTCCTATTTATCCTGATCGAATACCTCCTGTAAATTGGAAAACATATCTTCCAATATTCAAGGATTAAAAGGGTGATGATGCTACCATTCATTTGTTTAGATTTCATAAGAAAATACATAAGTTGGGATTTGGATGGCATGAGGATTCTTTAATGAAATTATTCAGGACTAGTTTAGAAGAAAATGCTAGGTCATGGTATGAGGGATTACCATTAGGAAGTTTGTCCTCCCTTAAATACTTTCATACATTATTTCATGAACATTTCAAATATCAGAATCCTTCTCTGTTGTCAATTCAATATTGTTGCACACACAATAGAGAGTTCATTGAAAATGTGAAAGACGAATGTGGTGATGATCATTATTTGGATGAAGAGGTTTTGAGAGATTCTACATGAATACTCAACTCAAAAATAAAGACTAACCAATTGCCATGATATTCAAGAAAATTCCCAGCGGTTAGTACTGTCTTCTTTGACTGAAGTTGACATAGACCAAAGCTCTTTCTCAACCAGCTATATCTCTCTTCCTGAAACAGATGATGATTTGCAGCATTCTTGTCATTCTATGTGTGACCAAGAAATAGGTTGGACTGTAAATCAAACCCTTCCTCATATTATTCAGCCCCTGAAAGTTGGTCACAAGAAAATGATGCCCCTGTCCAATCAGAAAACCACCTTTTGCAGCAGCAATCTCTTCAAAGTTACAACACTTATGTGATTGATTACATAGAGAATGATAATTCTGGAAAATCTCAGTCTTGTAGTCCTTCCACATGTTCATTTTCTGAAATTGTAAGTAAATATAAATTTGAATTTGAAATAATGGTTGAAGGAAGACCTTTGCGTGTTGATCAAATTCAAATTTCACCTGAAGATTTACATGAATATCTAAAGCCCTCTTTGCTTGTAGAAGATGACCAACCCAATGATTTGAAAGGAGATAGTTGTACTAATTTGTTTTCTAAAGAATGCAATCAGCCTGTCACAATTTCGGTTAGTGAAGAAAATCTCATTGCAATCCAAGATCAAAATGATGAAAAAAGAGTGGAAAGTAAACATGTTGAAAGTGACTATTTGCCTTTGTGTTTACCTTCATTTGAGTGGTTAAAAAGGAGACTTTAAGTTTCTGATCAAAAACAGAAATTTGAGATTGTGGATGACGGTATAAACTTTCTTGGAATGGATGATAAACAAGAAGAACAATTGTGCAATCAATCCCAGCCTATAGAAAAACCAGCAGTATGCAATAAAGAGTTGAACAACAAAGAAGAAGACGAAGGCTCTCAAATCGATGTTTCTTTTTGCTTTTCCAATTCAGAAATTTTTTGTCAAAAATAAATTTGTTTGTCTGATTCTATTGGAGAAAAGAATGATATTTTTGCTGAAGCATATAAAGAAGATGAATTTTTAAAATCAGAAATTTTGGATGTCTCTCATGGAGATTGTCATGAGTCTTCCTTGCATGGTTCTTTTGAAGATCAGTTTGATAGTATGTAAGAGGAGTTACACTTTGAACAACCTTCTCATGGTAAGAAAATAACAGATTTGTTTTAAGGATTTCATGTTCTTTATGATCCTGTAGCTGAATATATGGAAAGAATTTTCAATCAGGAGGGTCGGTTGTGTGTTCGCAATAATGGAGTGGGTCACCAATAAGAAGAGAAGGACTCCAAGTTGGATACTTCTTTATGTTTTTTAAATTCAGGAATTAATTTTCCTGATTCTATTGAAGAACACAATGTTATTTTCTTTGAAACACTTATAAGGAATCAGGTTTGAAATTCTGAGATTTTATATGAAAAAGTTGATGTCTCATTTGCAAATGGTCAGGAGCATTCCTTGCATGGTTTTCTTGAAGAGCATTTGGGCAGGATGCTAGAGGAGTTGTAGTTGAGGCAGTTATGTCATGGAAAACAAATAACATAAAATTTTGCAGGTTATCAGGATCTAGTGGCAGAATACATGGAAAATATTTGCAACAGTAATGGCTGGTTATGTCTTTACATAAAGGATCAAATTATTTATCATAACCTTTTGTCATTAAGTCTGTCATCTCTATTTTTGATCAAGAATGAGAATAAAGTTGGTTTATGGGATCATTTGCTAGATTGGCTTCACTGGAAGTAAGAAGTTACTCGACTAGGCATTGATGCTTAGTCAGTAGGGTAGGTAAGTAGATGTGAATAATCTCGACATGACGAGCATTTCATTCAGCAGTTTTCAGTTTGTTTTTAGTTTCAGTTTTGATTTCAGTTTCAGTTTTGATTTCAATTTCAGTTTTAAAGTTCAAGTTTGTAGTTACAGTTGGTTTCCAGCCTTCAGAGTATGGACATGTGACATGTTACAGGTTGTAGTATGGATTGATGACAAGTTTACAGGGGTTTGTTTGCAGAATGGTTTCAGTTGATGGTTATATGTCAGAATAGGTTGAATATTTCAAAGAAATATTGGGGGAAACCTAGTGGATTCGACACTTGTTCTACGTGGTTATTCTCTACCTCACAGGGAGGATAGCACCCCTAATTGGAGCCACTTGTTAGCACTATTTTTGTGCTAAGTAGTTGGGGAGATATAGAACAGTTTTAGGAGAGATAAGGTCTGCAACTTTTCATATCATGTGACCATGCACTAATTTATTTATGCTGCAGTTGGTGTTATTGTTTTTAAAATTCAAACTTTCATCGGCAATTCGCAAGCTCTAGGTTTGTTCACTTGGTCGTTTATAAAAGTTTCTAAGTTTGGCAAGAAAAATGAGCTTGAGGACTCTTTAAACAAAAAAGAAAGAAAAGTATTATGGTTGGAGAACTAAAAAAATGGGTTATTTCATAAATTGGCCATTGATTTATTTTTGAAAATGTATGAGCTGGCCTAATATTTTATAGATACAAAGTCCGTTTTATAAAAATTAAAATGAAATATAAGTTGGATTTATCAAATGTTGGCCAAAGGTTTATTTTAATAAAATTTTATTGGTCTCCCAAGGATGGGAGCCTATGGTCGCTTGGGGCTAGGCATTCAACATATCAAAGCACACCATGAACAGTCCAAGCATCAAGCCTTATTACATTTCTTGTTGCTTGGCATATAATGGAAACATTAGGGTATATAAACAATGAAAAGACAAAGTTTCCATTGCTTGTGGGATAATGTCTTCGTAAAAAAGAAACAAAAATATGAAAACGAAAATGTAAGCATGATATATCAAAGGAAGTCGTTTTAATGTTGAAGATAAGATTGCGGTGGTAAGGAAAAATATGCATGGCTGTAAAGTCTTCCCTGACAGTCCTTAGTTCACATTTCATATTGGATTTGGTCGCTAGGAAAAAGAGGAACCATATATCAGAGAGTCTTGCAGAAAATGATCTTAAATGTGATGATTTGGGATCCATTTGTTTTTTGGATTTGGCGTTTCTTAGTACTTATACAGAGGAAATGGTCGTGTATGCCATTTCTCATCATCTAATGAATACAGAAAAATCTAGGTTACAGAAACGGAAGGTTGGTTATTTTGTTAAAAAGCTTGGCGCATAGGCTGAACGTGAATGTTTGAGGAAGAAGTGGTTGGAACCCATAAGAATTTTGCGTTTATGTAATTTTGATCTGTTTTAATAAAATTTGTAGAGCGGGACGCTGGTCTTTGAATGCAAAAATTCATGTGTATTTCTCAGTTACAGTCTGTGAATTTATTTTCTTTATGTGCATGTATTTCATGTTAATCTCTCCATTATGTTTTTTCTCATATCTGAGATAAGTGTGTGATAGTTTCAGAATTCATACTTTGCTATGCTTTTTCTATCATCTCTGATACTCACAAGTTATTTCTACCAAAGTTAATGCAGAATTCATCTAACTGGTGCTCTGTGTTAATGGACTGTCATCTTTCCTTCTTTTCCACCAGACTAAAAATATATTGACCGTAATCGAAGTACTACCTTGCTTTTGCATACATTCCCCACACAAATTTCTCCTTGTATTTTGATAATTGTGACTCCATAGCCCAATTGTGATTGCCATGTTTTCAACCATGAAATCAACTTGAATTTGTTTTATCTTTAAAACTGGCCTTGATAAATACTCTTTTGAGAGATCCCTCTCTGGAAAGGAAGAAGCCAACTCTCCTTTCCTAAAGTGGTTTTGTTGTTACCTCGGGGTCCACCTTCCACAACCTTGGGTGCGATTCTGAGTGCTAACAAATACTTTATTTGTTAAGGGTCTTCGGGTTTTATGTTAGGTCATATTCGTATGTAAGGGTGTCTTTTACTCATCAAGGGTGCACCAAATAAGGGCTTTGAGTAATGGGCATCCTTGTGCACCATCAAGTGTTTTAAGGGAAAGGAATACAACATAGGGTAGTTTTTAGGCTTAGGGACCAAAGGTAAGAGTTTTAGGGCCTTTTTGTTGAAAGTCACCACAAGTGAAGACACATAACCATCAAAGTGTGGGGGTTCCTAGACTTCTCCTAGGGTACCATGACCTCATTACAAACACAAATGACCACACAGTGGGTCATTTGGACTCTACACATATTCAACCCACCAAGGACACTTTCTAGGGTACTAGGGCATAGGTTGTGGTACTGGGGAACCAAACAAAAAACTAGGGAACCATAGAGACAACTTAGGGGTACTTAAACACTCTAGAGGGTGTAAAGGTCATTTTCCATTGTCCCAAGGGCTCCAAGGGCTTCAGACTTAGGGTTTGGACAAGGTCAAAAGGTTTCCTTAGACACTGACAACTACTTAACCCTCAGGGGCTCCTAAAGGGGCACCAATAGGGGCACCAATACACACTTGTTGGCATAAATGACAAGGCGTTGTTGGCATCAATGACAACTTAATAAACAATATCCCACTTTGTCATTGATGACAACACCATAACTCTTCTTCCAAAAATGATCCCCTTATTCACAACTTCTCTCCCCCTTTGGAATCAATGGAAAATGGAACATCCTTTGACCATACTACTCCCCCTCAGGGCATGCTCCCCCTCAGGTAATTCTCCCCCTCAGCGCATGATCCTCCTCAGGGAATGCTCCCCCCGTCATCAACTTCTCTTCCTTTTCAATTTTTCTTCCTTTTTGTATTAATGGCAACAAGAACTTCTTTTTCCAATACTTCTCCCCTTATAACTGAATACTGATTCTACTTTGATGGACTTGTATTCTGTCACATAGATACCACTGGAACCAACTACTATATGATACTCAAATTTAATGATCAGGTAAATATCTCATTTTACACATTCTATGTACACTTCATTTCACTCGTCGATAGTCTTCAAAGTGGTATTGGGTTTTTCCCAAGATTTTCATCATTTATGTTTTGATCTACTAACTTTATTCTCCATACTTTAGTAGGTTGATGGTTGTTCATGTCATTCAATTGAACTTTCTTTCTTTCAAAAATTTAACAGGTCCCTGCATCCAACAATGTTTTAGGAAACGACCATAATGATAGCAATTATAACATTGAACGAAAAACCCATCTTGATTTCTTCTTTGCGTGAGTTTTCCATTATCTATGCAATGGATGGATTTTTTACCATAGTTATTGTACTTGTAACAATAGACATTGAACATCATAGGGTATCTCTGAGAACATAATCTTGTTTTTGATGTACCTTCTCTTGATCCTTGTTAATCATGGGATCTTTTGAGAATATGTGTATAACTGTTAGTATTTTCTTCCTTTTCCATAGAACTTTCACCTTCAATTTTATTCTCGATCTTCAAATTTGTCTTTAACCGAGTAGTTGTTTTTTCTTGATCTTCCTTCAGAGAGAGGATATTCAATTTTTGCTTCTAACAAATTTCCATATTTTCTTGGAGCTGTCTCTCTAGCTCTTCTTCTATTTTCTTGATTTCTTCTACCTGTTTGTTCAGAACAAAGATGTTGTCTTCCATTTTTCCTTTTGAATTCTGATCATCCTCATGGGATTTTTGCATTTGAACTTTTAGTACATGATTCTCCTTTATGAGTTCTAAGAGATCCTTTTCAAATTCAAAATTTGTCAGACACAACTTCTGTAACTCTACCTCCAAGGAGTTCTGTAACTCTATCTTCCAATATTTAATTAGTCTTGTAGGTACTTATCTCACCGTATTTGTCTTGTAGCTTGCATATCAATTCTTTCTCCTTGTCTTCTAGCAGTATTTTGAGCTTGCCAATTTCTTCTGATTGCTTTTCAATTTTTGTAGCTGACTTCTCAAGTTTATCTTTCAAAGAGTTTGATATGGCTTCTTTGATTCTGGTAGCTTCTTTGACTTGGATTTTTAGATCAATTATGATCTATGTGTCCTTCTCATATTCTTCTTGATTCATCTTCTCATCTTTGTCCAATTTCTCTTGCAATACCTGGTTCTATTCACAAATATTTTTCACTTCTTGTGAAACATTAGTAATTTCATTGTCTATCATAGTATCTATTTATATTTCTATCACTTATAAGAGAGAAATTATTTTCATCACAATTTGAAGTATTCCATTTTATGAATTCAAAATCGCTCTTATCTATACCTAATAAACATATCTCTTTAAAATAATTACAAACAGAGTGTTCAGGGGACTTACCTTCATACTTGCTTGGTTCTTGTATTGACCTTTTCATGGGAATGCCTTTTACTTCTTGTTCTTCATCTAAGTTTAGCTGATGTATTTTGAATGACAATTCTTCAACTAAGTTGTACTTTCATATTTTCTCATTTTGGAGATCTATTAGATCTTCAAGCATTAATTCCATAACCTCCTCTTCTTGTTCTTTATTGAATTAGAGTTGTCCAAATATAAGCCATAGTTCCTTAGTTGAGTTTCACTTCCCAGTTCCTTAGTTGAGTTTCACTTCCCTATCTTCTTCTTTTGGATATATGTTAGGACTTCAAGGATGGCTTCCATAGCCATATAATTATTTTTCCTTACTTCCTTCTAACATGTTGTTTTCACTTTATTTATAGGTGTATATCCAATAACAACTAATTTTCATATACCAATTTATTTTTCCTCAAGATAAGCCCACATTCTCATTTTCCAGATCAAGTAATAATATGACTCACACGACAATGGTACTCCATTCATTGAGAGCCCCATGGTGTGTCAAAGATCTCCTTTAAGCTAATAAGGTTTTTTGTGAAGGACCCCCTATGATACCAATTGTTGGACACTATAGGTACATTGAGAGGAGGTTTGAATCAGTGTGCACAACTTTTATTACTTTTTCACTTTTAACAATGAATGACTTATCGAATATCATGCATTATCAAAAATTTCTATGGTTTTGAGAGCCTTCCTTTAATTTGCTTAACTCTTCCTCGAGTGACTTATTTTTCTTCCTTTCTATTCTTAGAACACTTAAGGAACTGGTGCATTCTTCCTTAAGGTTCACTTCTCCTTCTTCTTCATTATTTTAAGTAGTTTCCTCTTCAGTCTCTAACACCATGAATAATACTCTTCCTGAGTCACTTCCACTATCATAATATTCATCAGATGAGGAACTATATTATTTTGAATAAAGACTTTTATTTTTCAAAAATATTTCTTTATTTCTTTCCTTGTCTCTTTTCTAATATTTCTTTTCTTTCTTAGGAACTTCTCCTTCATTACTACCTGAACCCTTTGCATAAGGACATTTGGAAGCAAAATGGCCAATTTTACCACAATTAAAGCATTGAAAAGGAAGCTTTACCTTTTTACTCGTCGATTCCTCTTTTCATTTTTCTCACAAAGTTGGATTGTTCTTCATTGTCTAAATCATCATTGCTATTGCTGCATGGTTTTGAATTTTGCTTGTTCTTTCTTGTTTTCTTAGAGGCTTTGAAAGTTTCTTGCATTTTTTTTATGGATTTTCCTGTTATGTTGTCATTTCAGATGATGTAAGCATTCCATTGTATTCATCCATGCTCAATGTATCCAGATATTGTCTTTCTTCTAGAAATAAGATTTTAGGATCAAATCTCATTGGGAGAGATCTCAGTATCTTTTGAGTAATTATTGAATTTCCAATATTTTCTCCTAGTCTGTCATAGTATTCACAATTTTATAAACTTGAAGAAAGTAAGCTACAATATCTTCATCTTCCTTCATTCTCATATGTTCAAACTATCCTTTGTAAGTATTAAGCTTACCCCCTTTGAATTTAACATCTCCTTCATAAACATTCTTGATCTTGTCCCAAATTTTCTTTGCAGAGTCACGATGTATAACCTTAAAAAATTATGTACATGTTAGATCACTTATAATGGAATTTATAGCCTTTTAATTCTTTTCACTGAGCCTTTTTCTAGCTACATCTATTTGTGTTGATGTATTAGTAACTTCAAAAGATATTATGATGTATATAGTCATTGTTTGTTGTTGTAACCCCATCGGATATGTGTTTACCTCTTTTCAAGATGTCGTTATTGTGTATAGACCTTGAGGTACAACCTCTGTTGTAAGTCGGGGCAATAGTCCCCAATGTAACATCATGTAATGTATTCTTGGAGTCTTTCCAAGTGAAGTCGGTCCTGTTAGGGTAAGAGGTTGGCCCTAGTCATGTAATAGGTCAGTCACTTGATTAATATAGAAAGGGAGGCACCCTCCCTCATTTATACTCACCTCACTCACTCAAGTTCGCATGAGAGAGAGAGAGAGACAAGGAGGAGAGATAAATAGCTGTTGGAGACTTCTTATTATTGGGATTGTTCATCTTATGATACAGTCTCTATGTCTGTACTATTATGAGGAAGTTTGCGGGGTTTTCTCCTTTATGGTTTCCCTGATGAAAATATTGGTATCTTGTGTATCTATTCTATCTTATGCATATTGTTGTACTTGTTATTATTTTAGATAAAGATCCTAACTAAGCTAGTAATATCTAAGAAAAAATAACATGGTATCATAGCCTCTCTGAAAGAAGGCATTGTGCAACAATGAAAACTAGGGACTCATAGTTCAAGGTCTCCTCTCCATAGATCATTAACAAAAGAGGGCTAGGCTAACTCGCCTCAGTAGGGTGCATATTTCAGTGGAATCAATTTCTAATTTGAGGAAGTTTCGATTTTGACCCTATCATGAAACTAGGGAATCAAGTTTCAAAGGCTTCCCACCTTAGTCTTCAGGAAAGGACACTGTTGAGCAACCGGCCTCAAGGAGGGGCATCTTTCTGTCCAAACAGAATTCCCAAACTCCAAGTTTGGAAAATTAGGGTTTCTCTGGGAAACCCTAGGTTATCCAACTCTGGAATCAGGTCGGACACCTCAAATTGGTAAGATATAAATCTTTTCTATTTCCATTTCAGGTTCTCATTTGAAAAGATGACTCACCATACTTAGCTTGAGGAAAATATTGGAGGGGATGATAAATTCCGAGCATGGATGTACATAATCTCTTCGATCCTTGGAGAAAATGATTTGGATCGATACATCAATGGAGAAGTTCTAGAACTAGTGGGAGATGAGGCTAAGGATACTCATAAGAAGAACTTGGTTAAAGCCAAGAGAATCATTGCAGATTCAATAAAGGATCACCTCATCCCCCACATGTCATCATTCAAGACACCGAAGGAAGTATTTAATGATTTGACAAATATGTTTGAAGGAAATATCATCAACCAGAAGATGAATTTGAGGAACCAGTTGAAGAATGTGAAGATTTAGAACTCAGAGACTATACAGTCTTACTTCACAAGGGTTTCTCAAATCAAAGAACAACTTGAGGCAGTGTAAGAGAAACTCGAAGAAGGAGAAGTTGTGATGAATACCTTGAATGGTCTCCCTAGATCATGGTGTTGGACACAACAGCTACACTGAGAGGGGGGTGAATCTATGTGCACAAATTTTATTAAGGTTTTCACTTTTAACAATCAACAACTTATTCAATATCATGCATTATCACATTATCATCATATCATCATCACCATTATTATCTTCATCATATCATCATCACATAAGAAGCATAACATGATAGACAATACACCAGATTTTACGTGGAAACCCAAGTCCTGGTAGAAAAACCACAGAAGCCTTTATAATAATAGTTATCGAGTAACAACTTGAAGGAGGCAATAACCCCCGTATTACAATGACTTCAATTCTTTGGCTACAACTGGAAGGAGGCTACAACCCCCTGATTTACAGGATACAACCTGAAAGAAGCTCCAACTCCCTAATTCTCTAGATACACCCAGAAGGAGGATGGAACCCCCTTTCCTTGCTCCGTCCTGCCATCCTGATATGAAGAAACTGCTGAACCATGACCGCATTGATCCTGCGGACCTGCTAATCAACACATGTACTACACTACACAATCTGTACCACACTGCACAACTACTGCCACTACTAACCACTGTTGATCATCATCACTACTCATCAATTGATCACTGTCCATTTTATCACACTGCTCATCAACTTAATCAACCTATCCAATCAAGTTGTACCTATCAATATATTTCTCACATCATCCGAATCAGTCAATCTGAGTCTAAACAACTGCACATAAAAGAAACTGTGCCAATCTTGTTGCTGATAATATCCATTCTTTGATCACTGCCAAATCATCACTGTATACCAACAAGTCATTTCACTACCATATACTGCTCATGTACATCCTTGTACATCTCATCAGTCACTTGTCAAGTAGTTCTTCTCTGATCATAAGGTATCTATCATCATAGTGTTTCATCAAGTAGCATCATCATAATAGGATATGCATCATTGTCATAAATTATGCATCATCATAATCATAATCCTCTCAGTGTGTTTCATGTATTCATCATCAAAATGTATACATAATAGTGCATGAACGAGCGTCATCACACCATGGCATACATGTACATCATAGAGTGCATAGTGTAGTATGGATTACCACATCATCACATCATAGCGTGTATAGGAATACACCAACATCATAGAGTGTGCATCATCATGTAACATGTATCATTATGTAATGGATCACAACTTCACACTTGAGTTTGTACATACACATTGTTTGTACATACCACGTTATACCTTGTACACTTCACTACTCACATAACAATGTATACACAATTGTACATGTCAATGTACGTACCAATTAATATTTATTTTTCATACTATTAATGCATACCATTGTTCATCAATACATACCAATGTACATGTTCACTCATCTCTGTAAACACTACTATTTTCTAGTACATACACTCATACACTTGTATTGTACATACACTATTCATACCACTTATATTGATGCATATCACTGTTCATATACTTGTACACTTATCACTCACACAACATTGTACATATTGTACACTTTACTTTTACATACTTGTACACTTATCCATTGTATAGTAACACCACTATATATCACTTAAAATTCACTACACACTATTTTACATTACTTGTAGATACCTTGTATCACTGCTGTTCATACAAACTTCAACACTTCACTAGACACATCACTATTCATACATACCTTGTTACTGCTGGGTTTGTCCAAGCAAATGAATATCCAAGCTTCAGAATGTATCAAGCTAATTAGACTCGAGACTCTTCTATATGACTTAACCCAAAGAAATATACGTGGAGGAAAAAAATCGGATTGTATAAGAACTCGGACTGTGGATGATGATCACTCCGAAAAATTGCAAAAACCAGACTGTAGTTTTTTCAAAACTCACACATCGTCAAAGCTTGGGTCTTATGCATACTGTAAAATTCGGGTGTCTCTCTCTCTGTCAAAACTCGAGATTGTCAAAACATTTGTCTATGTGTATCCAACCTTAGTTCACTACACGCAAATTTTAGTCCAAAATCCAAGAAGGAATAGTCTATGCAATTTTGGTTCTCTCCCACAGTCAACGAAAAACCCATTAGGGTAGTTTGAGGTCTAAAATGGGCCTCATAAGGGAAAAAATAAAATAAGAGTTATAATAATAATAAAAAGTTCTAAATTTTGAATGGGAAAAAGAAAAACTACTTTTTCTTATCGTATTTTTGACATATCTCCTTATCGGTTCACCCAAATTTCAAATATAGGGGCTAGATGGATGTGGAATTTAATTACACATCCAACCCATACCCATACTACATAATTTTGAGGTACACACGACACCTAAAAATGAAAATTTCAATAAAAAACATATTTTAATATTAAAATACATTTTCTTTTACTGAAATTTTCATTTTTGGGTGTCGTGGGTACCTCAGAAGTATGCACTATGGGTATGAGTTGGATGCAGAATTAAATTTTGCATCTAACGAGTCCCGAAACTTGAAATTTGGGTGAACCCATAAGGAGATATGTCAAAAATATGATAAGAAAAAATATTTTTTTTAAAATTTTTCCCTCCATTTTTTTTACAAATTTTACCCTTATTTACATTATCATATTGAATCCTATTCTTATAAAGTGAATTTAATGGTACAATTTTTGTTTTGAGGCCCATTTTTTACCTCAAAACTCCCCTAATGAGTCATAGAGGCCAACAAATATCCTCGGTCATACTACCCGAAAATATCAGTTAAACAAACAAATCAATTACATCCATTCATTGTGATGGTTATTAAAAGTTTTGGTCTACCAATACTCCAAAAGAAGGCATGAGAGAGTAGGGGTGACTTTATTGGAGGGTGAAATAAATTATTTAAAATTTAAAATATTTTTATCATACTGGGGCCGACTTTTAGAAGGGGTTTTCACAATGTTTTAATTATTAAAAATGTTTTAAGACTTAGAGCATTAATGGGGTTGACTTCAAGAGGTTTGAAGAATGTCAGCATTGGAGGAATTCTCTTTACCATTTACTCACACATTGACCTTAAGCATGATTTACTACTTTATTTGTTAAGGGTCTTAGGGTTTTATGTTAGGTCATCTTTGTATGTAAGGGTGTCCTCTACTCATAAAGGGTGCACCAAATAAGGGCTTTGAGTAATGGGCATCCTTGTGCACCATCAAGTGTTTTAAGGGCAAGGCATACAACGTAGGGTAGTTTTTAGGCTTAGGGACCAAAGGTAAGAGTTTTAGGGCATTTTTTTGGGTCAAAAAAGTCACCACAGGTGAAGACACATAACAATCAAGGTGTGGGGGTGCCTAGAATTCTCCTAGGGTACCATGACCTAGTTACAAACACAAATGACCACAGAATGGGTCATTTGGACTCTACACGTCTTCAACCCACCAATGACACTTTCTAGGGTACTAGGGCATAGGTTGTGGTACAGGGGAATGAAAAAAACAACTTGGGAACCATAGAGACAACTTAGGGGTATTTAAACATTCTAGAGAGTGTACAAGGATTTTTCCATTGTCCCAAGGGTTCCAAGGGATTTAGAATTGGGATTGGACAATTTTAAAAGGTCTCCTTAGACACTAACAACTACTTAACCCTAAGGTTCTCCTAAAGGGGCACTGAGACACACTTATTGGCATCAATGACGAGGCATTGTTGGCATCAACAAAAACTTAATAAACAATCCCCCCTTTGTCATTGATGACATCTCCATAAATATTCTTCAGAAAATGATCCCCTTATTCACAAATTCTCTCCCCCTTTGGAATCAATGGAAAAGGTAACATCCTTTGACCATACTGCTCCCCCTCAGGGCATGATCCTCCTCAGGGAATGCTCCCTTGTCATCAACTTCTCTTCTTTTCCAATTTTTCTTCCTATTTGTATTAATGGCATTAAGAAGTTATTTTTCCAATACTACTTCCCTTATCACTTAGCACTGATGCTACTTTGATGTACTTGTATTCTATCACATAGATATCGCTGGAACCAACTACTATACACTACTCAAATCTAATAATCAGGTACATATCTCATTTTACACATTATATGTACACTTCTTTTCACTCGTCGATAGTCTTCAAAATGGTATTGGGTTTTTCCCAATATTTTCATCATTTATGTTTTGATATACAAACTTTATTCTCCATACTTTAGTAGGTTGAGGGTTGTTCATGCCATTAGATTGAACTTGATTTCTTATCCAAACTTTAGCAGTTCCCTGCTTCCAGAAGTGTTTTGCGAAATGACCGTAATGATAGCAATTGTAACATTGAATGGAAAAACCATCTTGATTTCTTCTTGGCGTGATTTTTCATTATCTCTGCAATGGGATGGATTTATGACCATAGTTATTGCACTTGTAATAGTAGACGTTGAACATCATAAGGTATCTCTGAGAAGAGAATCTTCTTTTTGGTGTACCTTCTCTTTATTCTCATTGATCATGGGATCTTTTGAGAATACGTGTATAATTGTTAGTCTTTTTCTTCCATTTCCATAGAGATTTCACTTTCTTCAATGTTATTCTTGATCTTCGAATTTGTCTTTAACTGACTAGTTGTTTTGTCCATATATTCCTTCAGAGAGAGGATCTTCAATTTTTGCTTTTGACAAATTTCTATCTTTTCTTGGATTTGTCTCATTATCTTTTCTTATATTTTCTTGAATTCTTCTATCTGTTTGTTCAGATCAAATATATTGCCTTCCATTTGTCCTTTTGAATTCTGACCATCCTCATGGGATGTTTGCAATTGACCTTTTAGTACATGATTCTCCTTTCTAAGTTTTGAGAGATCATTTTCAAATTCAAAGTTTGTCAAACACACCTTCCGTAACTCTACCTTAAAGGAGTTGATTTCAAGTTCTTGTTTTCTTCTTAATTTGTCTTACAATATTTATTTAGGCTTGTAGGTACTTATCTCACTGTCTTTGTCTTGTAGCTTACAAATCAATTCTTTCTCCTTGTCTTCTAGCAGTATTTTGAGGTTGACAATTTCTTGTGATTGCTTTTCAATTTTTGTAGTTGACTTCTCAAGTTTATATTTCAAAGAGTTGGATATAGCTTCTTTGATTCTGGTAGCTTCTTTGAATTGAATTTTTAGATCAATTATGGTCTGTGTGGCCTTCACATATTATTCTTGATTCATCTTCTCAGTTTTGGCCAATTGCTTTAGGAATACCTAGTTTTGTTCACAAATATTTTTCACTTCTTGCAAAACATTAGTAATTTCATTTTCTATAATAGTATCTATTAGGTTTCTATCACTTATCAGAGAGAAAGGATTTTCATCACAATCTGAATTATTCCATTTTATGAATTCAAAATCACGCTTATCTTCTATACCTGATAAACATATCTCTTTAAAAGAATTACAAACAGAGTGTTCAGGGGACTTACCTTCATACTTACCTGGATCTTGTACTGACCTTTTCATGGGAATGTATTCTACTTCTTGTTCTTCATCTGAGTTTAGCTGATGTATTTTGAACAATAATTCGTCAACTGAGTTGCACTTTCCTATTTTCTAATTTTGGATATCTTTTAGATATTCAAGCATTAATTCGATAACCTCCGCTTCTTGTTCTTTATTAGATTAGAGTTTTCCTATTGTAAGCCATAGCTCCTTAGCTGAGTTGCACTTCCCTATCTTCTTCTTTTGGATATCTGTTAGGCCTTCAAGGATGGCTTCCATAGCCATATAATTCTTTTTCTTTTATTCCTTCTGAGCTGTTGTTTTCACTTTTTTTGGAGGTGTGTATCCAATAACAACTGATTTCCATACACAAATTCCTTTTGCCTCAAGATAATCCTGCATTCTCATTTTCCAGATCAAGTAATAATATGACTCACAGGACAATGGTACTCCATTCATTGAGAACCCCATGGTGTGTCAAATATCTCCTTCAAGATGATAAGGCTTTATGTGAAGGACCCTCTCTAATACCAATTGTTGGACACACCAGGTACATTGAGAGGAGGGTTGAATTAGTGTGCACAAATTTTATTACTTTTTCACTTTTAACAATCAACAAATTGTTCAATATCATGTATTATCACATTATCATTATGTCATCATCAACATTATTATCATCATCACACAAGAAGCATATCATGATACACAATACACCATATATTACGTGGAAACCCAAGTCCTCAGGGAAAAACAACATAATCCTGTATAATAATAGTTATACATCAACAATTGGAATGAGGCAACACCCCCCTTATTACAATGACTTCAATTCTCCAGCTACAACTAGAAGGAGGCTACAACCCCATAATTTACAGGATACAACCTGAAGGAAGATCCAACTCCCTAGTTCTCCAGCTACACATGGAAGAGGCTACAACCCCCTTTCCTTGCCCCATCCTACAACCTTGATGTGCAGAAATTGTTGAACCATGACTGCACTGATCTGTAGACCTGCTAATCAACACATGTATTACACTACATAATCTATACCACACTACAAAACTATTGCCACTACTAACCACTTCTCATCATCTGATCACTACTCATCAACTGATCACTGTCAACTGTATCACATTGCTCATCAAGTTAATCAACCTGTCCAATAAAGCTTCACCTATCAATCTGTTTCTCACATCATTTGAATTAGTCAATCTTAGTTTAAACAACTGCACATAAAATAACCCATGCCAATCTTGCCGCTGATAATATTTGTTCCTTGATCACTTCCTAGTCATCACTATATACCAACAAGTCATTTAAATACCATATAATTCTCATGTACATCCTTGTACATCTTATCAGACACTTGTCAAGTAGTTCTGCTCTGATCATAAGGTATGTATCATCATAGTGTTTGATCAAATAGCATCATCATAATAGGATATGCATCATTTTCATTAAGTATGCATCCTCATCATCATAATCCTATCAGCGTGTGTCGTGTATGCATCATCAACATGTATACATCATATTTCATGGAAGAGCACCATCACACCATGGCATACATGTACATCATAGAGTGCATAGTGTAGTATGGATCATCACATCATCACATCATAGCATGTATAGGAGTACAACAACATCATAGAGTGTGAATCATCATGTAGCATGCATCATTATGTAATGGATACAACAACATCATAGAGTTGAATTTGTCGATGTCCAAGTGCTAATGTGGCCTAAAGGAAATACAATAGATGATGCAACAATGATTGGAGAAGAATATGGAGGCTTGTACAAGCTAAAGGGACAGTATGAACAAGAATTAGTTCACGAGTCAATAGAACCAAGTGAACTATGGCACTAAAGGCTTGCGCATGTGAACTACAGAGAACTACCAATGCCAAGCAAAGCAGTCTCTGGAATTCCATAGATCTAGGAAAAGAATGAAGACATTTGAAAAGGATGTGCACAAGGAAAGAATGAAAAGAAGACATTTCCCAGTAGTGAAAGCAAGGCTAAAGGAATACTAGAGATAATACACTCGGATGTATGTGGACCCATGTCTTATATCTCGTTAAGCAGGTATGTGTTCTCTGGAATCAACTAGGATTGAAGGATCATTATATTCCTCCCTCTGTTCATCTAACTGAGGAGAATATGGGATTTCTGAAGAAGGATCTTCTAAGACATTTGGAAGCTCTATGGAACAAAGAAAATTAGCTTCTTCATGGAATATCACATCTCTACTGACCTCAATGTATCTATGACCAATAACATAGATACAATAATATTTTGAGGTTTCCCTATATTCAACAATAGTACCTTTCTCCCTGAAAGGATCCAACTTTGTTCTCTTTTCTTTTGGTACATGGATATAGATTGGACTGAAAAAATCCTCATGTGATCAACTACTAGTTTCTTACCTATAAAGACTTCCTCTGGAGTCTTTTCCCATATAATAGCAGGAAGGATTATGTTCTGGATGTATATAGTGGTACTAATAGCCTCAACCCATAGAGATAGAGGAAGATCTTAGTCACATAACATGGCTATGGCAGCGTTTCATATTGTCATGTTTTTCCTTTCTGCAACCCCATTTTGTTTAGGGTTTTAAGGCACAATTAGCTCCCTCTTGATCACTACTTCTCAAAAATTATCATCAAATTAATGAGATTCAAAATCACCCTCTTTATTTGACATCAAGGTATGGATGCACCTTCTTTTCTGATTTTCAATCAATGCCTTGAATTCTTGGAACTTACCAAATGTTTCATTCTTAGTCTTTAGAAATATATCCAAGATTTGCGAGAGAAATCAAATACCATCATGCTTATAAGAAAACTCAAGCACACTTGTTACCATCTTTTGTAGACCAAGAAGAGCTATGTAATGAAGGTGTCCAAACATTTGATTCCATAACTCATAGGGATTGATTGTATCATGGGTCAATTATTAAATGGAGATCCCATATGCCTTATAGAGGCCTCCCTCTCAGACTCTAATCATCATAGCTGAATTCATCTCTCCATACTTTAGCCATAATAGGGATTTTCTATCCATGAAGATTACTATGTAACCTTTGTCTTTTAAAACAAAAATAGAGAGGATATTATTCTTTAGGCCAGGAACATATAATATCTCATTGATATGCAAGATAGTCCCTGAGTCTATTAGAAAGGAGGCTGAACCGATTCCTTTAATTTCATAGGTGGCATTATATCCAAGTTCCACTTGATTAGAAAACTTATTTTTCCTGAAGTCTATAAGAGCTCCTTGAAATCCTATCATACTTCTGGTAGATCCACTATCCACCAAGCAAGACTCAGAACTATTGGTTATGGAACTATAGAGGTATGAAACAATATAGTACTCTTTTCTTAGATCTTGATTTTTGGAATATCCACTGATTTTATTTTCATTTGGTTCTTCTTCTTCTACAGCAGCAGATGCATGAAATCATGTCATATGTCTAGTAGCTCCACTATCCACCAACCAAGACCCAGTACTATTGGTTATGGAACTAGAGAGGTATGAAACAATATAGTACTCTTTTCTTAGATCTTGATTTTTGGAAGATCCACTGATTTTATTTTCATTTGGTTCTTCTTCTTCTGCAGCAACAGATGCATGAAACTTTCCCTTGAAATTTCTCTTTTTCTTGTGGAAATATCTGGCATAATGCCCCATTTCTTACAGTTGAAACATCTTATTGTTTGACCAATCAATGTGCTTACCTTGGGGACTTTTATCCTTGTTCTTTTGATGAAATAAATTTTTACCTTTCCTTGTATTAGCAATAAGATAAAGATTCCCTTCCTCAGAGCCCCCATTTTTGCTTTGCATTCTTCCTTCCTCTTGCAAGAAATCATGCCATAATATTTCAAAATATGACTGGAATTCATGACCATTTACAACAGATAGAAATGTCTCCCATGAACTTGTAAGACCATCAACCACAGTTTGAACAAGATCATCATCATATATTATTAAACCAATAGCCAAAAGTTGATCCCTTTCCTGTGAGATATATATGAAGAATGAAGCCACACATTCATCCTTTTCCAACTTCAAAGTACAAATCTTATTCTTTAGGACCCTCTTTTGATTGGGATATTTCCTTTCATATATATTTGTTAAGGTATCAAATCATGATTTGACAATCTTTAATGGAGTTATGACAATCATCAAATTGTCCTTGATCAAATCATAGCTAATTCTTCATTCCTTGGACTGCTTCCTCTTGAATGTTTCTCTTCCTGCATTTGTTTTAGGTTCTTCTATAAAATTGATGAGTAAGTCATCAATATCATTTTACTCTAGGGTAACCAAGACCTTATCCTTCCAAGGGTTGAAGTTGGAGGTCCCTTCAAGCCTGTCTTCTATGATGAAAGAGATTGAAGCCATTTTCTGCTGAGAAAAAATATGTTCAATCAGATCTGTAAAACTTCTCAGATCTGCACCAATATCAATGTAGAAAACAATAACCTGGTCAATATTGTTCTCTTCATGCCCTTAGCTATGATACCATGTTAAATTTATTGTAGTTACGGACTTAAATTTTGTAGGATGTATTCTTTTAACTTTTAGCAGACTTAGATCAATATCATATGAATCAAGTGATTATAAACCAACAATAGATAATCACATTAAAGAGAAGAACCATCAACAAAAACACAAAAGATTTACCCCAGGGAAATCTTTTTAGGAATAAAACCCCAACACAAAGAAAATATTATTTTATATGAGATTACTGAGATACATGAGAAGATCATACTTTTACATCATAAATAAAATTTTCCACTAGGGCATACATACCAAGAGATGGTAGAAGATGAAATGCCAGAATAAATATGTGATTAGTCCTATTGATGTAAGCCCTAGGCTATGCAACCTTCTAACTGAGATCTGATTAACCCTTTAAATCTTAAGATCTGATTGATATCTTGATGGAGGACCTTTTAGAACTTGATTACATCCTTCACACTGCTCAGAAGTGATGACACCATCCCTTTAGGTTATGATGCAGGTCCTAAAGTTACTCCAAATTCTTATGGAAACCCCTACTAATTCCCATGCATAGAAAATGTGCCCTTTAAGGGCCCGATCTATCCCTACAATAATCCCTTACATGATTTACTGTGGATCCAAGGGCATATTTGAGGAGGTTAGGATCTGAATATAACTTTCGACCACCTGCTGGAGAAGACAAAATCCTTTAAAATGATGATGCCAACCCTCTAGGGTTTGATCCACAGAGCCGTGATTTTATCTTGCTGAATCAAACCCTCAAAATTGTAACGCTGAGATGAATAAGACAAGAAGTTTCCCACATGAGTTTTAGGACATACATAATTATGTTAGAATGATAATATTTCATTTGAAAGAGAGATCCTTATTTTTATTTCATCATTGATTAAAACAAGGGGTAAATTCCATAAGTCAAGGAAACCACTAACCCAAAACCACTTCAGTATTTTTTTAATTTAATAATAAAAAATAACTTCAAATACTTTAGTTAGGGTCCTTGTAATTCCATGTTGTGATTTTAACACCTTATTGGGGCCATTTACATTTCATTTGGGCTATTAACCAAATATTCTTAGGCAAGTCATATATAGGCAACGTCTTAGCCCTTCTCTTGGTATTCATGGTCCATAGGTGCCAATTCAAAGTACATCATCATATATAAGGAAGAGTTTCTCTATATGTCTTGTTCTCCCCACTAAAACCAAGGTCATATGCTAGTTACTCCAACAAGGGGTGGCCAGTCCCTTGAGGAGGTCCTATAGCCCAATGACCAAGGAGAGGAGCACATCATCTGCCTATACCCAACCTATGTATTTTGTGTTGGTTTGGTAAATGACCAGGTGCCTTATCCCCTAACTGAATCAAGTTGACCAAAGTCAAAATATTGGTAATAGAACAAGCGCCTCAATCTAATACTGAATCATCTTCTTGGTAACTGACCAAATCAATCAACCCTAGGATGGATAATATTCCTAGTAATTGACTAGGTGTTTCCATTCTCCCAAATAATGGATCTCGATGCTGCTCAAGAATCAACATTATCAAATGAAAGTTCAATAACCCATGGCATACTCAACTGATAAGGTTATCTCCTCAGCCACATAATTGTTCTAAATCCACATTTAAGACATTAAGTTGAAACATTGTATGCATAGGGGGAAATAGTCCAAAAATCTCAATCAAGACAATTATAGAAGCAGAGAAAATCCAAATTCAAATGGAAGAAAAAAATATAAAGTGTAGTTTCATCCAAGATGATAGGGGATCAAAGGATATAACAAAGACATGAAGACCCAAGTGAATGAGAGGTGGAATATAAAATATAAATCATAAGTAAATTATCAATTTATATGAAAAGTTTCAGTATGTGATCAAATGGAATTATATACCTTTTGTGAGGAGGGTTACATTGACTTAAATAGATTAAGGGATGCTTAAGTGGTGTTATCAATTATTTTAATGGTGAGTAGTACTCTTGGAAAATACAAAATGAGGATATACAGCCTCATATACCATAAGAAAGTGGGGCATACCATGGATATTTATTGTAAAAAAACCATTGTATTACAAGGTTTAAATAACTATAATGAGACATCACTAGGATAGATAGCGAAGTCACAACTATGAAAATTTTCACCCCTCAAGGAGACTACATGTTGCAACTTGCGCCCTTCATAGACTAAGAATAACAAATCAAAATTGGGTAAATGAGAACTCACTAGAAATATTATACATTTGAACGATAGATTTCAATCATTAAATATTGTTAAAAGTGAGCAAAATTTATTCCATAATCTATATGACAAGACGCGACTCAGATGGATCCCTACAAGTGACTAGTGAAATGGGATAACATTAAAAGTTTTGGAAATTGTCCTTGCATCTGATGAAATTTGACCCTGCAATTAGATTTAACATATACTTTTATGATATGGGATATTTTTATAACTAAAAAATAAACTAGGCATGGCCTCCCTAAAGGCCACGATATTAGGTGATTGAAACAAGCCAAATGAGGTCAATCTGAATCCAATTGCATCTCAACAAGATATAGAAGGGGTGCACTGTGGCCTTAATTGATACCATGAACATGTATTAACGGTGATAGAAGAATATCTCTAAAATTAATTTCCATAACATCTGATTTAGAACAAAATCTTATCAATAAAGTCACAACTGTGAATTTGTGTGCATATATAGGAGGTTGTGTGTTGCAACTTGTGCCCTACATAGGCTATAGGAATCCATAATTGAAATTGGAAAAATGGGGGATCATTGAAAATATTATACACAAAATATAGGGTTTATCCATTGTGTTTTGTTAAAAGTGAACGCGAGAAAATATAATTACTCAAAACATAGAATGCATGATATACATCAGGACATATGTCCAACTATGTCAAATAGTAAGTTTTAATATAATATTGAATCAATTGCTTGAACCTCAATTGACATGTATTTTTCCCTAATCTTGATTAGGAAGGATGGAATAATACCATGGGGTTTAAAGGAATGGCCCTCAAATGATTTAAAAATTATGGAATACGAAACTAACTCGGCAAATCCTAGGTCCCTCCAACATAACATCTACATAACACAAGTTGAATCCTTCCATTTACCACATGTTTGAATATGTTAGTGCTATGTGAATATACCTACATATGAAAAGAGATGCGATGGGAAAGTCTAGGATTGGATTGGTCCAACTCAAATGTTATCAAATGATATTTTGATGAATTTATCCCACCAACAACATTCAAATCTTCCTTTGACAACAGTGGGAATATGTAAAGAAACTCTAAAGTGAGCATGATTCAAGGGGCCTAGGATAAATATTCTACAATGTTGTAATTTTAAGTAGCACAAGTATTTGGATTTTGCATTAGCCTTCACAAAATTCCATTGGGAGGGTGAGACATAATATCAAGTTATGGCGCATTTATTTAGATAAGTCCAATATAATGTGATGTAGATGCTTCCTTATCCCTATATCTAGAGGGTAGGTCATTTCAATTATGATCTTGTGTCTAGAGACTAGTTTCTTTATCACATGTTTAAATATTATTTTTTGATTACTTGTCCCCTTGCAGAGGTGCAACTATCCCTAAACCTACTCCCCCTCTCTCTATCTCTCTCCAACTACCCCTACCCAAACCTCCTAACACCACCATATCTCTCATACTCCCCCTACCCCTAAACTCCCCCTCTCTTTATCTACCTCCAACTCTCCCTAACCCAACCTCCTAACACCCCCCTCTCTCTTTAACACCCCTAACTCCTATTGTGCAGAATCTAGAACCCCTAACTAGATTGAGTTCCCTATTTCACTTCCCAAAGACATTGCTTAAGCAACGCCCTACTGACAACTATGCAATGCTATCGATGTTTAGTTAACGTCAATAGCATATCCATCTTGTCAGTAGGGAGTCACTTAAGCAACGTCCTTAGTATGTAAAATTATAAATTATATGGATCATCTAGGTCATTAGTTTGGTTGACTCATTCTCTATGTTCTATATAAGGTTCAAGTCTCACTTTTAATGTTTCCCATAGAGTTTTGATTTCAATTATATGGGAAACAACATTTTGTTTTCCTATAATATCTCATACAATGTAAATTCTATATTTTTTTCTCAAGTTGTGTTGTAGCAAAATAGAGTTTAAATTGTCTTGGTAATAATATTCTAAATTTCCTTGTTATAGCTTCAAATTTCCAAATATCCTATGAATGGTATGATTTATTATTCATATGATGAAGTTTGTGATAATAATCCAAACTTTGAAATAGTTGTGAAGTGAATTGTGAACCATGATTTGTCCCTAACTCCCATGGAACACTAAATTTGGTGAAGATGTTTTCATATAAAATTAAAATACGTTGTATTCTTTTTGCATCTAGAAACACTTTGAACTCAACCAAGCCCAATTTGTCCAAGCCATAATCAATGGTCACATATACTAATCTATAGATAATGTAAGCATCAACTAATATGGCCTTATATGTTTTGGAAACAATCTAAAGGAGTTGAATATATTGGGTCTTAAAGGACATGGATTTTTGTAGGTTTTCATTGATGGATGTTTTCCATTTCAAAATCCCTACTGAGTCTTAAATTTTTTCCATTTCAAAGTTGTTGAATTTGTAGGTTAGAGCAATTTATTTTTAGTATACCGCATTTACCATTAAAATTTTAGAGCCCAAATTTATAGCTGCAATTAATCCAACTATGGAATTGAATATTTTTATGAGGAAAACTGGGTTGAAGAGAGGGTTGACCTTAATTACCTCACATAGTCACGAGATTTCAAATGTAGGTTGATACATTTTTCTATAATGATCATGGTATATAAGTAAACCTTGAAAAACATAAACTATGGATTTGGCATAAACATAACTATGGATTTGACATAGATTTGACATAAACATAGTGAAAGCTTAAAAGAAAAATCTATTTATAATGCACTATGTTTCTCTTATTCACTATTTTTTGTCACACCACATTTTCTCTTTAAATTTAGTTGTTATAGTGTTTTTATTGGCATATATATTTTGTAGAATGGGCTCCCAGTTTATCTTCCAATGGATTAACTAAGAATCAACATAATCATGCCACCCTCTATGAAATATCAATGCAATTTTATTTGAATTTGAAGAAATGCAGGTTAATTATTTTATGCATGTATATTAGATACCTAATCACAACCATACTCTCAATGGAAGGAAACTAATTGACATTTAATATGAGGATTGGATATCATGTATTGATTTAAATTTTGATATTCTAAAATCAATTGCAAGCCTTGTATGTGCATGTTTCACAAAGAGTCACAGTGCATGATGCCAATAGTCTATACATAAAGATGCACAATACAAATATGAATTCGTGATTTAGACAATGAAGGGAGAAAGTATATGATGTACACAACAAGAAATTGAATCAACAATGCATGTAAAACAATAATAAAATAAACCCATATAAATTCATAAGCATTCTTATGCATAAAAAATCATAATTGTTAAGGAGACATCCATTAAACAAGATCTTTTACAATTCCATATCATATTGATCTTGAACTTTGTCCAAGTTGAAATCTGATTTATGAAGATTGAAATTTGTATCCAACCCTTCGAAATCATTGTAAGGATTGTCCAAAACAACATTTGCAACATCTAGTGCTAAGTTATCATCGATATAGTCATCATCATCGATATGTGAGCCAATGATTGTCTGGTCAACTTGAATACCCCCTACATTGACTTAGAAGTACATAGGGATCTGTATTTGGCTCGTACCTATTAGTATTAATCATGGTAAATCCATTGTCATGATCAATAAATGTCCTTTCATCACCTTGCAACAACAATATGTACCACCTCACCTTAAATAGAACCATTTTTAAGGATTTAAATTCTATATCCAATATTTCTTCCAAATATCCATAGTACCTCCCCAATGTGATCAGGTGTCTATCACTCCTATGGGAAATATCAGTAACCTAAAAAATTGTAGTTATACCACTATCACATGTTTTCCTCCTATCATCCAATTGGTTGGTGCAATATTTTCTGCCATTACACCACATAGATTTATGATGTTTCATCTGCATTCTCAACATGTTAAAAATGGCATGTGAGGATTTGGTAAGTATATGTATAATATAATTTGCTAGAAAAAAATTTATTGGATTTGAAATATGAAACCTATAGTTAGATATTGCTTACATTTCTATCTTTTGCACCATATGCTATATCAATTTCATGATGGGTTAAATTTGTATCATGATCCAAATAAGTTTTTTTTATCAAATATTCCACCCTATTCCATGATAAGGCATCATAAAATTCTTCACAACGTTCTATCCATCTCTTCATCCAATCAAGATTATTTTCAACGTATAAATGAATCGCATCCCACTCTATACTACCTATAACAATTACAAAAAAAAAAGAATTAGTTAAACAACCAAGCTACTAACCAATCTACTAGAAGCATTTATGGAGATATTAAATATAATCTAATATTTTACCTTTCATTTTTATCCATCTACCTTTCCCCAACAATAACTCTCCTTTAGATTTGTTGGTGAAATTGGCATCCCAAAGGAGAGGCACATCCATATCACCCACTATTTGGGGTAAGTACTCACTAAAATATATAGTGAATTGATATAGCATTTGGCCTTCAACCATCTATACTTTTGGACATTCTCTTTGTCTAACAAATCCCTTCAATTACTTAAAGTGCCTCTCCACCAACCACAATGACCTTGTGTGTATGAGTTCACATATTTCAATCTCTTCCGCCAAGTGTATGAGATAATGTTCTTGTGTATTGAAAAACATTGGAGGTATATACTTTTTCATCTCACACATTAGTTGGGGAATTTAACTTTTCCAATACTTGATATCTTCTTTATTCATCTCTTTAGATGACAAGCACCTACAAGTGCAAATAAATTTTATGTATCACCATTAATATAAATAAGACAAGCAAAACAAGTATTGACTATATAATCAATAATTCAACTATAACTCTATACATACCTCATGTACTTTCCAAGATCATAAATAACCTTATTTATGTTGTTGTCAAAGCGCCTATTAGGCAAAGCTAGAGGTAGAACATACTGCAACAAGGGTGTAACATATATTACTAACAAATAATGTATATATCATTACATATAATTGAAATAGAGATAACCATTATTTGCTAACATATAATGTATATAATATAAAATAATCAAACTTGCAAAATGTTAAACCTTCATAAATGTATGCAAATCATGAGTTTTATCTACACTGAAATCACCTTGCTTTGTTAATATATTACTTATGTTTGAAGAAAAATCAGTGGGGAATTTTATCTTCTATATAACCTCTTTTATAGAAACACTCTCTTGCTCTGTTAATAACCATGGAAGATTGGTGGAATTTCCACTTCCATAGAAATCCTTCAAATGTTGCAATGAGCTGGATTCCTAAATGTCACTTATAAATTTTGCAAATTTTTCTTGGTTATTCCTCCCATCTATAATTTTCCACAAGCACATTATCACATTCTTTCCAGTATGCATTATGTCAAACAAATGAGCTACTTGTAGATTCTTATAGTATCGAAATCGACTGAATTGGGCAAAGTATTGTTTTAAACCTTGTGGAAGATGACCATGACGACCTTTCAGAAGTATCAATGAAATATTTATATTTTTTACTAGTCATTCTAAGTATGGAAATCTAAAAAATAAATGCAAGTGACCAAGAACGTAGTAGTAACTACAAACAAGTATTGCTTACCATGGATCTTCTGAAATTCCTTTTTCCATAGTTGAGGCATCATTCTTTGTGGTTTTTTTCCACTCTCTTCTTTCACATAAAAGTAATTTATTTCGATAATCCGATACCTATTGTCCTTATGGAGAAAATTCCTAAAATAATTGTACACCTCTTTTCCTAAACTTCTTGAACATCTAGATATTGTTCTTGGACCACATACTAGACATGCATATTTTCCCTTTGTTTGAATCCATGCAAGTTATGGAATAGTGAATTAATATATAGAATTCCATAAATTATAAAAATATATTCAATAATAAATCATGCATAGAAATACATGACAAATTTACATACCACAAAAATGTGTAAGATCGCATATCGTGAATTGTCCTTGTAAGTAGTCCACGAAGCTGAAATTGTCTGTGGCCTATAGGTTTGGAGATGTCATACATACTAATCTCGGTCCATAATTTTAAAATTTCATCTATAAGAGGCTCAATATAGCATACATATCTTTAACTTGGTGCTTACCAAGTAGTTATTTGAAAAGTAAAATACATAATTAATCAGTTCTCAATCATGCAACAATGAAAAAAAAGGATTCCTTATATTGCATTAACATTCTTAAAATTCTAAGTACATGGAACAATTAATGCCAACATGACATGCTCCCTTTTAATTGTCATCCATAGAGGAAGGTTATTGTTTATAACACAAATTGGCCAAATTGAGTAATTGGTTCTAAGCTCTCCAAATGGATTGACACCATCAACTCCCAATGAACTCTAACATTATGTGGTTCTTATTTAAAAACTGGCCATCTTTCCTCAATGCCTATGAATGCAGTTCCATCTCCAAGCATTTGCATGACACAATCTGCACTTCTCCATTGTGCATGGTAATCCATAAATTTTGCAATGTTTTTACACCTGAACAATAGTTGAAAACATGGAATTACCAAGATATGGAGAATAAATTTGTGGGGCACCTTATTTGTTACCTGATCAGTACTATAACTACTAATTCTACATTTTGGGAACTCACTCTTTGATGAATGATTTTTGTAATATATGATATGATCATTGGGACATGCGTCAATTGTATTAAACTCCATTCCTATATTTTTCAGGATGACACACATTTCTTTGTATGTGTGAGATAAAGTATTTGACTATAGTATAAGAGTATCACCTAACAATCAAAACAAAAAAATCAATGTAACAATCGTAATTACTACCTTGTCTTACATATGACAATGATAAATAAATAAAAACAATGTGCAATTTCAATCACAAATGTATAAATCTTGCATACCTTAACAACTACGTCATTGTTTTGTTTGAAATACCATTCATGACATTCATGTTGACTAGACACAAAAGAGCAGTGATAAGACTTGTCTTTGAGTCTTTGTATACGAAATGTTTTGTCGTATCAATTAAAGGTACACCATGAATATTTTTGTGGATCACATATGCAACTACATTCTCATCCATGGCAGCAAATGTGTCATTGATCAAACTATTTATCCCTTCATTCTCAAAAAGGTTGTGGCCATTTTATTCTATTGTATCAACTTCAATTTCACCACCCTCACCATATGTAGTATGAATTGTAGCAACCGGATTTGCAAGCATTGGTGCACTTATCTGTGCAATAATTATGAAAAAATAAATCCAATTAGTATCAAAATATACATCAATATTAATGGTATTGAAAATGAGAAAACAAAAATATTTTTCATATGTTACTAAGGGATGATGTTCGGTTCCACCTTCCAAGTTCCCATATTGATAACAATGCTTCCTAGTTGTCTCCCTAACAACTCTTCTTCTTTTCATCCCTTTGCATTGCGTACAAGGTAAATAGCATGTTCCATCAACAACTATATTTTCAACATTAAAGGCTTGATTTTGATCATTTGCATTACCGAGGTTGCTTCTGTAACCGTATGCAAAATTGATAGCTACTTGTATAGCAACAATTCGTTCATATCTACTAGAAAATATGTGGACATGATTGTCTGACATTGTTCTCTATTTCAATAAAATACATTATCAAAGTAAGAGGAAATACAAAAAAATCCTCAACTAGATGAAAAGAAATTAATTCAAGGGATCATTAATCCACATTTTTTTATACCTATAATCAGAGCTCTCCCTCCAAATTTCTTCCACCTAAATAGCTGTTGTGTCTGAATATGTTTTAAAACTTGTCGATTTTAATTGAAAAAGAGGAAAATACATTCGGCTTTTAATCATCTCTTAAGCAATGCTAAGAAATTATAGTTTTTATCCCAACATTTACATGCAGGACGTCAATTAAGCGACCAAATATAATGTCTCTTAAGATATGTCTAGTCTAACGACACTTAGGCGACGTTCTGTAGAATTTTTTCAAGTGACTTCTAAAAAACTTGATAAATTGACATTTTTTAATGTTTATAGTGACTTTTAAATTTATACGTCAGTGAAAACTTCGAATTTGACCCCAAATATAGTAGTAAAGCAAAAGGGCACACACTTAAATTTAAGGATATTTTTACATGATGCACTATAATTTGACTAATCCAAGAGGTCCAAATTTAACAAAAAATATTTTATGTAATGTCCCTCGGCGATATCAATGGGTATCAAGGACAACTCATTATCTCTCTAAGGCTAATTAGATAATTTTAGCACAACGGATTAGTCAAACCAATATTTAATTTTTTTCATGATTTAATCACGACAAAGTCCCTTTAATTACCAATGAATTAAAATAAATTCAATAACTATTCCAACAACCGATCCAAGGGATGGTAAATATTATTTAACATCATATAACATCATCAAAACTTCAATCCAATCTATATCTGATATGATAACCACTTCTAAAGACTAATTATTCTTATTCACAGTTAACTAGAAATTAAGGTGTTAATTACGACACTTAATGACACTTAGTGCGCAAATAATGAAACTTATCACAGATCCAATTGTTTAAAAATAACCATTGGTTATAAATCCCAATGAATTAATATCATCTCATTACAATAATTAATCATAGTAATTACGAAAGAGAGTCCATAAGACTAGTTAACTAGTTTTCCATTATAAGCAACTAGTCTTGCACAAAACCAACTTGTAACCATGCCATTAAACCCGAAATCAATACTACAGCCATTAAAAAAATATTTAAGTGTGCACCTAAATCCAATGAAATGTTTATTTTCATATCATTCCAATTGCACATAACGTGATATTTTCCATCAATTCCAATGAAACTAGTTAACATTCACTGCAAGGAATTCAATTTAAATAACTGAACCAAAATGAAATGCATCCACAATTAAATGATAAAATCTGATAATTAGAAACCTATATCACAATAACATGTTATAAACAGATCACATGTATGTAGCATTCTGTCTTTATGAAAACAAAGATTTCAATCCACAACTAGTTCTTAATTTTCACCGCAATGTACCTTGTTTCCAATTTAACTTTCCAAATTACAAATAAAGAGAAATATATGAATATTGTATCTCATTGAAATAGTATAATTGTTCAATTAAATTCATATATATGTAGTTTTCCTCCCATATATAGTCCATTAAATAACTCACAAAACTAGTTATTTCTACTCATTTGAATTGACTAATAATTCTAGGAATCACTAGAATAATTAAATCCATAACTCATAGAATCATTCAAATTCCATTCCAAATATAAATAACATGTTTTATAATTCATTACATAGTTATATATCATTCGATAATTTCTTCAAAAACTTCATATGAAAAGTCACAAATCTACTCAAAACAATTCCATTGAAGGAGCTAGAAATTGAAAATTGATCTAGAATTTTGGAATACATTTCCCAAACACTATCATGAAGATTTAACCTCACATTATCACAAAAATTTCAAGTGTATTTACCATACATAATCATAAAAATAACACTTATCCATTTTTACAAACACTTCATGTGCCAAGTCTCCAAACTATGCAAAACAATCCAATCGAAAAACTAGTTTCTAAATAAGAGGTAGAAGCATCAAAGAGAAGTGTATTAAACCATTATGAGGATACTGTATCATCAAAATACACATTACATAATGAAAAAGGGAATAAATGTAATTTATTTATTATAGGTTCCAAATAATCATTTCCTCAAACAATTTGTGTACAAAATCCAAAAAACTAGTTTCAAATTCCTTCAGAAAATTTACTTGTATAAATTGATTGAATTCCACGAGAAATTTATTCCACAAATATCTCATATATTTCCTAAAAAAATTCATGTGCATCCATAAATAAATAATATCATATCCAAATAAATTATATAAACATGAGATAAAGAACTTATAGTTTCCAAATACGTAACCGAAATCGACTGTGCCATGCTCCACCCAACCCTAGACACAATGCAAGACAAAATTCACTTTGAAATGGTCACTCCAAGATGGAACCATGATGCCACAAGAAAGATCGAAGTCAACCACAAATTATCTCAAGAAATCAGTCCAACCACAATCCAATGGAAAGCATGAACTCTACTTCCACTCCAGGGCTCTTCTAGTGCCGCTAGGACAGCAATCCAACCACAACTCAATGTAAACTAGAACTTCCAATCCACAGAAATTACAGTTTTCTCCAAGAAAAGTACCAGTGGCTCCAGAGTATCTTAGGTTGGGCACAAGATCAACAAGGATCTCATACCAAGAGTAACAAAATAAAACCACAAGTTCCAAACACAAGCACAAGAGCAAAATGGCATGAACCAACAGACAAGAGTGACCAAACAACAGAAGCAAATCAAATTCCTTCATGATCAATTTGAATTGGGAGAGAGAGGGACACAAGAATGAGAGTGAAATTCCGAAAATAACAAATAGGATTTACACATAAAGTGGCTACACCAAGAGGCACACTAATTTAACTCATGAGAGTGCACTAAGTGAGAAAGGGACCCCAATCCTAAAATACAAATTAATCTCAAGGTAAATAAAACCAAGGAGTAACATAACACGTGAGGGAACTTAACCAAAAGGGTCCATTAAGTACATAATAAGGGTGTACAACATCAACATAGGCTTAATACACATAGGTAAACACGGTTCCATAACCCCTTGCTCATAACATCAAGGTTTCTCATACTCTCTTTCGTGGCATCAATCGTCTGATTGTTTTTATTTTTACTAGGGGAATCGACAACTGGGGCCGGGCTGGTACTCACGTGACATGGGGTCCAGGGATCCATTCCCTCTACCACTATAAACCTAGGTGCCCCACACCCACCGTAAGACATGGGACACGGTTAAACCCGGGTGGGATTGATCTCATGACCTCCAATTTACAAACAACTTCATTACAATGGAACCACCAATGAGCCACACCTGTGTGAGATTTAATTATTTTATTATTTAACATAATAAAAATAATAATAATGCGCAAACCATAGTCCAGGAACCTTGTGCCACTATGTCCAACATAGCAATAATAATAATATGTCTAGGGGGTAAAACAAAAGGTATTACATCCCAAAAAATGCACTGTCATCGATGCATACACATACATGCCACAAAAAATAGATGAGGGTATGCCTCCCTCATCAAATATTCCAATTCCCAAGGCACATCCTTAGGAGTATAGTGGCTCCACTGAACCTTAACCTGATAGATTTCTTTGTTCCTGAGTAGCTTGGTCTTCTTTCTTACAATGGAAACAAGCTCTACCAGAAATTCCCCTTTCAGCTCCACCTAGTCATATATATATATATATATAACATAATCAACATCATGTATACCTTTTGACATAAAATTATATATAATCCAACAAGCTAACAAGGATAATATATCAGTATCAAAATAATATAAGCAACAATATATCATAGCATATGCTGACATCATCATCTAATGTAAATCAAAATCATCTACTCTACAATTTACATGTATTATATTCCAGTTAATTATATGCCTAGAACCATGCACATACTTTTTCAACAAAGAGACATGAAACACATTATGCACTTTTATGCTAAGAGGTGAAGCTAGCTCATAAGTAATTGTTCCTATATTTTCCAAAATTTCAAAGGAATCACAATATCTAACTACAAGTTTAGGACAATTCCCTAAGATTAAAGTACTCTTTTTTTGTTTCACTTTCGAAAAACACATGATCACAGACCGAAACTGTATATCAATCCTATTTTGATCTGCATAAATTTTATGTCTATCCTGTGTTGTTTTCAAATTATGTTTAATCTTGACCATCTGATCTTTCATTTCCTTTACTAACTCTTGACCAATGATGACTTAGTCTGTCAGACTCTCCCAACTAATAGGTGTATTGTATTTTCTTCCATACATTACTTCAAAAGGACTTACTTTCAAAGAAGAGTGATAACCATCGTTATAAGAAAATTCCACAAGATGCAAATAATTTTCCCATTTTGTAGGTTGATCCATTACATACATTCTTAACATGTATTCAATAACCTGATTAATCCATCCATTCAAGGATGATGTGAAGTACTCCTATTCAAATATGTTCCAAAAATGACTTGTGAATTTTGAATCCTTGTCTAACACAATTGCTTTTGGAATACCATGTAATCTAGCTACCTCTTTCATATAAATATATGTTATTTCAGTTGCTTTAGGTGTAGTATTAACTGGTATAAAGTGAGATGATTTATTTCATTTGTCTACCACTACCATAATAACATCATGTTGTGCCCTTGTCTTAGGTAATTTCATGATAAAATCCATACTGGATATATCCCATTTCCATTCTGGTATCTATATAGGTTCTAACAAGCCTGTAGGGTGCCTATGTTCAATTTTTACTTTCTGACATTCTAATCATCTAGCTATGTAAACTGGAATTTACTTTTTCATTCCTAGACAGTAATAATCCTTCTTAGTTGTTGCTTATGTCTTCTTATAACCATAGTGACCTGCAAATGGTACATCATGCATTTCTTGGTAAGATCATAACCTTAGATATCTCACTAAGCAAGGCATCTCACTGATATCCATCACAAAAGAGTAATGTCTCCTAGAACATCCAAGTGCCATCATAAATCAAAATTTAAAATATAATCATGGAATAGGCCCACCAAGTAGTTAGAGGAAATATTACAATAATAAGGGGTAGTTGTCATATATCCTCTAGGAATACTCGTGAGAAAGTATAAAAATACACGAGTATCATGATGGAGTATTCAGGTGTAGTAAGAGGTGGGGGGTAAATCAATATACAACTATTTTAACCACTTTAACTTCAACCATTTTAATAATGAGCTATGCCATACGTCATCACATAAAATCATACACAGTGCACAAGGGATTTTTACGTGGAAACCTAAGAAGGGAGAAAACCATGGAAACTTTTCTTCATTTGTTTCAATGTTTACAAACACCAACTTGAAGGAGGCACCAACCCCCTAATTTACTAGAACCAATTAGAAGGAGGCACCAACCCCTTAGATTTACAGGCACCAATCTGTAGGAGACAACAATCCCCTTTACTTCAAATATGCCTCAAGATATGTTACCAAATTCACCTTCGAAAATCCTTCAAATCAATCCTTAACCATGCCAAATATGTCCTTTGGCTCTATCTTGAATCTGTCCTCAAATCTGTCTTCAAACCTACCTTCAAGCTGCCTTCAAATCTACCTCAAACTTGCAAAAAAATAATTCAAATCTATCTCAGAAATAATATCTCTCAAAGTCGCTTCAAGTCCAATCCAGGTCATCTCTGAGTCTGCTCCAAGTCACCAACATGTTTGCTCCAACATCTCTTTAAATATGCATTTCAAATTCTTCAAATATTCTCAAACAAATCTATGTACAAGTCTTCTTGTCTCTCCTTTATAGTGAACCTTCACATTTATTCCGGTAGATGTGATTTTTCATAGTCTTGTGTACACAGTGTGCCTTGAATACGCTTAGATTAACAAATAATTCACTTCAAATTTGTTCCAGAACAGAGACGATAAGCAACTTGAATCAGTCTTGGAATAGTTCCAAGATTCTTACTTCAAGTGCTCCTTAGGGATTCGCTCCTCTAGTGTCTTTGCACATATGAAACCTTCCATATCTACTTATACTTTCTCTAGACCATCCTGAAATAGGTATGTAAATATCATTAAACATGTGCGACAACAATTCTCAAATTTGCTAGTATTCTCAAACTAGGTTGAATATACCCTAGAAGAGTTTTCAAGAGACTTCATTCCTTCGTTCCTCCTTCCCTTGGTTGCTTGTTTGGACCCTTAGACACTTCTCTCCTCTTGAACCTTTGTTTACTCTAACTTGTGCACCTTCACTCTCCTTAATAACATCTTGATTTTTTTTCTTGACTCAAATGAGGCACACTAATACCCTATATATACATGTTGATGCACTTTAGTAGAGCCGACCTCACAAATATAATAATAATTTTTCTTCACACATTTAGGAGGGAAACCTTTACTTAATTAGGCCATGTTTTAGGAGGTTTCTTTAAGGTCAACTAGGTTTTTTAATGTAGCTTTCAAGGAACTTTAAGCCTTCTTCTTCAAGACATTTCATGTGGACACATCATTATTGCTTTAAAGGTTTCTTTAATTGTCTAGGAGAGTCCTCACTTGGAAAGGGCCTTTTTCACTTTGCTTCATGGCTTCATGTTTTCATGGATTCAAGTCTTCAAGTATTCATGGCTTCACCTCAGGTTGACATCAATGGAAACTAATTTTTGAAGAATCTCCCCCTTTGGCATTGATGAAAACTTAGTAAAACAACCATGCTCCCCCTATGATTGTATTGACCTCTTGTAGTCCTTTGTGATGACTCCCCCTGCCTTCATTCTTATAGTTTTATTATTTTTCTCTCTCCCTTTGACATCAATGGAAAAGGTTAACTCCCTATGATAGTATCCCCCCGTGCTCTTGTTGTGCCCCTCACAACTTCCTTTCTTGCCGAAGATTATGTAGATCAATTTGGAGTAGAATTAACTCCCTTTTTTTGTCTAAGACACTTAAAGGTCTCCCTAGGGAGAATATTTGTGAATATGTCTGCAATATGTTATTTTGTTCCAATGTACTCCAACTTTATATTCTTTTCTATGACTTGTCTCATAGAAAGTGGAACTTAATAGGAATATGTTTGGTTTTGGAATGCATCATTGGATGCTTGGAGATGTTTATAGCACGAGTGTTGTCACATAGTATCGGAATAGGCTCATCATATTTCACTTGTATGTCTTGCAAGGTTTTCTTCATCGAGAGAATCTGAGTACAACATGTTGCTGTTGTGATATATTATGATTCTGTTATGGATAAGGATACTAAAGATTGTTTTTTGCTCAACCAAGACACTAAGCAGTCACCTAAGTAGAAATATGATCCACTTGTACTTCTTTTTTCATCGATACTTCTTACCCAATTCACATCCGTGTAGGATACCATAGTTAACTCATTTCCTTTCGGATACTATAGCACAAAATTTGTTGTTCCTTTAATATATCTGAAGATCCTTTTCACTACTATAACATGGTTTTCCTTTGGTGCCACTTGAAATATTGTGACATGTCCGACTGCTTGCATTACATCTAGTCTTGAAGCTTTCACATAGAGTAGACTACCAATTAATGATATATAGAGTCTTTTACTCACTTCTTTAGATTCATAATATTTGCTCAACTTGCATTCAGTGACCATAGGAGTACTCACAGGTTTTCAATCTTCCATTTTGAACTTCATCAATGTTTCCTTGATGTACTTGGCTTGGGGAATGAAAACGCCTTCATCTAGCTGAGATATTTGGAGTCCCAAAAATAAAATCAACTCCCCAAGTAAGGACATTTTGAATTAATTTTTCATATCGTTGGCAAAATTTTGATTCAATCTATCATCATCACTTCCAAAGATGATGTCATTAATGTACACTTCAATAATAATCTTATTGTCTTGATCCATATGTAGAGTTTACTATTTTTATTTTCCCTTTTGACTCCTTGTTCCTGTAAGTACCTATCCAATCTTGAGTACAAAGCTCTTGGAGCTTGTTTAAGTTCATACAAATCTTTCATTAATATGATACACTTAGAAAATATGATTTTATGTCCATCTGATACACTTTGATAGCATACATAAGACAATACAATTTTGGTTGCTTCCACTCTAGCTATGGAGCCAAAGGTATCTTCAAAATTCATTCCTTCTACTTGAGCATATCCTTTTCACACTAGTCTTGCTTTGTTTTTGGTTACATGTCCATATTCATTTAGCTTGTTTCTCAAGACCCATTTTGTCCCAATCACATTTTTGTCCTTTGGCCTTAGAACTAGTTCCCATGTCTCATTCTTCTCTAATTGATTTAGTTATTCTTCCATAGCCTTGATCCAATGTTCATAATTTTTGGATTCCTCAAAGTTACTTGGTTCAACTATGGATAGTAATGAAAAATGTCCTCGTTCTATTGTCCATGCTTGCCTTCTTCTTTTGGTTTCTATTCCATAAATTCTATCCCCAATGATTTGTTGTGGTAGATGATTCTTATGATACCAGTGTTTAGGTGTCTTATAATGTGTCTGAAAATATTGCTGGTGTTTTCTTTTATTTATTCCTCTAGCTACTTCTCTTCTTGCTCTTCTTGTTTTCCTTTCTTTAATTCTCCATCTTCTTGTTCTTCAAGGATGTTTTGAATTTCTACATTCCTTCCGGGTCTTTAACAAGTATGTTTCATCAAATTTTACATTGATGCTTTCCACTTTCTTGTTGAGTCTTATATTGTAGCATTTATATCATTTGATTTTTCATGAGTATCCAACAAATATGCCTTCATCCAATCGGGAATCAAATTTTCCAATCTTCTTGTCTTCTCTTTTTATGTAACACTTACTTCCAAACAATATAAAGTGCTTCATGTTAGTCAATATTCCATTCCATAGCTCATATGGAGTATTATCACTGTTACTTTTGAGTAAGTGTCATGTCCCCAATTAAATAATTTTGAAATAAGACTACTTGCAAATAATGTTCCAACAACCTATTAGTTCCCTAGGTTGAGATGGAAACATAAATTTTGTAATAAGGGGCTATGGGACCCAAATGGAATTAATTTTACCATATTCACATTTAAATGGATGAAATAAATGATAAATTCTAAGAAAATAAGGTGGCATGGGATCATGAAGACACTTGGAAGCTTGCAGAGCCTTTGGATGACTAGATTCCCCACATACTTGGCATGTTCTTCATCCAAATTAGAACACATGGGTAATGTAATGTTATTGGATGGTGATGTGGTGTAAAATATAATATAATGATCCAAGGAATTCAAATAGGTAAATGAGAGTAACTCCCATGAAGAGGAAGAGACAAGAAGACAAGTTGTGCCACCTGGAAGTAGATTCCATGCGCTCTATGACAACAAATGATGGAAGATTCTATGACAAGTGTGACAAATCCATACCTGATTGTAGACATATGAAAAATATGACATGAAATGGCAAAAAATAGCCACCAAGAGGTCGAATTTAGGAGTTATAGGTAACCATTTGAATTGGGGAAAGAATTGGAGCATGAAGAAGAAGACAAATGCCATGAGAGTTACCAAACCACTAAGATGAGTTGGGGGAATCCCATGGAGGGAAATTTGACCTTAGGATGACTCATGAAGTTAATAAAAGGATTTAATGAGGAATTAGAATATTTTTTGATAATTTTTTAATTGGCCTTTGGCATTTTGGAGAGCTTTTGCTTGTCCATTGTACGGTGAGTGTTCACTCTCCCTGCCTGTGAACCAATTTCGAGGGAGTTGGATTCATTTCCAAGTTGGTTGATGGAGAAGCCATTAAAACCTATAATTTGAATTTAATTAAAGAGTTTTATTTCTAGGTTTAATTTCCATACAATCGGATTCTCATCTATTCCCCTATTCTCTCATTCCTTGTTCTCCATTCCCCCACACTCTCATGTTGAGGGCACACTTGTTGGAGTGGTGCTTGCGCTTTGCTGAGTATATTTGATTCCAAAGATGTGAAATATGATGTATGGATCTGTAATATCATTTACATATTCTATGTAAGTCTAAATATCATAAATACATGTATGAAATGCTTGCATTCCCATGCTCTTGAATGACTAGTTTTCATGTATTTGGCTTCCATTTTGGAAAGAGTTGTATAATAGATTTATATGAGGACATTTATATGAGTTTTATGATGTTTGGGAAGAAATATATTGTGTAATTATATTTACTTTAATTCCCATATTCTATGCATCTCTAAATCCAAGAAACTCCTGTGTGAAAAGATTGCATTCTCATGCCATTGTATCACTAGTTTTCATGGATTTTGGCTTCAATCCTGAAGTAGTTTTATACCAGATTCGTATGAGGGATATTCTATGAGTTTTATGATGTTGTGATAAAAATATATTATGTATTACTATGTAATTTCATTTCCATATTCTATGTGGCTCAAAATCCAAGAAACTCATTTGTGAAAAGCTTGCATTCCCATGCCATTGAATCACTAGTTTCTATGACTTTGGCTTCAATCTTGAAGGAGTCTTGTATCAGAATTGTATGAAGGTTTTCCTATGAGTTTTATAATGTTTGGGAAGATATTTTTATTCTATATATTAAAACCATGTTTTATATTACTCTCAGAACCATATATTCTACTTTTCATGTGTCAAAGTTGAGCTAGTAATGCAATTTCCCTTAAGCAATTTCCATGAAAGTTACAGTACAAATGTTGCAAATCATAATATGTTTAAATAAATTAATAACCATGATTAAGGACATCCATTTATGTCTGATATTCATTCCCATACTCTGTTCTGAAATTTGGGAAGTTCGTACTTGACTTGGAGAGCTATTTTGGCCTTCACCCTTGGGGGGGTTTGAACACAATTTCTTAGTAAAATTGCATTGTTTATCCTTAGCCCCAAACCAAGATGAAGAGGCCTAAAGTCTGATACAAAGTTCCCATATACAATTTTGGGATGTTTTAGGACTCACCATACCCTTACATTTAAAATTCAAGACCATTTGGAGTTAATTGGAACCCCCTACAGTCTTGACTAAGAAAGCTAAAAAAATGCTCGAATTGCACTTTTCTCCAAAATTCCAATTAGGGACATTACAGTGGTATCATATCATGGTATTGGAACCTATTTAAGTTATGGATGATATTTATGAATTTAATAAACTCATGAATTCATATTTTGATGATACGACCAAGCATATTATGCAAGGGTTCGAATTGGTGGCTAGCCAACTTAGGGGTAAGCTGGAAGCAGGGGGTATTAGTAGTAGTAGTTTCCATATTGGAGAGACACATACCAAAATTATTTTTTAATACTTTTATGATTGGTTGTATGTATTTAGGAACAAGAAGGAATATGTTAACTCATTAAGGAACAATCAACAATCCACAAGTATGGAGGGGGCCAAGGAGCGACCAAGTTTTGTGGGTGGTGAAGTAGTTAAAACATTACATCACGAGGATTGAAATCCACTCCCAAGTGACTCTAAAAAATATTAGGAAACACCACATGAGAATGAATAATATTCCCTTGAAACTATAGAATATCATTCTGAGACACATTCTACTGTGGACATGGACCAAAGGGCATCTACTGATGGATGCTTGAACTGTGAAGGAGTACCTATTGATGGGTGCTCACAACTCTATGTTGGTGACATATAAATCAGATTTGAAAGTGTTTATTCAATCCAAAGTTCTCATGAGCATGAATATGAATACCTTGTGGCAGATAATGAAGAACCAATATCACTTCCCCCATCACCACTTAAGCTTCAAGAAGTTGATCAAATTAAGAAGAATGAAGAAGAGGAGGTTTACTCCCATGAACCATCATTCATTAAAGGGTATTTGAAGATGAGTGAAGGGAATATCCATGAGGCCCTTAACATACTCAATGAAACTAAAGCATTGGTGTGAAATTCTTGTTGGGAAGTTTCTTCATTGAAGGAACCATCCTTTCTTGAAGACATGGAGAAGATTCAAAGAGCAATGTGCAACATTGAAGGTAATTTATGCCTTTGATTTTTGATAAAAACAATTTATTTAATATTAATGAATGGTTACATGAAGCATACTTGAATAATAATGACGATATTCATAAGCTGAAAACTCAAAATGAGCAACTTCTTAAGAGGTTGCAAGATACTTGTTCTTCCTCCTATGTTTCATATTTTCATATGGTAGATTGCTTCGAGGACTCTCATGACATGTGGATCATGAGAAACATGGGAAATTGTAGGTTCTTGATGTGTTTTGATATGATATTTATGAGATCCAATCACTTGTTGTGGTGGAATATGAACTTGAGTTGCCTCTTGAAAATGGTTGTACACTTTTTGAAGAAGTCCATGATTCCAGTACCTTGGAACCAACCTACGAGGAAAGTTTTGATTTTTTTAGGGAGGTGCATGTTCCTACCCCTATGGATTCTTCACATTATGAAAATTTTTCACTTTCTGATCATTTGGGTGAGTTGGTTCTTCCTCCCACATCCTACACTTCCATATTTTGTAGCATTCATCCTAATGAAGTATGGGTAGAAGGTTTCTTTTTTATGGTGCCACATGAGGAGTATGGGACTCCTATATCTCCTCTTGATTATGACATGACTAGAGTGCCATATTATCTAAATTTGCAGAAGCATCCTTTGTTACATTATGATGATATACATATTCATGGGTGTATTGATGAGACTTCTTTGATCCACTTGAAGTCTTCATGTTTTTTTGCTCCTGATTTGGTTCAGATTTTGGTGGAGGTTCTTCATTCAATTCTTGGATGAAATAACACATGGATGATTATTATTTTGATGCATCTTAAATTATTTTGGAGTAGCATTATAGGACATGGGATCCTCACCTATGTCATTGTGTCAGATTTTATATAATACTTGGTGTTTGTGTGTATGGGCCACATGATGATCTACTTACTTGGATGTACAAGAACTTTCATGATTCTTTGATGAGGCACCTTCTTGATGTACACTTGTATGATGTTGGTATGTGATTTCATGAAATGTATTTTTTACTCATTATGTTTGGAAGGGTGCAATACAAGCAATGGGATCTTGGTATTGTTTGGTTTCAATTTTGAGGGACATTACAATTTTTGGGGCAACATGTAGTATGGGATATTGAGTCACCACTTGAGAAGGTGATTTTAATAAGAGTAGAGAGGAAAAATAATGATGTTTATTCTTTGAAACCTTCTTTGAATATTGGAAATTCAAGTTTGGAAACTTAGTACCAACTTCAAAGAATTATACAGAAGCAAAAAGGGTTGAAAGTTCAGAAAAATGTCTTCAAAATATGGAGGTAAAGATTATTTGTGCCAATTTTGTTTTGATGGATTTTATTAATCATTTTGGTATTAGTGGTGATTTCACATGATATATAAATATGCAAATGTCCACATATATTTACTTTTGGAAACACACAATTGTAGTACACGAGTGCCACTACTCAAATTGCAGCTAAGGTTTGAAGAAAAAGTTTAAAAGGAAAGAAGGTTATTAAAAATACATGTTTGAAATTGCTTGAGGACAAAAAATATTGAGTGGGGAGGACTTTCATGTCTCCAATTAAATAATTTCCAAATAAGACTACTTGCAAATAATGTTCCACCAAGCTACCAGTTCCCTAGGTTGAGATAGAGATATAAATTTTGTAATAAGGGGATATGGGAACCAAATGGACTTTAGTTTACCATATTCACATTTAAATGGGTCACATAAATGATAAATTATAAGAAAATAAGGTGGCATGGGTTAATGAAGACTCTTGGAATCTTGTGGAGCCTTTGGATGACTAGATTCCCCACACACTTGGCATGATCTTCATCCAAATTCGAACACATGGGTAATGTAAAATTATTGGAGGGTGATGTGGTGTCAAATACCATATAATAATCCACATAATTTAAATAGGTAAAGGAGAGTAACTCCATGGAAGAGGAAGATACTAGAATACAAACTATGCCACTTGGAAGTAGATTCCATGTACTCTATGACAACTAATGATGAAAGATTGTATAACAAGTATGAAAAATTCAGACCTGATTGCAGAAATATGACAAATACGACATGAAAAGGATAAAAATATCCACCAAGAGGTCTAATTTTGTAGTTAGAGGCAACCATTCGAATTGGGGAAAGAATTGGAGCATGAAGAGGAAGACAAGTGTCATGAGAGTTACTAAACCACTAAGATGGGTTGGAGGAATCCCATGGAGAGAAATTAGACCTTAGGATGCCTAATAAAATTATGGAATGAGGAATGAGAATATATTTTGATCATTTTTTCATTGAACGTTTGCACTTTGGAGAGCTTTTGCTTGTCCATTGCACGGTAAGTGTTCGCTCTCGGTGCTGGTGAACCAATTTTGAGGGAGTTGGATTCATTTACAAGTTGGTTGATGGAGAGGCCATTCAGACCTCTCATTGGAGTTTAATTAAGAAGTTTTATTTTCAGGTTGAAGGTCTATATATTCATATTCTCATCTATTCCCTATTCTCATTCCTTCTTCTACATTCCCCCACACTCTCATGTTGAGGGCGCACTTGTTGGAGCGATGCTTGCGATTTGCTGAGTATATTTGATGCCCAAGATGTGAAATATGATTTATGGATATGTAATATCATGTACATATTCTCTGTAATTTGAAAAATCATAAATTCATGCATGAAAGGCTTGCATTCCCATGCTCTTGGATGACTAGTTTTCCTGTATTTGGATTCCATTTTGGAAAGAGTTGTATAACAGATTTGTATGAGGACATTTCTATGAGTTTGATGATGTTGGGGAAGCCATATATTATTTAATTCTTTTTAATTTAATTCCCATATTCTATGCATCTCAAAATATAATAAAATCCTATGTGAAAAGCTTGCATTCTCTTGCCATTGTATCACTAGTTTTCATGGATTTTGGCTTCAATCCTGAAGTAAGTTTATACCAGATTTTTATGAGGACTCCTCTCTGGGTTTGATGATGTTGTGACAGACATATATGATTTTTTACTCTGTAATTTCATTTGCATATTATCTGTGGCTTGAAATCCAAGAAATGCATGTGTGAAAAGCTTGCATTCCCATGCCATTGAATCACTAGTTTCCATGACTTTGGATTCAATATTGAAGGAGTCTTGTATCATATTTGTATGAGGGTTTTCCTCCGATTTTTATGATTTTGGGGAATAAATTTGTATTATATATATTACCACCATGTTTCATATTACTCTCAAAACCATATATTCTACTTTTCATGTGTCAAAGTTGAGCTAGTAATGCAATTTCCCTTAAGCAATTTCCATGAAAGTTACCCTACAAATGTTGCAAATCATAATCTGTTTGTATAATTTCATAACCATGATTAAGGAAATAAATTGATGTCTGATACTCATTCCCATACTCTATTCTGAAATTTGGGAGGGTCGTACTTGAGTTGGAAAGCTATTTTGGCCTTCACCCTTGGGGGGATTTGAACACAATTTCCTAGTAAATTTACATTGTTTCTCCTTATCCCCAAACCAAGATGTAGAGGAATAAAGTCTCATACAAAGTGTCCATATACCATGTTGGGATGTTTTAAGAGTCACCATACCTTTACATTTAAAATTAAATACCATTTGGAGTCAGTTGGAACCCCCTACAGTCTTGACTAGAAAAGCTCAAAAATTGCCCGAATTGCACTTTTCTCCAAAATTCCAAGTAGGGGAATTATAGCGGTATCAGAGCATGGTATTGGAACCTATTGAAGTTATGGATGATAGGGATTAATTTAATAAACTCATGAAGTCATATTTTGATGATATGACCAAGCATATTATGCAAGGGTTCGAATTGGTGGCTATCCAACTTAGTGGTAAGCTGGAAGCAAGAGGTAGCGGTAGCAATAGTTTCCATAATGGAGAGACACAGAATACAATTATTTTTTAAGATTTTTATGATTGGTTGTATGGATTTAGGAACAATAAGGCATATTTTAACTCATTAAGGAACAATCAACAATCCACAAGTATGGAGGAGACCAAGGAGCCACCAAGTTCTGTGGGCGGTGAAGCAGAAAAAGACATCATGAGAATCAAAAGTCACTCCCAAGTGAATCTAAAGAAGATGAGGAAACATCACATGAGAATGAAGAAGAGTCCCTTGAAACTAGAGAATATTATTCCAAGACACATCCTACTGTGGACATGGACCAAAGGGCATCTACTGATGGATGCTTGAAATGTGAAGGAGTACCTATTGATGGGTTCTCACAACTCTATGTTGGTGACATAGAGATAAGATTTGAAATTGTTGTTGCAAGCCAAATTTCTCATGAGCATGAAGATGAATACCTTGTGGCAGATAATGAAGAACTAAGATCAACTTCCCCATCACCAGTTAAGCTTCAAGAAGTTGATCAAATCAAGAAGAAAGAAGAAGATGAGGTTCACTCCCATGACTTGGTGAATATGTCTACAATATTCTCCTCTGTAGCGAAGTAATGTAGACTGATAACCTTACTATGCACTGGTTCCCGAATGTAGTGCATGTGAACTTCAATGTGTTTGGTTAGCTGCTTCTGAACTGGATCACTGGATATATTGATTACACTATGATTGTCACAATAGAGGTCTACTTATGGAGAAGGATGAATACAAAATCATGCAAAATCACATGTAGCCAAGATTCCTGAATAGCTACATTCAGAGCCCCCCGATATTCTGCTTCAACTGAAGAGAGAGCAAGAGCAAATTTCTTCTTGTTTGACCAACTGATTGGTCCAGATCCCAACATGAACACAAATACCGATGTAGATTTCCTATCAGTATTATCACCATCCTAGTCTGAATCAATAAAGAGAATCAGATATAGCTGTTCACCAGTAGAATAGTGGATCCAAAACTCCCTCGTACCTTGCACATAATGCATGATGCGCTTTGCTTCCTTCCAATGCAGCTCATGTGTCTCCTTCATGTACCTGGAAGCAACACTCACAACATAAGATAAATATGGCCTCGAATGGGTGAGGTACAATAGGATACCAATCAGCTGTCTGTAGATTGTACTGTCAACCAGTGGTGTAGAACCACATTCTTCCAACCCAATGCCAAATAAGAAGGGGAAGGGTGTTGCTTTACAATTAGTCATGTGAAATATTTTGAGCAAGTCTTAAATGTATCTAGACTATGTAATCATGATTCCCAAAGCAATTTGATTTACTTTGAGACTAATAAACTGTCTTAATTATCCTAGATCAGTCATGGAGAATGCTTCACTCAAAGATGACTTGATGCCTCTCAATCCAACAATTGAGCCACTAGTAATGAGGAATCCATACACATATAGGACAATCAATAGTAAGAATCCCCCTTTCTGTTGCATGTATACATTGTAATCAGACTTGCATCTCTTAAGTTTCTATGACATAAAGAAGGCATCCATCTTGGCATATCATGCCCTTGGGGATTGCTTGAGCCCATAGAGATATTTCCTCAGTTTGCAAACTAAGGAGGAATATTCAATGTACCCCTCAGGATATCTCATATAGATCTCCTTTTACAGGTCACCATATACGAAGGCACTCTTCACATCCATGTGATGTACCTCCTACCTCTTTGAAGATGCAATGGCCAAAACTAGTCTTATGGAGTCCATTCTTGCAACAAGAGTGAATGTCTCATTGTAGTTCAACCCATGGACTTGTGAGTACCCCTTTACCACTAATTGATCCTTGTACTTGGTTGTGGTTCCATAAGCTGCTAGGTTGGTCTTGAAGATCCATTTTCACTGAAATAACTTCCTCCTAGGAAGAAAAGTGACAAGCTCCCATGTTTTGTTGTCTTGTAGCGATCTAAGCTCATCATCCATAGCTTCCTGCCACCTTGGATCATGTCAAGCCTCCTTGTTTGACTAAGGATATGACCCCATCATTATGAAGCAACTCTATAGGAGAATTGGATATGAATGGCAGAGTGTAATACTTTCATCTTGATACTGATATCTTGTCCTTCTTCTGTCATCTGGATCCCCAACACTATTTCCAGGTGATTCAATGAGATTTTGGGCCCATTTAGGCCTCTGATTGGGAGAAGGTGATGGATATGGATCTGGATCTTATTGAGGTTCATTCTCAACATCAATATCTTGATCCTCATCTTTTGACTCTGAAACATTAGTCAAGAAATCATCATCTGTAAATGGAAATGGATGAGGAATTATACCTTCTTATTATTTGGCTAGTTCTGGATCATGCACCCGATCTTCTTCAAATTGCACACTGGGCTCTATGAAACACTTTTTGGTTGCAAGGTCCATCAGTTTGTATGCCTTTGAATCATCTGCATATCCCAACAGGATGCATTCGCTACTCTGCGATTGAAAGACTTTCCTCTTTTCAGTAGGAATTCTGACCCATGCCTTGGAGCCAAAAAATATTAGATGTGAGACATTGGGCTTATGTCCCATCAATACTTAGAAAGGAGTAGCCCCTATCACTGACTTATGAGGCACTCTATTCTGGATATACAAAGCAAAATTTACTGGCTCATCCCAAAGATACAAAGGAATACTGTTGGTGTTATCTTTCTTCAACCCACGTTCAATCCCTAGTTTGTCCACCAACAAAGTCCAATATATCGGCCCGATAGAGTAGGGCTTATTTGGAATCACTTGCGATGCTTATGCAATATCACCTGAGATATCTCTTATGGGTAATTGTTAGAACCAAGTTTCTACAATGGTGTGGGGATTTCCTCTTCTTTGGCACCTTATTATCTTATTCGATCGAAGCCGATGGTTACATTACTTCTCTTATTGCATATATTCAAGATATGATTCTATTGGTCCATCAACGGAGATTATAACAACTAATATACTTCCTTATTAGCTGTTCCAACTAACAACAATGCGATAGATGCATATAAAGACCCATTCATAAGCAAATATACATACATTCATTCAACATAAACACATTCATCAAATATATACATAGACAACATTTAATGTGGAAACGTATCAAGGAAAAACCATAAAGGTGATATTCATATGGAATGAGAAATATATGGAACATTTCATCTGCACACTCAGCATGTAGACTCTGTTCTAGATATTCTTATACAATCTATACAGGCCTCTCTCCTCTCATTCTCCCTAGTCTCAGATCTCTGAATTTTTCCTTTCCTTCACTCTACCGTCGATTTGCACACAGCTTGGATTGACTCACTCTTCTCTACAAATCCATAACTCTTCGACTCTACAAAGAGACACAGACTAACCAGGAAGTAACCCACACAAAGTTTGGTTTCTTCCTTTTGTAGACTCTTACATGTTGTAGTTAGATGACTTCATTTTTTTAGCTGACATTATGTCATTCCTATTCTCGTTCATTTTAGTTACAACTGTCAGTAGGCATTATCGACCCAAAATAAAAATATGATTTATTCCCTAAAGCACGCGTGACTCTAGCTGAGTTCTTACCCATGATCTCCCGAGCTATCCTTTTCAACCGCTACATGCCTTCTTCTATCATAGTTACTTCCATCGCAATTGTTATCTTCGTAACTTCCCTTCGTTTGCGTACATATTCCCTCAGGACTGCTTCTATCACAACTTTCCTTCTACCGCTACTTCTTTTGTCGTATCCCTTTCTCCATTGCAGCTTCCTCTATCGCGTGATTAGACTCTTCATCTTCTTGATTATAATTTTGATTGAATTCTTCCTATCTTTTCCTAGGGACAACAACCCCCCAACACTCACCTGTGGCTCGTACCGAGCCACATTATGCTATTCCAAAGATTTTTCCATTGTGATGATATTAATTTGAAAATCTTGGGAGAATTTCGCTATCTCCTTTGTTTCTCGTCGCACATCCTCTTCTGCCTTTTGCAAATTTTACACAAGGCTGAAACTGATGTGCTCCAACATTGTAATTCCTGCGAACTCTGCTGCTTGTCACAATTTTTGATGTACAGACTGAATAATGTCTGTAATTCTTTATGCTTCAGCCTGTAGTTTGAAAAAACTTTATCAGTCCTCTGTTGCTGTTGAGTGCGCAACACTACGACTTGATGTTGTATCTTTTTCATGTCAGCAACCTTATCCATTTTATCTACTAAGGGAAACTTCTTCATTTCATTTTTCAGTTGATTTCCTAAGTCTCAGCAATGCACAGCTGCTCTGCAACTTTTTATAACTTGGTATTGTTGATCAACACCTCCCATGTCTTATAAACATGTTCGACTTCCTTGTCACATAGTTCCTCTGCTTCTTATATTTTCTTCATAGTTTCTGCTGCTGTCATCCTTCTTTATTCCAACACCTTTGGCAGTGTACTGGGTCTCACCTATGCTTCTAATTTTGTGACCTTTTTGCGAAGGTACTCTATTATTTCTCCAAGTCGAATGACCTTGGCCTCTGCGAACATTTCATCTGCTATTCCTTCTTCTGCAAAATTACTGCAATCAAGTGTTATAGCATTGACGAGCCTGTGCCTGTGCTCCTCCCAGGTTTTGGATTTCTGCTTGGTTTCATTGATTGTTTTCTTCATCTTACTAAGAGTCTTATTTAATGCGTGCACTTGCTTGATCAATGCACCTTCTCTAACCTTCATTTCTGCGACTACGACATTCTGTATCACATAAAATTCATATAGAGGCATCTACAAAAAATTAATGGTGACATGGCCCAAGTTCTTGGCCATGGTATTCAATTCTGACGTTCCCAGGTTGAGTGCTTCTCCCACTAGTTGAGTTTTTATTGGTGGAATAGGTATCGGGACCTCAATCGATTGCTCTTCTGATGGGTTCGCTAAGTCTTTCGGTGATGTCACCTGTGGTTTGTAATCATCCGCGATGTGTACTTATTTGACCGCTTTACAAAGCATCTGGAGTAAGTCTGTAATACATATTGTGAGATTTGTTTGTTGCTCATCTACTTTCTGAAGGCTCTGCATAGCGACCATTGTCATTAATTTTGTCAGCAGGGTAACATCATTGATGTCAAGGTCAGTAATTCCTATTGTTTTGTCAGCCTTCCTTTTCTTATGCCTTATGGCAGGCTTCTCAGTCTGTTTCCTCTTATCACCCACCACCATATTTGTTGGGGTTGCGCTTGAATCATTTCGGGGAGGGTTGGTAGAATTATGTGGATCTTGTACTGGTGGTGGTGGGCCCCCTCCCTGTTCTCCATCCTTCTAAGCTGGTGGATCATCTTGTCACAGGTCTTATTTGGTAGATAATAGGTCATCAATGATAGGAACTCACCATTATTTCGACAAATCTTGGGTAATGGCATCGACTTCTTCTTCAAACAATAGGAATTGGGTCGCCAATCATTGGTGTTGTGGATCTTGTTGCAACTGCAACAAAATGTGATGGGGCCCAATTATAAACTTGATAATGTCGCAACTGAAGGCTCTGCATAGCGACCTTTGTCATTAATTTTTTCAGTAGGGTAACATCATCGATGTCAAGGTCGACAATTCCTGTTGTTTTGTTAGCCTTCCTTTTCTTATGCCTTGTGTCAGGCTTCTAAATTTGCTTCCTCTTATCACCCACCACCAGATCTGTTTGGGTTGCGCTTGAATCGTTCTGGGGAGGGTTGGTAGAATTATGTGGATCTTATGCTAGTGGTGGTGGGTCCCCTACCTGTTCTCCACCCTTTTGCGCTAGTGGATCATCTTGTCACGGGTCTTATTCGGTAGATAATAGGTCATCGATGATAGGAACTCACCATTATTCTAAAAAATCTTGGGTAATGGCCTTGACTTCTTCTTCAGACAATAGGAATTGGGTCGCCAACCATTAGCGTTGTGGATCTTGTCGCAACTGCAACAAGATGTGATGGGGCCCAATTATAAATTTGATAATGTCTCGAAACCGCTAAACATTTTCGTCTATGATTCTTGCTTGTTGCTTCACATGATAGGGCATGGCCTATCCATGCATAAATAATTGAACATTTTTGTCCCTGTGTCGCTCCTTTTTATCTTTCTCAAACCCGATATTCTAGTATCGAGCTCCTAGGCATCGCCCTGGTATTTCTACCCCTTGGTAGTTCGCTGGTTCGTACCATGTAGAAAATGAAATCAAGATGAGAAACCATGAGTAATGGAATGCAGTACATTTTTCTTGCGACTGTTCCACATTTCTAATAATTCATTCAAGAAATAATGTGACCAATTCATTTGAACTCCCAATGCACAGAGTTCAGGCATTGCAATCGTACCTACAATACATTGGTTTTGTTGCATCTTCCGTAAAAATTTGGTAGCTAAAACCTTAGTTGCAAACTAAAAAATATGGTCATTGATGGAGCTTATTAAAAATACTCTAGTATCTCTGGACAAATCATAGTTATCTTTTAGCTTGTTTGTCAGCATAGTGTCTTGGTCTTTTTTGAAAAACTACGCTGGGTCCATGCTTGCAAGTGGTAGTCTTGTAATTGCTGCTATCAGCTCGACATCCACATAATTTTTTCTGTAGAGCCATAGGAAGCCACTATGAAATGATACCCGTAACTATTTGACACATGCATTCACCTCTATGCTTCGACTAAAATGCGACATATACATCAGCGACAATAAACCTGCCTGGTCTAGTCCTCCTGCCCATTCCATTGGATCTAGGTGCTTCAGGCCATCCAGTGTATCTTGTATAACCACCATGTAGTTATTCATATCTAAATATGAATATTTCCTTGAGTCGTGATCGACAAAGGTCAACTTCTTAAGGTTTGGCAGAATTTTATGCGACACCTGAACTCCTTCCGGCACAATTGGTGCTACTAGTGGGTACCATGTATTCTTCAAAACTCTAATTTTTGGTGCAGTAGATTGTCTTGGTGGGACATATGATGGAAGCATAGTCGTAGACCCTGATTATTCCTCCTCCTTCGATGGCATTGGTGCCAGTGATTTCTTCTTTCAGCTTCCAGAATGTTTCCCAATTGTTGTACAAGACAGACCTGCTGGGTCTGGTATTAGCCTGAATGTAGGGATAAATGGAACCTGTTCAGCTTCTTCAGTAGTTGCATCCTAAGGGGGAATGTATCCAACAATTTATTTCATAATGAGTGTGGGTGATGCAGTCGCGACACTAGATTCTGTAGCTATGTTTGTGCAAGTACAATCTTTTATTGGCACTTCCTCGACCTATCTGGTTAGGTAGTCAATCATAGTAATTATATATCTTGCACCTGTGTGCTTCCCTGTTGGACTAATAGGGCCCACAAAATCAACGACCCATTTATCATATGCCTGCAGAGTTATTCGAGGTACTAGTGGCATTTCATTTCGTCATGACTACTTTCCAGTTCTTTGGCAGACATCACAACTGTGACAATATTCTTGGGAATCCACATGCATGTAGGGCCACCACAATCCTGCATGTAATATCTTTCACACTATAGCTTTTCCAACAAAATGGCATCTTGTGGCATCAACATGCACTTCATTTAGTATCATTGGTCGCTCATGTTCCAAGGCACAACAACGAAGAATCTCATCATGGTCCATTTTATATAACTGTCCATCGATCAACTAGAAGTATGCAACTCACACAATTAACTATTTCTTCTGTGCAGTAGTAAATTCAGTTGGTGGACATCCCATACTAAAAAATTGTATGATGTCTCTATAATGATCACAAAAAATTGTTATCGCAAATAGTTGCGCATCAGGTAGACTATCATCGAGGTTACCAGGTTCATCATCACTTTCGATCCTCAATAGATGGTTTTGTCATGAATTCAGTCGACCTGGTTTAACAATAAATTCAAAGTCAAATTCCTGAAAAAGAAAAATCCACTCAAAAATACCCCCCCCCCCAACAATGCCTTATTAACCATGTATTTCAACGCTGAATGATCTCTGTACATTTTGAAATGTGCACCCAACAAGTAGTGTCAAAATTTCTGCAGATTGTATACCATAGATAGTCCTTCTTTTTCCATCGTGGTATAGTTCTTCTCTATTGTTGATAATTTTCTGCTAGCATAGGAAATAGTATGATCAATCGACCCTTCACCAGGATGCGCTAGTACCACACCTCGTGCGATAGATAATGCATCGACATGGACATGAAATTCCTTTTTCCAGTATGGAAATACAAGTATGGGCACTGTAACCATCTTGTTCTTTAAAGTGTCCAGACTCTCTTGGCAAATTTCCTTCCACTGGAACTTAACATCTTTCTTCAATAATTTCTCCATCAGATCAGTCACCTCCGCATATCCTTTAATAAATCTCCAGTAGTATCCTGTATGTCCCAATGTTTCTCTCAATTTATTCACTGTGGTAAGTGGTGGTAGGTCAACGATAATCACAATTTTTGCAGGGTCGATCAATATTCCATCATGTCAAACTACGTGGCCCAATAGAATTCCAAACAGGGAAAAAAAGATACATTTCTTTAAGTTCAAAGAAATTTGATACCGATGAAAACTTTCCAACATCATCATTAATGAGCCCAAATACTGTACAATTGTCGAAGTAGAACTGAATAAATTTATGAATAAAATCTTTGAAGGAAACCACTACTATTTTGGAAAAAATAACATGAGCATTCTTGAGTCCAAAGGGTATTACTGTGTATTGGAAATGACCCCACTCAGTCGCAAAGGTTGTCTTGTGTCGGTCTTCCTTTGTAGTTCTAATTTGATGCTAGCCAAAGAACCCATTATTGAATGAGTAAATTTCTTGACCCCTGGCACTCTCCAATACCTCATCTGTAAAATTAATGGAGTCGAAAATGGGCTATGTAAACACACATCGTTCAACTTTCTTAGGTTGATGCAAATCTGCACTTCACCAATATTCCTTTTATATTTCACTACTATCGAGATGATCCATTCTAATTCTTCTACAGTTTCTATGATACCTGCCTCCTACATTCGGTCCAACTCTTCCTTGACTTTTTCTTTAAACCACAGATTCAATTGGTATGGTCGTTGCTTGATAAGTTTTGTGTCGGGCTTTAAAGGTATCTTCATTTATCCAAGGTCTTTGAAAATTCCTTTCATTTCTAAGATTTTCATAGGGATCCGATCTTGAAACTCATGCAATAGATCCATGATCTTCCCGACAGTCTCATCATCCCAATAATTTCCAATATTGGCAAATTTTGGATTCTCAGGTGAGCCAATATTTACTTTCTTGACTTTTAGCGAATTCAAAAATTGGTCGCTAGAAATACCAAATACTTCCACTACGTGTGTACCATCAGACTTGGGTATGTTTACGTCGAGTGGATAATCGTGATCAGGTTCTCCCATCATGTTATAACACTCCATCCAGTGATGAATTTTTGCACTGCGTTGATTGAAGTTTGTCATTGCGACATTGATATCTTCAAATATCTTTGTCTTGATTACTTGCAATGTGACATCAATCAATGGATGATCATCAACAAATTCAAATGTGTGTATGAAGCTAGTAGCTCATTCATCCCATTCAATATTTACTTTTCTCAGTTCAACTGATGTATACCAGCTCCTTGGTATCATATCCAACATGTGTATGAACTGATAAACCCATTCCTATCATGAACATGCCTCCCATGTCACATGAAAATACTCTATATGTTCTAAAGGATTAATCAATCTTGTATACTTTCGACCAGTATAGATGATCTCTTCTCCAAAACTTATCTCCAACAATCTTCGACATTGTGGCCATTTTGAGATATATTCTTTATGTGTGACCCACCATCTAGTGGGTGTAGCTTTCAGCATGAAGTCTAAGGTAGAAAAGCATTGATGTTCTGTGACTGTTTCTTCAAACTCTGTCAGAAAAGATGAAAGGTTAGGTAAACCTTCATAGATAGGTATCTCACTTACCTCAATTCCTACACATCACACATACCATTTAATTTTTGTGCACTTTCTCATGGATACTTCATGCATCTGATTCTACCAATTTTCCAATGCTTCACTAGAATCTGATGTACATGAACTAATACTTCGCCAACTAAGGTTTCCATCAGCTGTTGGATTTACATAATCATCCCTTGCAGATGTGATGTTATAAATATGGTCAAGATAGCCGCCTTGTCCTTCACTATTTACTAACATGACGTATCTCTGCCCTTCTAGCGGATCAATTAGTGTGACCACCCTTAGCTATGAATCTTCAAATGTTAAGATTCTTTTCTTAAAATTGATGATGGTTTGATGAGTGATTTCCCATTTGATCCCCAAAAGTGCAGGATATGGGTTTGTTTCATCAACAATGTTGATTAATTCAAAGTCAACATACTTTCTTAGGCCTTCTATCTCGACAAACACTTGAATCATTCGACCGATAGGTGGGACTTTCGACTTATTTGATAATATGAACTGAATATGAGACCACTCCAGTCACGGTTTCCCCATGCTTTCCCATTTTTTTCTTGTTAGAATGTTGACATCAGATCCCAAGTCTAGGATAATATAGTTTGCGCGTCCAAGAATACTTCCTTTTCTATTTGGACATCGAACGACACTTTCTTTTGTACTATTGGTCACACCTACGGTTGGTCATGCTGTGCATCTTGATATGATCTAGTCACAACACCTCCCCTTGTCACAACAACAATATTTGGTTCCCTCGGCTCAACAAAAATCATATGGATATTCTTGTTGGGATTCAGATTGGGATTCTGCAGAGGGTTTAGATTTCCCACATTTCTAGCCCACCACTTCGCTATCAACTGTGGACACTGTTTGACAGTATGATCAAAGGATTTGCAATATAAACATGTCTTTGTAGGGATCACACAATCCTTGGAAAAATTTCCTGGTTGTCCACAATTATAAAATATGATTTGGCCTCTTCCATGACCAAATCCTCCTCCTTGTCCTTGAACTCAATAATTTCCAACCCCCTGGGTTGAGGGTATTGTTGTTGCAGGTATTAATTCTGTGGATACTGGGGATAAGGATACTTAGCTTGTGGATATTGATCTTGAGCCCGTTCATCTTGCATATGCTCTTCATTTTTCATCTAATAAGTGTCGACCATTTTCTCTTGCAGCAGTCGGAATGCTCTGCAATCCTTCTCATCATGGCCTATTGATTTACAAAATTTACAATATAAACTAGCTGGTGCTCTTATAATATTTTGTAAGTATAAACACTCTTTCGATCGATGAACTCTAGTATGGAATATTCTACACCAAGGAATCCCTTATGTATTTATCGAGTTCGGTGCTCCCACTACCACATAGATCATGAACGTCGACCAATTATCCTTATGGTGTCCTTCAGTTATGCATCTGGTACACCAGATTTCTTCTTGGAATTAATTTCCATTTTTAATGTCCTAGAGTTGCAGCATAAGGTTAGCTAGTTGCATTTGAATCTACATCATTCCTCCACTAGCCTCTCCTATAGGTGATGATTCTAGCTTCATATCCAGCTCCAGAGCTTCAGTCTATGACGCAATATTTTATTGCATCAAGAGAATATGGATGTGTAGTAACAATGCTGCAATGAACCAATATTTGTGTTTTCCATACAACATCTAGAATCTTACTTTAGCCATGAACGTCTTAAATATCTTGTCGAAGTCTCACACAGATTCCATAGGCAATTGCTTAATCTCTTTAATCTATGTAATACATTGAGATTCACATTTAGGATTTCTGAATTCATCTATTAGTCCCACTTGAATTTGGTTGAGCGTTTTCTGTGCGACTCCTATCGGAACCACATAAAACTTGATATACAATTCCAATGAACAACCCCTCGAGGTTGTGATCATATGCGCCTTCTTTATTGTTTCATCATGGACTTGTCGCATGGTCCATACGACTTCACATAGAAACCAATGTTGCTATGGGTCTTCTATCCCATTTCCATTGAATATTGACAACTTAATATCATTCCCAGCCATTATATTGCTCCTCGGTACTATTGGATAACAATTTTGGATAGCAGGAATACCTTGTATACTATTCCCATAGTTAGTATTACTTGTATTGACAAACCTACTAGGAGATGAGTTTTTGGACCTTACCTTCGGAGACGTACACGGAGTCGTAGGTGTGTCATATTCGTATTTTGGATATGGGGATTCTTCTTATTCTTCTCTTTCGAGGATAGGATGATATTCCTCTTCTTTGTCTCAAGAAGCTCTGTCAAAGTGCGACGTCAACTCATAGTCTTCTCCTATAGTCTTACTGCAAATTCCTCTTCTTGTCACAGTTCTTCTTCTTTTTCCTGACCTAAATCTCCTTCCACTTCCTAGACACCCACCCTCTAGTGCAATTCCACTATCACCAAGGAACATCTCAGCTTATCTTGATCCATTTTTGTCACACTTCTTCTATGACATAAACCAAGTCTTTATAAATAGTTATTTACTCCCCAGACTCCATTCTCAGGATCCCTTTCTCACATATGAGCATTCTGATTCAGACTTTCAAAGATGTCAAATACCTTCCTTTGGGTCCATGGAAAATTTTTCTTGCCACCTCACTATATGACATTATTGTGTCGACAAAAAATTCAGTAATGTATCCCTCCAAAATATTTTCTACCCAAATATCGACAGCCCTAGATACATGGTTGCTAATACTCTTCAACCGCTGAATCAATTGAGGACTCCACTCTGTCAGCTCTCCTCCTTGGAAATTTTTTCGTTGGGTTGCTAACTTCAACAACCATTCATATAACAAAATAGGAAACTCAAAAGAAAAAATTCATGGGTATCCATATAGAGGTATCACTCCAACCACTTTGTTGGATTCAATCACGATCCTTGACTATCTTCTCGTGCAAACTATAATACTTTAAAATCCACACACTCTTGAATTTCTGGCTTCGTAGGATGCCTAAACACATCCCTCAAAAAATTACTCATGGTCTCGACAAAGGAACCATTTCTTGCCATCATCTTTCTTCGACCCAGGTTCATTCCCTAGTTTGTTCGTCAACAAAACCCAAGATATCGACCTGACATAGAAGGGATCAGTTAGCACCACCTGCGACACAAATGTAGTCTCACCCAATATATCTCTTTATGGGTAACTTCCAGAACCAGGTTTCTACAGTGGTGTGGGGATTTCCTCTTATTTGGCACCTTACTATCTTACTCGACCGAATATGGTGGTTATATTACTTCTCTTATTTCATATATTCAATATATGATTCTATTGGTCCATCGACATAGATTATAACAACTAATATACTTCCTTATTAGCGGTTCCAACTAACAAGAGTGCGACAGATGCATATAAAGACCCATTCGTAAGAAAATATACACACATTCATTCACAATACACATTCATTCAACATAAACACATTCATCAAATATACACATAGACAACATTTAATGTGGAAACCCATTAGAGAAAAACCACAAAGGTGTTCTTCTTCTGGCATGAAAAATATATGGAACCTTTTGTCTGCGCACTCATATTGCAGACTCTGTTCTATATTTTCTTCTACAATATATACAAAATTCTCTCTCCTCTCATTCTCCCTAGTCTCATATCTGTAAATTTTTCCTCTCCTTCACTCTATTTTCGATCCACACACAACCTAGATTGACTCACTCTTCTCTATAACTCTACAACTCTTCGACTCTACAAACATACACAAACCAACTAGGAAGTAACCCACACACTTGGTTTCTTCCTTTTATAGACTCTTATATGTTGTAGCCAACCAAATTCATTTAGCTGATAGTCTGTCCTTCATATTCTCGTTCATTTTAGTTACAATTGTCAGTAGGCACTATCGACCCAAAATACAAAGATACTTTATTCCCTAAGGCATGCATGAATTTATTTGAATTCTTACCCATGATATCTCAAGTTGTCCTTTTCAACCACTACACTCCTTCTTCTATCATGGTTCCTTCCGTCACGACTGATCTCGTCACAACTTCCCTTCTTTCGTGAACTTCTTCCCTCGCGACTGCTTTTGTCACAAATTTCCTTCTACCACTACTTCTTTTGTCATATCTCTTCCTCCATCACAACTTCCTCTGTCGTGCGACTAGACTCTTAATATTTCCAAAGATAATTCTAACTGAATTCTTCTTATCTTTTCCTAGGGGGGCCAACAAAGAATTCTTGCTTCTAGAAGGTATGTAGCCATCTCTTTCAAGGATCCATTCTTCCTATCAGCTACACCATTATGTTGTGGTATGCATTGGACTGAGTGTTTCATTTGAATGCTTGTTGATGCACAAATCTATTGGAATTCTCTTTTGACATACTCACCTCCATTACCAGATCTAAGTGCTTTGATCTTATTTCTGTGAGTTTTCTCATCCAAGGCTTTGAATATTTTGAAGGTATCAAATACCTCAAACTTCTACTTCAGAAAATAGACCCAACAATACCATGAACAATCGTGAATGAAGGCCAAAAGCATATGGATCCATTCATATATGTTGTAGGAATAAGTCAGGAGACATCACTGTGAATTAAATCCAGTGTGGAGGAAACTCTTCTTGCCTTCCCAACTTCATACCTTTTCTCTGGATGCTTCCCTACCAAGCAACCAGTGCACACACCTTCATAATATTTGATGAGAGGAAATCCCTCAACCATATTTTCATTGTCCAGCTGCTGGAGATACTTGAAGTTCAGGTGGCCAAATAGTTCGTGCCACAACTTTCTTTTGTTATTGACATGAATCAATAAGACAATAGGATATGAATTAGGAAGAAAGTGAGAAAACTCATATGCCTTGAAGGCATGATTAACGACTCCTTTTGCTATCAAATTTCCAGTAGAGACTTCTGATATCTCCACTGTGTCAGGATCAAATGTGACTTGCTTGGGTGAGCTAGTATGTGTCATGTGGTATACAAACGGAAAGTTTGTTGCTAAGGAAGGGACATAGAGTACATTCTGAAGCACTCCATGCTCAGTTTTAATGGAACCTTTCCCGACAACTAGAATTTGTGAGTAATCTCGCATATGGATGCTTGGTCCTCTAGAGAGATCCAGAGTAGTGAAAGATTCTTTGGAGGAAACCATGTGGTTGGAGGCTCCAGAATCAAAATCCTTTCTGAGAAAAGCATTCCTTTAGAGCATGCCACCTCTCATGTTCTTCAGCCTTGTTTCCAGCATCAAACTTGTTTTCTCCTTTAGGAAGATCAATTTTTTTCTGTTAAAGGAGCCTAGAAATCTAGTCTGTGGTTTTCTTCATACACAGATTCTATGGATGATTTCCTCTCTTGCAGTAAGGACACTTGGACTTGTTAAACTTCTTGTGCTTGTCCTTCTTGTAACCCGAGGCTCCTTTTGAAGGATTTTTCTTATCCTTAGGCTTGGATTCAATGTTCTTCTTCTCTTTTCGTTTGTGCTTCCCCTTTCCTTGCACATTCTTAGTCTCCCCTAGCTAAGAGATCCTAATTCTTAGATGCTTGGAGAGCTCCTATCTAAATTATCTTATATTGTTCTTGGATTAGTGATTCTGTGAAGGCATAAAGGGATGGAATTCACCAATTAGGATTTGTCAATATCCTAGAGTGAAAGGTATATACAAACACTGATAATTCTGGGCCAAGTTTGCTCAAAATTGAGAGCACTAAATGCTGACCCTTCTTATCAATACCACACTGCTTGCATTGCATGACAAGGGATTTGAATTTTGAGAAGAGTTGTTGTATAGTTTCAAAGTTGTTGGGCTGTAGTGATATCAAATCATTCTCTAGAATGTGGCCCCTGAGCTCATCCTTATTTCCAAACAAGGACTTGAGCTTGTCCCATACTTCTTTTGGACTTCTCGGTCCATCAAGATGGAAGAGCATCTCCCTGGAGATGTGGATGCACATGAATCCAAATGCTTCATCCATCTTGTTCAGATGCTTAGACTTTTCAAGGGGCTATTGGAGTTCGACCTCTCTTCCCTTGGTGACCCTGTACATAGCCTTGTTGCACAAGTAAATGTACATATCATCCCTCCAATCAATATAGTTGAATGGCAATGAGGATTATAGGTATCAAAGTTGCTGAATTCTCCATCTCACATCTTCAAAAATAACTAATTCTTTAGAACATATTTGAATTTACCTGCAAAAACATTGCAAAACACTTCAATTCGCAATCAAATCGATTAAAATACTCTTCACTTCGACATGCACACTTTCTTTGGGTGCATCACACCTAGCTAGAATTTTCTGGACATAATACAAAGGGATCAAGGAAAGAATACCAGGATTTAAGTGGAACCCAATTGCTTTTGGTGCATCAATGAAATTTTACGACGTTTGAAGTTTGCATGGATACTTGCTCTGATACCATGTGAAGTTTAATGAATCATAGTATTCTCAGGCATGAGTGAAAGTAATGTGAAGAGAAGGTTGCGAAAGAGTGAACAATTCAATGAAAATTGATCAATAGATTCATGACAATTTACACACACATGAGATGAAAAATGGTCATCATAACATTACATCCATTTTCATTGATCTCTCTGTAATACAATAATCATACAATAGGAATAATTTGAATGCCTTAAGGAAGATTCAAATTCACCAACTCAAACCGACTCTGGTGCTAATTCAGTGTGGAAAAATCACCACTAAAGCTCACTAATGCAACTCTGGATAACTGAATCAGTTCACAATTAGTTAACGAATGTAGGTAGGTGAGGAAGGGTTCATACCTCCCTTAAATCATGCAAACTGACGCTAGGATGGCTGAGAGTTGATTAACTGATTGGAATCAAAGCATGACTGAACATAACTGAATACCTACTAGGGTCAATTGCTGGATACTGCTGGTGGAACTCAAAGTGGGTAACTAAATTATAAGGATTCATCTCTGGAGCTCCTAAACTCATGCAGACATGTGCATTGAGTATTAGGTGGCCCCTAGATGTGCCCCCCATACACTAATAAAGTGATAATGACCTCCTAAGCTAGGAAAAATACAAATAGACTATGTGGTCAAAGGGAGGATTAATTAATAATCCTAACACGGTTGTATGTATTGCTTGTCCCCAAAAGATATCACTTAGCTTGGAGTAATTCAACATGGTTATGGTCATTTCTTATATAGTTCTATTTTTTCTTTCAGCAACGTGCTAAGCTGTTCTAGATATTGACAATTGGATTGTTATTCCCCATTCTTCACAGAAATCCATAAATTCTTTTGAAGGAAAATCACCTCCGTTATATGATATTAAGCATTTGATTTTCAATTCAGTTTCATTTTCAACCAGTTCCTTGAAAATCCTGAACCATTCGAAAGCTTTTGACTTTTTCTTGAGGAAGGAAACCTAGGTCATTCTTGTGTAGTCATCAATGGGAATAATGAAGCATTTTTCACCATCAAGTCCTTTTGTTGTCATGTGCCTACATAAATTAGACGGTGTACAATCTCTAATGGTTTTGTTGTAGAGTTTTCCTTTGTCTTGAATTCAAATTTTGTTTGTTTTCCATGTCGATAGTGCTTGCACTAGTATTTGTTGGCTTTGTAATTTCTGACATTTATATTACAACTTGATTCTTGTCGATATTGACAATATTATCAAAGTGTATATGGCGCATTATCCATCCCAAATCCAACTCTCATATTTTTTTCCTAAACAACATCTTTCTTTCTCGATTTCATTCAATATGTATATGTTGTTTGGAGTCTGTTAACACTCCGTTTTAATAGTTGATTCGAGGGCTTGATAGAGGTTCGGTAAGGGTCCCAGCCCCTCGAATCTCGTGTGACCATCCTTCAACGATGAAAGCGGCGAGCATATCGTGACATTGGCAGCGATCCATATTTAAGGGCCGCGATTGGCCGGAGGCAAATCAACGGTTCCGGATCACTTCACGCAAACAAACATGTGCGGTCCAAGCTCCTTTCTCGAATCACGAAATTCGTTAATGACCGGAAGCTTTAGATGGTTGAGATGTGGCTTGGGGAAGATATACGACCTACAACGATTTCGCAATCCATACTTGTGCCGGTAAAACCGAAATCTCAAATCATGAAAAGGCGTAGAGGTAAAAAGGATCAACGGCTGTGATAAAAGCGAGAAAAGATCAACAGCTATGGTTCATTTCATAGGGTGAACTGGCACGGGTGAATAGTTGAGTTCTTCGTTGCAAAAAAGGGCAGGGCCTATTCTGATTGACGGCTGCGAGAGGGCCGGTCTTGATCCACAGCTCAGAACGTATCACGATCCAAACCGCCCACGGCATACCGAAGAGAAAGATCGGTGGCGAGATAAGTAGAATGTGGACGGTGGATACGAAGCTTCCTTTGATTGAACAGCTGAAGAAGACTCCTGGAAGGCAAATCTCCCATCCTTTGTGGAAATGACAGCAGAGGGGGTGTTCACACGTGTAATCTGCCTCATCACAGATTGGTCGATTCCTCCAATGCCATTCGGGATACGCTTGAGGTGGAGGTCTCATCCCATGGCGCAACTCCCCGGATTGAAACCATGAGAGAGATAGAGGTTTGATTCGCTGAGGCAGAAAACCTGGAATTTACACAAGACCGAGGGATGTTGCAAACTAAAACAACCTGACACCACCATCAAGGTGACAGAAAAGGCAGGAGATGGTCGAATCCGTAGCCCTTAGAACCAGCTTGGCAGCCACACAGAAATGATTCAGAATCTTAGCCATGTCGTATAATATGATTGAACATCAGGAGGGAAAAAGCTCCGCTCTGGCGCCACACATGCCACCATCGCAACGATTTCAAAGAAGCAACCCTTCCCAAAGCCTTTCCTGCTCACACTATATAGCACCACCTTCTGAAGAGCTTTGAGACGTGGAATTGTGTAGATGGTAAGATCTATATGAGGTTGAATCCCAAGCAGTGTCAAGGTATTCCATAGACAACCATGATAGTGTGGTTCGAGAAATTAGTTCGACAAGGAGTACTCTTGGTAGGCAGGCTTGAAATCTGTGTTCTAGTTGTCCATGCCAGACGAATTTCAACCATTGGGGCACAGATGTTAGATACCAAGAGGGATTCACCCACTTATACACCACCCAGTCTCTGGATATGCGGTGCATGGGTTTGGACATCCTAGTGATGTCCCTCCGGCACTCTCGACTGCAGTCCCAACCTCCAAAGTCCCAGCTCGCAATGGTGGCAGAAATGTTGGAGCAAAAGCTCGTGCTGGGACCAGGTTGGTCCAAAGCCTCCAACGCCATTCCTGGGGGTTCCATTTGGCTGCTTAGTCGTGGAAAAAGAGAGAGTCAGGTGCACACCTACCTGCATGGCTCACAGGAAGATCCTCCTTATGGGGGAAAGAAGATAGTACAAGGACGATAAGCTTCTTAAGTCGCTTATCATCACCTAGCGTTTGGCCACCCTCTCCTCGGCCTCCTCCTATAACAATGTTACTAGATGGAGGATGAGGTCAGGAGAATGGTAGAAAGAAGGATTTGGGCCTTCTTTTCAGCCTTTGATCGGCAGCCTCCAGCTGGACAAGGAGACCCAAAATGGGTCCAGGGCAGCCTATGCAGACAATCGTTCATCAGCACATCGCGTGGAAGTCATTTTCACGAAGCAAGATTGTGGGAGGCTCTGCGCTGTCAACCCACGTTATCACGCACTCCGTCTCCATAATGTTTGTTTATATTTGTAGAACGTGGCGATAGCACACTCTTTGCACTGTTAACGCCGGATGGTGACTTGTAACAGTTTTTTATTCTGTAATCTCAGCATTAGGATTGTATAAAAACGCTCCCGATAGAGGGAGAAAGGAGTTAGAGAATTGGATTGGGAAACAATCCTGGGTTGAGGCTCCCATTTGTAAAAGCTCAATACCTATGTATGAATAAAATTGCAGTGGACGACTATCATTCATAGCAGATATTCTTGTGTTGTTGTTTTTCCCAATAAGTGCTTTCTTTATGTGTAAATTGTGTTTCCTTGTTTTCACTCCATTTCGTTTATTGCTTTCATGCCTGCAACATAGGGTATAGTGGTTCGAAATTCGTACTTTCTACGCTCCCCTGTTGTTCCAGGCATTAACAATGGTTCTTCTAAAGTCACATGGAATTCATCTCGCTGATGCTCCATGAGATGGACTGTTCTTTCTTTTCCTCCAAAACACCCGCTAAAATCTCATGATTGGGAAATCAACAGCTATCTTGCCTCCGTTTGCTACCTTTCTTCATTCTTTCCATCTATAATTGTTTCTTGCGTAGTTTTTGACTCCATTTTCCCATGGTCCTTTAACCCCGATTACCCCACCATGCACCTACCTCGACCCACTTTTCCCCATTCATGATCCTAGCCCCCTGATCATACCGATTGAAAATCCTATGCAGAGTAGACTTTGGTGACACACAAGATTGACAACCATATTTGGAGCTGCTCCGATGTTGAACAAAAGATCCCTCTCTGACCGCTCAGGGATGGAGGCATGGCCAAAAGCGGTTTTGTTGTTGCCCAGAGGCGGGCCCTTCCGCAACCTTCGATTCAATTCCGGTGCTAACAAACTGGCGCCATTGTCGGGGACCAGATTGAAGATCATCCCTCGGAAGAACAACAAAGATTTATAGGATAAAGAATTTCTATGGACAAACAGAGATTCTTAGATGTAAAGAAGGTTGTATCATTTGCTATGGTGACTCCACTAATAGATTCTGGAAGGTGACTCCACTGAGGAGACCGGTGGTCAGAAAGAAAGAGATGGGGAGAGGTCTCAAATCTTCCCTGGATTTGAAAAAAAGGTTTAGATCTGACTCTTGATGGTGAACAATGGTCAGACATCAAGAAGGTCATGTCTCTTTTCACCTGGCAACTCCATCTGCGAAGGATCCATTCTTCATAATATTCTATGGCAGCTCCACTATCAAACGGGGTTGCAAAGTTTGAGGAGCTGATTCAGTTTCTCCACCATCAAGATGACTTCTCAGGCTGCAAGGTATGCTCCTATGAATCTTGCTGCCATTCCTAGTTATCCCAATAAAATACCTCTGGTAGATTGGCAGACATATCTTCCAATATTCAATGATGAAAATGGTGATGATGCTGCCATTCATCTATTTAGATTTCATAAGCATATACATAAGCTGGGAGTGGGATGGCATGAAGATTATTTAATGAGACTGTTCATGTTTAGTTTGGAAGGGTATGTAAGGTCTTGGTATGAGGGATTGCCAGTAGGGATTTTATCCTCCCTTAAAGACTTCCATACAATATTTCATGAACATTTCAAAAGGCATTATCCTTCTTTGTTGTTATTTCAAGATTGTTACACACAAGATAGAGAGTTCATTGAAAATGTGGAATATGAGTGTGGTGATGATTAGTATTTGGATGAAGAGGTTTTAGATATCTTACATGAATATTCATCTCAAAAAGAAAGACAAACCAATTGCCATGATATTCAAGAAAAATCCCGGCTGTCGGTATTGTCTTCCTCGGCTGAAGTTGACATAGACCAAAGCTCTGTTTCAACTAGTTATATCTCTCTTCCTGAAACTGATGATGATTTGCAGCATTCTTTCCATTCTTTGTGTGACCAAGAGAGAGGTTGGGATGTCCAATCAGATCCTTCCTCATATTATTCAACTTCCGAATTTTTGTTACAAGAAGAGGCCTCCCCTTCACAAACAGAAAATTCATTTTCACAGCAGCAATCTCTTGAAAGTTACAACGCTTGTGTGATTGATTACACAGAAGATGATAATTCTGGAAAATCTCAGTCTTGTAGTCCCTACACATGTTCATTTTCTGAAAATGCAAGTAAAGAGAAATCATATTTTGAAATAGGGGTTGAAGGAGGTCTACCACATGTTGATCAGATTCATATTACACCCAAATATTTACATGAATATATAAAGCTCTCTTTGCTTGAAGGAGATGATCAGCCTAGTGATTTGGAAGGAGATGGGTATACTGATTTGTTTTCTGAAAAATGCAATCAGCATGTCACAATTTCTATTAGTGGAGAAAATCTCATTGCAATCCAAGATCAGAAGTATGAAGACATAGAGGAAACTGGACATGTTAAAGAAATGAATGATGTTTCTGTTGAAACATATAAAGAATATGAAGTTTTGGAATTAGAAAGTTTAAATGAAGTGGTGGATGTTTCACCTGGAAATTGTCATGTGTTTTCCTTACATGGTTCTTTTGAAGATCGGTTTGATAGCGTGCAAGGGAATTTACAGTTGAGGTGGCTTTCTCATGGTTAGCCAATGACAGAATTTTTGGTGGGTTGTCATGTTTTTTATGACCTCGTGGCCAAATACCTAGAGGGTCTGGGTGAGGGAATTGATTGGTCATATCTCTGCCTTAAACATCAGTTTGTTTATCATTCCCTTCTCCCATTATTTGTTTCATTTTTTTCCACCGAGCACCATACAAGAAAAAGAATATTAGGCGAGTTGCTTGATTGGCTTCACTGGAAGTCTGATTTCACTTAGTTGGGATTGTGTACAAAGTTAGATAGAGTAGGTAGGAGAAAATAAGCTCATATATTATCGAGCATTTCCTTCATTACTATTTTCAGTTTGTTTCCATTTTCAGTTACCATCACAGGTTTACAGTCTCCAGCATGACTTGTAAGAGTGTCACGTATTTGCTGAAGCAACAACATGAAGCAGAATGGAGAGGCCCAAGACGAGCTGAAGGTGGCCCAATGGATTCGACACTTGGTCAACGGGGGTTCTTTGATACCTCGCTGGGAGGATAGCATCCCTTGTGGAGCCAGTTGTTAACACTTCATTTTAACAATTGATTCGAGGGCTTGACAAAGGTTCGGTAAGGGTCCCAGCCCCTCGAATCTCATGTGACCATCCTTCAACGATGAAAGCGGCGAGTGTATCGTGACATTGGGTGTGATCCATATTCAAGGGCTGCAATTGGTCAGAGGCAGATCAACGGTTCCGGATCGCTTCGCGCGGACAAACATGTGCGGTCCAAGCTCCTTTCCTGGATCACGAAATCTGTTAATGACTAGAAGCTTTAGACGGTTGAGATGTGGCTTGGGGCAGATCTATGGCCTACAGTGATTTCACAATCCATACTTGTGCGGGTAAAACCACAATCTCAAATCGCGAAAAGGCATAGAGTTCAAAAGGATCAACAGCTGTGATAAAAGCGAGAAAAGATCAGCGGCTATGGTTCATTTCACAGGGCGAACCGGCATGGGCGAATAGTTGAGTTCTCTGTTGCAAAAAAGGGCGGGGACTATTTTGATCGATGGCTGCATGAGGTACGGCCTCGATCCACGGCTTAGAACATATCACGATCCAAACCACCCACAGCGTACCGAAGAGAAAGATCAGCGGCGAGATAAGTAGAACGTGGACAGTGGATACAAAGCTTCCTTTGATCGAACGGTTGAAGAAGACTCCTGAAGGGAAAATCTCCCATCCTGTGTGGAAATGACAGTGGAGGGGGTGTTCACACATGTAATCTACCTCATCGTAGATTGGCCGATTCCTTTGATGCCATTCGAGATACGCCTGAGGTGGAGGTCTCGTCCCATGGTGCAACTCCCCGAATTGCAAGCGTGGCACAGTTTTTGTTTCGATGGAAACCGTGAGAGAGATAGAGGTTTGATTTGCTGAGGCGAGAAAACTGGCATTTACACGAGACTGAGGGATGCTGCGAACTAAAACAGCCCGACACCACCATCAAGGTGATGGAAAAGGAAGGAGATGGTCAAATCTGCAGCCCTTAGAACCAGCTTGGCAGCCACGTGGAAATGATTCGGGATCTTAGCCATGCCGTATAATATGATTGAACATCAGGAGGGAAAAATCTCTGCTCTAGCGCCACACATGCCACCATTGTAGCCATTTCAAAGAAGCAACCCTTCCCGAAGCCTTTCCTATTCACGCTATATAGCACCACCTTCTGAAGAGCTTTGAGACGTGGAATTGTGTAGATGGTAAGATCTATATGAGGTTGAATCCCAAGCAGTGTCGAGGTCTTCCATAGACAACCATGATAGCGTGGTTCGAGAAATTAGTTTGACAAGGAGTACTCTTGGTAGGCATGCCTTAAATATGTGTTCTGGTTGTCCATGCCAGATGACTTTCAACCACCGGGGCACAGATGTTAGATACCAAGAGGGATTCACCTGCTTCTACACCACCCAGTCTCTGGATATGCGGTGCATGGGTTTGGACATCCTAGTGATGTCCCTCCGGCACTCTCGGCTGCAGTCCCGACCTCCGAAGTCCCAGCTTGCAATGCTGGCAGAACTGTTGGAGCAAAATCTTGTGCTGGGACCAGGTGGGTCTAAAGCCTCCAATGCCATTCCTAGGGGTTCCATTTGGTTTCTTAGTCATGGGCAAAGAGAGAGACAGGTGCACACTTGCCTGCATGCCTCGCGGGAATATCCTCCTCTTGGGGGGAAGAAGATAGTACAAGGACGATAAGCTTCTTAAGTCGCTTATCATCACCTAGCTTTTGGCCACCCTCTCCCTGGCCTCCTCCTATAACAATGTTACCAGATGGAGGATGAGGTTGGGAGAATGGTAGAAAGAAGGATTTGGGTCTTCTTGTCAGCCTTTGATCGGCAGCCTCGAGTTAGAAAAGGAGACCCAAAATGGGTCCAGGGAAGCCCATGCAGACAATCGTTCGCTAGCACGTCGCGTGGAAGTCATTTTCACGAAGTAGGATTGTGGGAGGCTTTGCGCTGTCAGCCCACGTTATCACGCGCTCTATCTCCATAATGTTTGTTTATATTTGTAAAACGTGGCGATAGCCCACTCTTTGCACTGTTAACATCGAATGGTGACTTGTAACAGTTTTTTTATTCTGTAATCTTAGCATTAGGATTGTATAAAAATGCTCTTGATAGAGGGAGAAAGGAGTTAGAGTATTGGATTGGGAAAGAATCCCGGGTTGAGGCTCCCATTTGTAAAACCTCGATACCTGTGTATGAATAAAATTGCAGTGGAAGACTGTCATTCATAGCAGAGATTCCTGTGTTGTTGTTTTTCCCAATAAGTGCTTTCTTTACGTGTAAATTGTGTTTCCTTGTTTTCACTCCATTTCGTTTATTGCTTTCATGCCTGCAACATAGGGTATATGTTGACTAAATTGTCATTGATGCCAACAGGTGTGTGTTAATGTGTCTTGGTGCCCATTGAGGAGCCTCTGAGGGTTGAGTAAGTGTCAACGTCAAAGGAGACCTTTTGACTTTGTCCAAGCCCAAGTCTGAAGCCCTTGGAGCCCTTAGGACAATGGAAAAAGCCCTAAACTTCCTGGAGAGTGGTCAAGTACCCCCAAGTTGGTTTAATCAAAATATTAACAAGATTAAATGGTAAAACATTTTTTTATTTGTTAAAACCTTAAAACATTAATAAAATATTTAAAATTAATATTAAAATAAAATAAATAAAACAATATTAATATTAAAATAATTTAATATTAAAGACTCATGCATTAAAACAAGGAAATGTTTATTTTAAAAATAATGACAAAATTAAAACATGACAAATCCCTTTACAAACTAAAAATGTTAAAATACTTTAATTTAATAAGATTATAATAAAAATAGGAGAGATCTTTTATGAAACAACGGCCCCGTAATCTTTGTGAATTAATTTAAAAGTTAATTAAAACTATAAAGAAACCCTCCTCCCACGTTGGCATATTTTTTCAATCCTCATGTAGTCGGCCTCTTTAAAAGTGATTTGAATTAATATTTAAACAAATATCTTTTAAAAATAAAACATATAAAGATACCATTCTTTGTCACTCGAAAATATGGGATATGATGTATTCGTACACTGAGGTTTCTCCCGGATATGAGGATAGATTTCGTGGATAATTAACAGCAGCAGATTTATTTTTGGTAGCATCACATTTTTTTGGGTAAGCACAAGGTAACTCACAGCAGCTAAGTAAAGATCTCGCCCCTCTGCTTTCGTGGCCGTGAACATTTCCTCCGAATTTGTTTCACTCAGAGCATAGTTTGTCTAGTTTTTTATTTATTTTAAATGCAGCAGTTCAGGGGCCCTGAACCTGGGTTTATTTCAACGGATTTGATTGATGCAGCATAGATTATTACTATTATGGCTGTCACTGAGGTAATTGCCCAATAGCTAATTAAATTTGCGGTTTATGTGCACGGATATCTCAAGAACCCTGTGGGCTGCTGATTGTTATCTTTTATGGCTATGAATTTTTTTTGGAACCCGATTTTTTTATGGGAAGGCGTTAGGGAGGCTGCTTTGTATTGAACTATCTAAAGTCTTGATTCCAGCAAGGAGACTCGTAATTTTTGAGGTTTTGAGTTTGAGACTTTGTCTTGACTGTTCTGGAAAACAGAGTAAATTTGTATGTTGTAAGTGGAGAGTTTCCATAGTCCCAGCAGACTGAAGTTTTCATGGGTAATACAGCAGCAGCAGATCTGA